>RANX01000019.1:170740-389065 GCA_009805215.1 Neurospora discreta FGSC 8579
CCCCCCAAAAAAAAAAAAAAACCTGAAGAGCCCTCCCATGCATATAGCCCAATTACATGGCAGATCTCATAGATGTCTCGTGCCTTTTCCCGCCACCTTGCCACATTTGAACCACACATCACACACTTAGTTCTGCTCCCAAAAGCCAGGGAAGAGGAACTCAACCCTTTTCATAGCCTCCGGGTCACGGCCCTCAGGCTTAGTCATAAACTTGACGGCGCCCTGGGCACTACCCTGCCACTTCTTGGCCAGCACCAAATCGCTGTTATCCTGCTTGAGCAGCTCATCCAGCACCGCGCCCACCAGGTGCTTAGCATTCTCGCCGTTGGCAGCCATGTACTTCATGACCATGGCGACATCCACATCCTCGCCCGCCTCGTCGCGCCAGCAGTCATAATCGGTCGCCATGCAAATCATCTGATAGGCCAACTCGGCCTCTCTCGCGAGCTTGGCCTCGGGAAGAGCGGACATGTTGATGACGCTACCGCCCCACGAGCGGTACATGTGGCTCTCGGCGCGGGTGCTGAAGGCAGGTCCCTCCATGCAGATAATGGTTCCCTTGTTGTGCAGCACGACGCCGTCACCCTTCATCGCGGACGCGCACTTCTCGACGACTTGCGCCAAGCCGGCGTCAAAAGGATCGGCGAAGCCAACGTGGCCTACCACGCCGCCCTCGTAGAAGGTGAAGGGGCGGATGCCCTTGGTCCGGTCGATGATCTGGTCAGGGATGACGAAATCCATGGGCTTGATTTCTTCTCTCAAAGAGCCGACGGCACTGAAGGCGATAATGGTGCGCACGCCGATGGAGCGCAGGGCGGCGATGTTGGCGCGCGCGGGAACCTCGTGGGGAGCCAGCTGGTGGTAAAGGCCGTGACGAGCGAGGAATGCAACGGCGTGCCCATTGTGCTCGAAGATCATGAGGGGGGAGGAGGGAGAGCCCCAGGGCGTGGTGGGGTTGAGGGCGGCAACGGGGACGTAGCCCTCAAGCTTGGAGAGGCCGGTGCCGCCAATGACGGCGATGTGGACGGGGCCTGGAAGGGAAGTCTTGTCAGCCGGTGTTCTTTCTTGTTGTTCCACCCTGCGACCGTGGTAACAAGGCAATTGGCGCCTGAGAGCAGCCACATATATTATGGCAATCAAACCATTCAACGGAACATCAAGACGGCAAACGACTTGGACTTACCATCATAAGTGGTGGGAAGGTTCTCCATTTTGGCGATTGGAATATATACTAAATACTAAAACTGACGCCGGGAATATATGTGCAAGAAAAGAAAGATACGGAAAGAAAACGCCTATTAAGAAGCAGACAAAAGACCGTCAGAAAAGAGGGAAGATATGTGCCTAGTGTAAGAAGACACAACAAGACCCCCGCATTACCTTACCACCACCCTGGTCGATAGTAATGCTAACCTATCGCTTTGTCGTCCCGGCTGCCGTGTCACCCAGCTTTTTTTTTTTTTTTTTTTTTTTTTTTTTTTAGGTAGGTACTAGACCCCTCGATGTTGGCGATAAGATAAGGATTTGGTTCAGGGACAGGGACAAGCGCCGCGGGGCCATTGGGGCATGGGCCAGGGGTCAGATGTCTTACGTATGCAAGCAAAAGGTCTTGGCGCTGCGGTTTGTCAGTTGAAGATACTGATGTACATACCTCCACTTTTGAAAATCCATTTGCGAACCACTTTGCCTGCCGCTGACCAATGACCAATGCTCTTTCCTCTGAACTTCAAGAGCTTCTTTCCATTTCACTTGGTTTCAGTTCTGAGCACAGAGGACTCGGAGTGTGCTTGGGCCTCAGCTTTTCCATCTTACAACGTCACTCCTTGGGCTGCAGTGTGGTGTACTTATCTGGAGGGCTGTTCTGTTGCCGCAGAAATACTGCCGTGCCGTTTTTTCCTTTCCCAACTGTTAACCTTACAACAACACGGTATCGGCCCAATATATCATCAGCATCTTGTCGCTTATTCGAGAAAAAAAAAAAAAAAAAAAAAAAAAAAAAAAAACCCCAAAAAAAACCCCTGGTCATCCAGGTGCTCGTGGCCCCAACAAGCAACGCCAGGATCCAATACAGTGTTTCCAACCACAACCATATCGAAAGCTAGGAGTGTAAGCTCGTCGCCCGCACATCATCATGGCGACGCCTGCCGCTCCCGAGGGCGCTGTGCCAGCCGACCATCGCCCTGCTCTCACGGTCGAGGAGCTCTGCTTTGCCTCTGCCATGAGCTGCTTTGAGGGGTGGCTCAAGATGGACCCTGCTATTGGCCCCCGTACCATGTCCTACGTGACCAAATTTATTTCCAGGACTTTGGAAAAGACTCACAACTTGAAAGAAGTCCGGTAAGGAAAACTACCTGTTTCTCCAAAGCTCACGACACTAACTGCTGTCACAGAGAAACGCTGTCAAGGAGTGTGGAAGTATGGGTGTGGCTCACAAAGTCCTTCGCCGCCGCGCTTCCTAGTTTGACAACGCGGTCGATTGGTCCTCTGCAGAGCCTTAATGACCCCGAAAAGGGCATTACCCCCCAGGAGAGCACCGCTTTGATCACCAAAAACTACACGTCACTCAAAGAGGACCTGCAGTTGTTGATCAAGTTGATGCACATTGCAAGGAACCTGCTGGTCGTCCCCGAACCAGAGATCCCCCAGGATCTGTGCGCTGCGGCCCAGTTCGACAAGATGCTCTACCAGACCATCACCCTCTGTGTCAACGTCACTAGCAAGGCCTACGACGGCGATATCCTGGAGGAGACTGCCCGCCACAAGCTCAGCGAGATCACCGAGTTGTATAAGAAACTCCTTATTACTTGCCTGCAGCAAGCCCACAACTGGATCGCCAAGAATGACCGGAACAAGATGTCATTTTGGTGTGCTGTTTTGTTCGACGATGAGTCTGGCGAGGAACAACAGGATGCTGGTGCCCAGTTTGCCGACTTCCGTCCCGATGTCGCCAAGATGGAGGTTCAGAACTGGATCGAGCGCAACTCTAGGATGTGCGACAAGGCTCGGCAACTCCTGCTTGATTACCAACAGAACTTGGGGTCTCGTGGATCTCCGCCGGGAAGTCTAGCCGAAAATTCCGTCTTGTCGTGGAACTGGATGCCGCATGTTCGTCCGCGAGCCGACGATATCGGTGAAGAGACCAAGATCACGCCACAATGGAAGGAGGACGAACAAGACAAGTTTGAACAAGACAGGCTTTACGGCCGTGTGTCAAGAGAAGTCGACACCTGGTGGCTCAAAGTGCGGGATCCCAACTACGACGAATGGATCATCTCAATGCCTTCGGTCGAGAAGGCTCACCAGCTTATTGAGGGTTGCAAGCTTAGCTCGCTAAACCGTTATCCTCATTCATTTCGTAACGATGATCAAGAGGGCTCAGTCCATTCCGCTGAAGAGGTCCAGTTACCGGAGCACCAGGGCCCCGAGAGTGAAGTTCGGGATGATCGCCACTACAACCTACCGGACTATAACGACGACATGATCGAAGACGAGGATGTTGACGATGACGAGTCGTATGGTGAAGGCCCCATGAGCGGCTTGCTGACCGAAGTTCCCAACATCCTTGATCCAAAGCAAATCGAAGCACTTCACATGATTGTGAAATCCTGCATTCTCGATAGTGCAGGTATCTCACTCAGTCGCGCTGGTGAGAATTTGCAGAAGACGAGATGCAGAATGTTTCTGTCTCTCGAGTGCGGCAGGAGTCTGTTGCGTGAAATCTTGGTGTTCATTGCCGTGTGGGAAAAGAGTGAGCAGTCTCTCATTTTCCAGCTTACCACTCAGATTGTTGAAGCCATCCACCACAGTGCTTTGATTCCATTTGCGTGGCAGTCGTTGCGTATTCCCAAGGACATTATCTCACCCGCCCAGACAGTTTTGCTTCGTTTGGTAAACAACATGTTTCGGACGCGTCTTCAGGACCCGATCCAGCCCGGTTCCAAGGGACATCTGCGGGATATCAAGCTCCTGCAGTTTCTTTACATCCAGTTCCGCACTCGCATAGTACCCGAGTGTACCGCTCTCATGCACCTTCAGGCTCAGATCCGCAACGAGGCATGCGATCCTGTCGACTTCCCTGTCGACAGCTGGGATATGGAAAGGGCTAAGGACGGTCTCCAGCAGTTCCTTGACCTGCTGATGACGGTAAATGAGCCCATCGAGTGGAGGACATGCCTGATTCAATGGGAAGCCGTGTTCGATCTTCTTGTCCTCCTCAAGAGCCTTGAGTCTGCTGTGCCGAAGAAGCCCATGGTTGATCTCCCTGACCGCTCTGCTCACCGGCGCCCCCCTCCGCCTCACGACGATGACCGAGAGCCCCATGACTACGACAGCGCCGATCCGCCCCCGCCACCCCCTCCTCCCCCTATCCAGGAACATGCTCACAAGTTCCCCTGGGCTGGTATCAAGGGCCAAATCCTCCACATCATTGCTGGACTCCTGCAGCCAGAAGCAGGACGCAGTGGTCCCGGCAACCCCGTGGTCCAGAAGCAAATCCTCCAACACAATGGAATCATCAGCTTGCTGAACTGCTGCGTTTACGACGACCATAACAGGTTCGCGCGCGAACGCGTGCAGATCTGCCTCAAGTGGCTTATGGACGGCTCTGCGGAGGCCAACAAGGTCTTGCACGATCTAGTAGCCGTCTCGCCACCGCCCAACCTCCAGCCGGCACCCGACGCCAGCGGACTTACCCAGCCTGTCCCTCTCCGCGTCGACGGTATCGCCGGCGAGGTGAAGGTCCGCGTCAAGTCAAACAATGCTCAGCCCGGCTCCTCCTCCTCATCTGCCCAGCAACAACACCACCCGTCGGCGGCGTATCAACAATATCCCCCCCGCCCGTCTAGCGCAGCTAGCAACGAAAGCGGGATCACCACCAACTCCAACACCAGCACCTCCAGCAGCACCCACGACCACGACCATATCTCATCACAAGCAGCTCCCAGCGCCAGCAACAGCAACAACAGCAACAACAACAACACCCACACCCACCAATCCCCGGCGCGCGTTCACGGCCCTGCCCCGCCTTCGGCACTCACCCTCCCCTCCCTCGCCTCCCCTCTCATTTCCGTCTCCCCCTCGGACTACGAGCGCTTTACCAAGGCGTACATGAACGCGCTTCCGCCGCTGCACAGCGCCGGCGCCGGTGTTCCCGATGTCGGCGGACATCTGAATCACCCGATGATGCAGGCTGTTAGAAACCATGGTGGTAGACCGGAGGATTTGTTCAAGGATATCTTGACGCTGGCGGATGAGGCGGCGAGGTTGGCGATTGGTCAGCCGCCTTTTGTATCGCCGAATGGGTCGGGAAGTGGGAGTGGAAGTGGGTCGAGACAGAGGGACGCCGAGGAGACGGAGGAGGAGGACTTTATGTGAGTTTGATGGTGTGGAAGGAAAATTGGAGCGACGGATATGGCGTTTGATGGCTTGGGTGACGGAAGTTTTTTTTTTTTTTTTTTTTTTTTTTTTTTTTTTTTTTTTTTTTCAAATCTAAGGTAGCATTCAAAGGTGTATGCGGGTTTTTGGCTTTACAATAGATCGGAGAAGGATAGGTTTACGGAAGAACCATGGGAGAACAATAAGCCACAGATTCGTTTGCCAACTCTTGTGGACTTGGAGTTGATGCTCGTTGACTGCGCCAGTACGACTGAATGTGTATCCAATAAGACCGCAGCTGACCACCATCTACCGACAATGTTTCTAAAAACATACCCTTTCCCTCCTCGCTTGCTGCTTATCTGATGTATATACAATGCACAAGAAGTGAATATTCATCTCCCTCCATCCTTCACACTCTTCCCTAACACCAGATAAAGAAATGACCAGTTGGATGCAAAACTTCTCGAACGCCTGGAATATTCATCAAAAAGAAAAAAAGAAAAAAAAGAAAAAAACAGAAAAAGGTTGACATCACCCTGCACCTTCGGGCACCCGAGAAGCACACGGAAGATCATGTCTCCTAGTTATCATCTCCATGCTGAGACTGAGACAGCGTAGACAAGTCGTCTGATGGGCGGTTCCATGTTCGGACATGACCAGACTTGCAACTTGTCACGATCCCGTCCTTGGTGAAGTCAAGCCAACAAAGCGGGTCGTCATCAACTATTTTGCTCTGTGCAGTTTCCCATCGTTAGAATTCCGTCCCATCATTGTAGTTAGGGTCGCCTAACAGGAAATAAGAAAGCAAGCACATACCAGAACAGGGGGTAACATGGCCGTTCTGGCCCTCGGCTCTACGGGATGCGGTTCAACCTTTTGCTCTAAAGCGGTGGGCGCAGTTTGTGTCTCCTCAACAGCGCCCGCGTCTCCCAAATTCGACAGGTTCGAATCTGATCGCAGGCGATTACTAATCGTCGAGTTTTGCGTTTCGGCCCTTTGAAGAGATACGAAACGGGACGAGAAGGAAGATCCTCGCTGTCTTACTGATGCCTGTAATTGCACCCAAAAGGTCAGTCAGCTATCAATTGAGCAGGTCGAGGTATCCAAGTTTGGAGGAAAATAGTTGGAAGACTTACGGCTTTGGGCCGGTGCAATATGCCGACACTAAAATCCCACAAGCACAACCGACAGTCCTCGCCAACACTGCCAAAGCGGTAGTTCTTTCCGTCGCACTGCCAGGGATCAAAAGCCACCGAAGTCACCCACGAATGATGGCCTTGGCACCTGGCGATGAGGGTAGATTCAGAGATACACCAGATGGAAATGAGGTCATCCTGACCACCCGTGAGGACATATTTGCCGTCGGGGGACCAGCAGACACACATCAGGCCGCCGTAATAAGAGTAAAAGAGGTCGATTAACCTAGCGGGACGAGGTTAGCTTTGGGCGGGCGAGTCGGAAATGCGATGCTGGAGTACTGACTCTTCCTTCAGATAGTCGATGATCCTCAACGTGCCGTCCTCTGAAACTGCCGCGAGATGCCGATGGTCGGGAGAGAAGGCGAATGCGTTGATACGATGATTCGAAAGCTTCCACACAGCCACTGGATTCGCCTTCTGGTTCTTCGAGTGAACAGACTTGTGCACGTGGATCTGGCTGGTGTAGTTGCAACCCTTGATGCCGTTGGGGACACCATTGCTATCCGCGCTGGCACGAGTGGCGGTCTCGTCCTCCGGCGAGAAACTGGCATCTTCTTTCTCCTTGTCGTACACGACTAATGTTCCATCCATGTGCGCTGCCAGAAAGAGGTTTTCTGATCCAGGGATCCATTGGATCATGGATACCGGTGTCTTGTTAATGAGGCCCTATTGCCCGTTGTGTCAGCTTGACCAATAACCAACGGTGTGTCGCTACGCGGGGGAAGAGGGGGCACATACTTTTTTGTTTAGACGAGTATACCGTTGTGATATTGGTTCCCACCAAATGATTTCGCCGGTTGAGAAGCCCATAATCACGTCGATATGTGACGAAGTCTTGGTTAACCTGTTGACATCGTGGCAAAGACAATGCGCTTTGGTAAAGAGAATTTTCGTCAAGTAGTCAGCCTTGGAGGCCGAAGAAAGATCCAGCCATTGAAAGGCTCGGTTAATGTTGGCAAACGCAAAGAGACCGTCTGCTGGTCGATCATTCAACCTTTTATGTAGGGATTCGTGGACGATAACCCGGGAAATAAACGAAGAGTTGCTTTTTGTCATGCTGTTCTTTGGCTTCTTTCGTTTATTGTCCTTGTGGTTTGTTTGTGCCAAAAGTGTGTTTCCCTCGCCAAATGCCGGCGCATTGGAGAAAATGATACCGGCATCGCTAGAAGCGGCGCGAGCGCCCTCGCTACTCCCACGTACCCCGGAGGACGACCGGCTTTCATCTGGATGCTCTTGGATGCTCTGCTGCACTCCATGTGCTCGAGAACCAACCCTAAATAAACCTGGCGGTGGCGGGCGTACATCGAGGCTGACAATGGAAAGGCTCGTGCCGGCAGTAGCAGGTTGGGGGGTGGTCGCGAGAGGATTCGGATTGATGACGGGAGCTTCGGATGGATGTGGTGGAGGGGTTGCAAGATGCAGGTCTTCCTTAAGCCTGTACAGGCCCTCTCCCACCAGGAATTGGTACTCGGGCCCTGAAGGGTGCGTCAGGATATTGTTGGTCTCTATCATGGGCGCAACATAGCCAGGGACGAGTCCGTATCCCGCCTGGCTTGGATACCTCGGCGGAGGAGGGAGAACACTATGGATGGAATAGGTGAAATCAGCCTGCATGCTCGGTGCTTCTCGTGTGCTGTTGTCTGTACCGGCTACGTCGTTTTGGTGGGGGTTTGTGCTTTTGTGATTTGTCCTCTGACTTGGGTATAACAAGAAGTGCCCGGCAGGTGGTGCGCGTATCTCTTGATCAGTTTGCTTACAACATGGCTGCTACTGCGGACTCCAGTTTGTCGGCTTAACGCGCTTTATGGCGCTGCACTCGGTACTCTCGACAACAGCTATTCGCTGGGATAGCCTACACTAGAGAGGCGGCTGGGCGGACTTGGCGGATGCGGTTTGTCTTGCCGCACGCAGATGCAAAGTCCCAAAGAGCAGGGTGGTCGGCAGGCTGAGCAATAACGAAGGGGAAAAAAAAAAAACTCGAGAAGGGGTGGGTTTGGAATGGATGGGCGTGAGCAGTGGTGGTGTCCTCGGCGAGTGACAAGTTCGGGAGGTTGAATGTCGAATTCGACTCGTTGTCGCAAGCAGGATGCCAAGATTAATGGAATGTGGTGACACCGTTGACAAGACTATGGAAAACAAAGATAACGAAAGATAACCATATCCAATGACGTTGGAGGTAGATACCTCTATGGGAAAGCTCGAGATTCCAACTTGACTATACAGAAGGCGGATCAGGATGGAAGATGATGGAGGACCGGATGGATGGAGTTTGAAAGAAGGGAAGGAGAAGAGACAACCTCAAGCTGGAATTGTGAGTCCGGGGAAAGACACACCGAAGGATGCGGTGCGGGATTGACGGCATTGTTCAAGGATGAGTTACGCTGACGCGCCAATACGCTAACAGCACGACATGCTCATACACTACATACATATTGGACTGGGACGGGACAGGGGGCTTCTTTAGTCACATTTCGGATGCTTCAGAAGGCTGGGGAAGCGCGGATGGAGAACTGCGGAGCGGGCGGGAGTCACTGGGAACTGTTCATTACTGGCCGGCTAGGTCAGGTCAGGTCGCCTCCAAAACCACGCGGGATGAATGGATCTCCGGAAAGTGTGGGGTAAATCGGCTGAATGAGACGACATCGCCCGGAGCCTCGGCGGCGGCCCGGACCTGTAATGCCCCGTTGGGACTGGGTGATTGTCCTCCCTTCTAGAAGCCTGGTGCTAAACCAATGAGAACACACCCCTCTCACGCTCTTCAGAATTACAACAGTCACACTCCAGCCTCTGAAGAAAGTCACATATGTAATAGAATACAGACACGACGATGGGGTATGCAAATAAGGGTCGCCTGCAGATGCACACACAATTGGGGTATGTAACTGGAACCATATCCGCTTAGCCCCCCCCCCCCTTGCAGCCTTGGATGTTGTATTTGGAACTTGAAAGTCATCATAACGTTGACATAATTACCGAGAGGTTCACATCCTCAACTGTCAGCATAGCACCAAAAAAACCATTGGGTTGGCTACATCGGACATGACAGTGCCGATGCCGATTGCGGTATGCTTGGGAGAGAATTCCATCACAATGAGCTCCTTGATACATAGGTACCGTTCTGACCATGGGATCCTGGTTGGACGGGATATGTAGCGCTCGTGCATCGGTACCTAACTCTGGACTACAACGAGCTTCATAGTCCAGGTCGCTCCTCATGACTCGCTCTCAAATGGAATTGCCACGTGCCAGAAGAAGAGAGATCAAGTGTCTTTGTAGCTGAAGCATTCCAACCCATATCTTGACCTCACATTTGTGTACATATGTACAAGTGTGGTTGTCCAGGCAACTTAAGCCAGGCGGGGGAGGTCTGGGCCCACCAACCCCAATTCGCCCAACCAGCGCTCGTTCTGAGTGGTCAGTTGAGCAAACGGAATTCCCCACTTCAAGGCACCTCGACGACTCCTTGGCTTGAGCAACAACTTGGAGCTCATTCGATTTCAACAAAACCATACCATCCGACCACCTGCATAACTAGACATTGACACTGACAATCTGCACGTTCGACTTGTCTTCTTTAGTATTTTGAACCATCCATTTCAACAAAACACTCCGATCTTGTCACCGTGTTAAACAGCGCGGCGCAACTCTCGCTCCTTGGAAGGGCCCGTACAGATTATCATGGAATAGCAGCCCCCGTGTCTACACCACCATGTCTACTGGTACGATTCCAGCTGTCTCCCCCTTGATGCTCAGCGCCCAGGGCCAACTTTTTTAGCCTTGAGAGTTTTTTCCTGCTGTGCTTCGTATCAAGACTACTGCTCCTGGCAAAGATTAACCTAGCCCTTTGTAGCAGTCCGAATCTGCGTTTGCGGCGATGAGGGGACCGGCAAGTCCAGCTTAATTGCCTCTCTCGTCAAGGGTGTCTTCGTCGCCAACAAGATACAGGCCGTCCTACCTCAAGTTACCATTCCCCCAACGACCGGAACACCCGAAAATGTCACCACCACCATCGTTGATACATCCGCCCGCCCACAAGACAGAACCACCTTGCGCAAGGAGATTCGAAAGTCCAACGTCATCCTCCTGGTCTACTCCGATCATTACAGCTACGAACGCGTCGCTCTATTCTGGATGCCGTACTTCCGGTCGTTGGGAGTCAATGTTCCGGTTGTATTATGCGCCAACAAGTCGGACCTCGTCAGTGATGGTAATGCTGCGCAGGTGGCCGAGGAAGAGATGCTTCCTGTAATGGCCGAATTCAGGGAGATCGATTCGTGCATCAGGACGAGTGCGAAGGAGCAGAAGAACGTAATCGAGGTCTTCTATTTATGTCAGAAGGCCGTTACGCATCCGATTGCCCCCTTGTTCGATTACAAGGAAGGCCAGCTGAAGCCCGCTTGCGTCGAAGCGTTGAGGAGGATTTTCTTCCTGTCCGACAAGGACCAGGATGGGTACCTGAACGATCAAGAAATGCAGGAATTCCAGCAAAAGTCATTTGACAAGCCACTATCACAGGAAGACCTCGATAACATCAAGCTGACAGTCAGCAAATCGGTGCCGAGCTCCAGCACCGACAAGGGTTTGGATCTACGAGGGTTTCTGCAACTGAATAAGCTATATGCAGAAAAGGGGCGGCACGAGACGATTTGGATCATTCTCCGGAAATATCACTACACAGACAGCTTGAGTTTGGAAGACAGCTTTTTACACCCACGATTCGACGTCCCTGACTATGCGTCTGCAGAACTCAGCCCAGCGGGGTACCGGTTTTTCATGGATCTTTTCCTGACTTTTGATAAGGATAATGATGGAGGTCTCAACGACCGGGAACTTGCTGCCTTGTTTGCGCCCACTCCAGGACTCCCGCACTCCTGGGCTGAGACCTTGTTCCCCTCCACCACCGTCCGGAACGAGGCTGGGCACATCACCCTTCAAGGCTGGCTCGCCCAGTGGAGCATGACTACCTTCCTGGAACCGAAGACAACCCTTGAGTATCTAGCATACCTAGGATTCGAGACACCCAACGCCCGCGAGACGACAACAGCCGCCCTCAAAATCACAAAGCCTCGGAAGCGAAGACGTCGGCCCGGGCGCGTCGACCGCAATGTAGTCCTCTGCTACATTCTCGGCTCCTCCGGGGCCGGCAAATCCTCCCTCCTGGACGTCTTCCTCAACCGGCCCTTCGACACGCTCTACCACCCCACCATCAAGCCCAGACAGGCCGTCAACAGCGTCGAGCTCCAGGGCGGTAAGCAGTGCTACCTGATCCTCGAAGAACTCGGCGAGCTGGAGCCGGCTATCCTCGAGAACCAAGCCAAGCTGGACGCCTGTGACCTCATCTGCTACGCCTACGACTCGTCCGAGCCCGATTCGTTCTCACACATTGTGGAGCTCCGCAAGCGGTATCCTCAGCTCGACGAGCTACCCGCCGTCTACACGGCCCTCAAGGCCGACCGGGACAAGACAACGCAGCGCAGCGAGCTGCAGCCAGACGCGTACACGGCCGCTCTCAATATGAGCGCGCCCTTGCACGTAAGCGTCACATGGAATAGCATCAGCGAGCTGTTTGTCGCGCTAGCGGAGGCGGCGACGAACCCCAGCACGGCGTTTCCTAGGAGCGAGGAGCCGCCGGCGGATAGAGCCAGTTTGTATATGGCCCTGGGAGCGACGGCGTGCGCGGCGCTGGCGGCGTTCATGATCTGGAGGAGGTCGACTTCGAATGCTGCTTAGATTGCAGTGAGCTGCGCCGTTCGTTGTGGGATAAGTTGATTGCATGAGATTTGGCACGACGTGGTTTCCATGAATTGGTTCCAGTCATAAACCGTGCCCGCTCATTTCTTCAACGGTTCTTTTTATTTCATCGCTGGGGTTTTCATTGTTTCGGGTTACTGGTGGCATGTGGGCTGGCTGGTTGGTTGGTGGTGTTCTTTGAACACATACATAGCGCGTTGAAAGGATTCATGATACCCTCTCCCCCACCTGGTGCTTCCAAACCTTATAATATAATTGGTTCGCCGCACATACACATCAACAACTCACACGGCCTCAGCGTAGCTCTTTCTTCGAGGCATTCCTATCTTGTGTAGAATTATTTGCTGTTTTTTGGGTCAGATAGAGAGATCCACAGCTGTTACAGGGAAAAAGGAAAACAAGCGAGTTTTTTTTTTTTTTTCCTTTTCTTGTATCGCCGAAGAGAAGTGACATCAATTGCAAGTCAACTGAACAGCTCATGGTCGTCATCGTCATCTTTAAGCTCAATCACGAAGTGGTAGCCGAACCTGACGACAAAGATGGTAATGGAGATGTGAAGAACTTAGAACCACACTTGTACTTTGGATGACGAATTCATATGGTATATATGCTATCATGGGCATGTTGAAACTCTGACCGCCAAATGAATGAAAGGAAATGCAGAAAAAAAAAATTTCTACAAGTTACCCATACTTGAGAGATATAACCGATCCACCCAGGGGTCGAACCTGGAACCTCCTGATTCGTAGTCAGACGCTCTGCCATTGAGCCAGCGGACCTTGATTACTTGATACTTACGGCGCCAAATGTTTGTCCCTATGAGCTCTCTCAGTAGAATCTTTCCTTGTGGTATGACCGTGGAGTGGCGTGCGGGTCTGGCGTGGTTTTCCCACCGGATTTCTTTGATTTCTTGTTTGATTTTTTTTGTTTTAACTTTTTTTATACGGTGCTTGCAGTTCTTGCAATGCGTGTAGTGCACGCTTTGTACTGGTGGAGAATTCAGCTGTTCAGAGGATTCGCCTGCCCGCCGCCTGGGCGGTGATGGTGTGCAGCAAGCAGCATCTGAAGGAGCTACAGCAGTTGTGGTTTTCTTTGCAAGTACGGATGTCGAAATGAGAAATGTGAAAAAGTAAAATACATATACACTAACTATATTATAGAAACGGTGACGTCAGGGGTATGGGGAAGGCATGGGGTGGTTGCATCCGAGAGACGGGGTTGGGAAGAGGAGGAACGGGGAGGAGAGGCATGAATGCTGGGTTGCTGCCTTTTCTCTCTTTTGGTTGGTTCGGTTGAAGTGTAAGTGTTGGTCAAGGATCAGGGTTGGGGTTACATGCTTGGGATACTGTAGTATGTATGCGGCGTGACGGTCTCGACGGTTGGTTTGACGGATTGATAGATGGTATTTACATTTTTAATTGTTAATGAGATTTCCAACGAACGCTCTCTAAGGCATATGAATATGACACAACGTATAGTTCAAGCCGCTGCTTGGCCATTGATTGGAGTAGAGCGGATTATGTTGGCGTTTCGGTGTTGGCAAGAATTCCATCTCCATGTTTGGCGGGGAAAGAGCAAGGACAACAATCGAAAATCTCCTATCACAGAAGGGGCAAAGAAAAAACGTGTGGCAAACCCGCGTACTTAATTCGCCTGTGTCGGGAAATTCCCACTGAAGATGTAAGTGATTTAAACACTTTATGGCCCTAAGTGGTATGGAGAACCCACAGCAGTCCCAGCGCCGTGGCGTGTTGATGAAGACAATCATGCTGTCTAGTATCACCATTGTGTATGTTTTGGGCAGCAAGTTGAAAAGCCTATTAAGGCGTCATATCGTCCGCAGGTGGGAGCGAGATGTGAACAGTGGGTATATCCAAGTGCCGTGCTAAGATCACAATGCCTCGTAACCTAGGTGTAAGCCCCGAAGACTCAACGTAGTCCTCCGCGAGTCCGTGGTACGTCAACAAAAGCCATAGACTGTCTGCCTATCCGGCACTTCTCTCTTTACGAGTTTATTGGATGTTTCGCTGTTTTTTATCTCGTAACCAGCCTCTATCCCCTCACGATGTTCAATACAACCATGTTCATCTTGCCAACTTGTTCTTGCCTCGGAATGATGTGTATATTCATTGTCTTGCTCGATTAACTGCTCCAACCCAAATGCCTTTGGTCCTCGCGGTCGCAACAATAGTTATCGCGTTCTCTATCATGCATCCCCAACCCCTTCCTTAATTTGCAAAACCAATAACTTTCTTCTACCACTTCTGCCAATCCATTCACTACCCAACAAGCCCGCCTACCTCCCGCATCATAACGCAAAACCCAATGAAAGCGCCTCATCAAGTTCCAATCCGCTTGATGATTGCCCTGTTAAGCAACCAACAGAGCGAAGAAGATCTGACGCAGGGCCAAACTGCCGATCTGTCATCTCGACAAATAATGATGTAATAGTAAGTCAATTGGTTCTTTTTGAAAAACGGCAGACGTGAAGAAGCCGATGACTGCGTAATAATAGTAGGTATGGAAAAATTGAGGAATAAGACGAATCTCATCGCTATGCCCAATCGCAAAATGAGACGCCTTTCGCAATGATGTTGATGTGAGCCCCGGAATGCCAGTTGACAAAGAAAAAGCAAGTCCCTAAAACGCCCCAGCGTGTGCCAGATGGCATAGTGTCTAACCGTCCCTCCCTTGTTTGTTGATGTTGATGTTGGTCATGTTGTAGTCCTGGTTGTTGTGATTGCGCGGTGGAGGTACTGTCACTGTTGCCTCTCGTCCCAATTCTCACACTTTCTCTCTCTCTCTTTCTTCCTCTCTCACTTCTTCTTTCCTCAATTCAGTTGTAACTCGCCGCTTTCATTCCATTTCGCACTGGAAACCCATGCTGTAACGGTATTCCCCTGTCTCATCTCGCACCGGAATCATCGTCAACAAGTTGACGAACTGTTGACCATTCTTCTTGAAGTTGACCACCTCAACCTGCACCTCGGCGTGATTGTCGATCGCTTCCCTCATCTGCTTGATCGTGTTGGGGTCGACGTACTTCCTCGTCGATTTCGGCTTTACGATACCGTCGGGCGACTGAAGAAACCGGCAGTTCCTCCCCAGGACCTCCGCGTTGCTGTATCCTGTCATGTCGAGGAAAGCTTCCGAGGCGTAAACAATGGGCTGGTCTTTTTGCTTCAGGTCGCACAAAATCAGAGCGCATGACGTGTCAACAGGCCCCAAATCTATTTGGGGGTTTGGCCTGCTCATGATTTGAACCTGTTGCAGTGTGTCAGCCGCTTGAACCTCCCCATCTTAACAACGAACAGGGCTTCGGGGGTGACTAACCAGATAACCCATAATGTCGTAACCGCCAGGAGCGTAGAGCGTATGGAAGAAGAGAGGGTTGGCCGTGGGCGCGGTTCGAGGGTCATAGCGGTATTGCTAAAGGGGGGATTTGTTAGCAAGGAACACCGCCACCACCAAGGAAGCAGAATAAAGGAGTGCTGTTTACCTGATACGCCTCAACTTCCCATGGGTTCATGGGTGCCGAGTTCACGGTATGGCTCATGGTGCTGGCTATGAGACGATGTGTTGGTAGAATGTGGTGATGGTTTCCTTAGCAGGCTAGAGAGGCTATCGAGTATTCGCACAGGCGGCCGCCCCCTAGTTCGCAAAAAGCAAAGGTCGACTGTTGATGATGATGTTCTGCCGACCTGCTTAGGACGAAAGAGTTGGTGGGGTGAGTGTGACAAGTGATCGAATAAGCCAGTAGAGTCGAGGACTAAATGATGCTTGTTGGGTTTGATGATATCAAGGTTGAAGGCATACACGGTGGCAAGAAGTAAGGCAAAGCAAGAAAGGCCATGAGGTTAAAGGAAGAAGAGGTATTTATGAAGGCCCCAAGACGCAAAGATCTGGTTGGGACTGAGAGTCAGAACGCCGGCGATCGAGATCTAGGGGATCCGGAGCAGGAGTTGGCGGCCGAGCGAGGTGGTATCAGTGCAGATGCGAGGACCGAAAGGTGGAAACAGTCAAGCGAGGACACAATCTTCAGTGCGATAAACGAAGTCAAGACGCAAAGGCCCAACACAGTCTGTATCGGGGATCCAGCAGACCTGGTCAACAACCGGTATCCTGCTGGTCATTCGAAGTGGGAGCCGGGGGTGTTTGGGACGTCCAGGGTCCTTGTATGGAGGAACACCACAGCCCAGGAGCCAGGCAGGGCAGGCCAACGGGGGGCCAAGGACATACAGACAAAAAGAGAGACAGTTGCCAGAGACAAGACGCCGATCCAATCGAACGGTACACCACACACGTTCCATGTACGTAGGTAGCCAGGATGGCCTGACGGTACACAAGGAGGCCATGGTTCGGACAAGAGATGGGAGCTCTTTGTGTGAGCCATTGACAATACGCGGAGGCCAGGCCGTGGGTGGTATGCCGGCAACATGACCATTTTGGTATTTTTTGTTTCTTCTTCGATCATGAGTAACTGCTTGCTGCTGTCCCACTGTCCTGGTGCCGCTTGCTCTGCTGTCCCGTCTCTAGTGCACAGCAGTCTCCATCATCCCATCTCTGCGCCGAGGCCAGGATCTGTGATCACAGCCTGCATCGGGAAGCTCTAGAGATCGGGAAGCTCAGAGGACACAACGGGAGTGGCCCGATGGTCGAGCACTCGGATGGATCCAGTGATAGGACCGCATTTCCCTTGACACCCTGGGTGGTAGACCCTGGCATCAGACAGTGTGTGTTGGGCGGATTTGATTCAAGAATCCCCATCATGTCGGTGCCCTGTCTTCATCGACAACTTGCACCGTATGGAGTTTTTATCATCACGTTCTTCATCGACGCTCAGGGCTGACCACCCCCTTCCCGTTTATTTGACCATTGTGGTACACCCCCAACCCAAGACCCATGCCCCCATTTATTACGTGAAGCAGAGTCTTTTATCTTACTTAGATAGTACATAGTAGTCTCTCAATGAGCTGATGGTGCTATATCTGGTTCACACTGTAGGTGAAGACTACCGTGGTGATATTCGTTGTTCAGATCGACGGAATGTTGGGGTCTCGCCTATCAGGATGCTGTTCAGAAATGAATGCTAACAGAAGAGAAAAAAAAAAAAAAAAAAAAAAAAAAAAAAAAATTGGAAGAAGCGTTAGTTAGCAAGCTACGAGAGGAGGTTGACGAGAGATCGGCGAGGACTGCCAATTGTGGATATGCAAAAGTCCGAAGGGAGGAAAGAGAGGCCGATGGAGTCATCGACGTAGCGACCGAAAAAGCCTGTTGGGTTTAAAAAACCCAAAAGGGGCATGGCCAAGAGTCCAAAACGTTGAAAAACGTACCGATTCGCGGACGGTACGGAGAGATACATAGGAGAAGAAGAAGGAGCAGAGACGGATGGGCGTGAGAACTGAATGCAAGCGATCCGGATGCCGCCAAGACAAATAGAACCCACCAGCGAACTTGGGAGAGTGTAGAATGGGGTCAGCGTTGCTGATCGATCGCAGCTGCTAAACCATCGAGGGTCCCAGATCCCCAGCGATCACACCGGCGCCCTGGATCGAACCAAGAACGGGACCCACGCGCCAGCATGAACAATTGAAACCGCACCAACCAGCCAGCGGACAGTGCAGAATAGTAGAAAAGATAACCGGCACGTTTTCGCTGCAACGCTTAACCTTAGTACTCTAGGGAGTTTAGTCACTTTCATCTGCTGTCCCTTTCAGTTCCTTTGTCCCGGCACCGGGTGTTAAATGCGCACTGCGCACCACCACCACCACCGCCACTGAACATACCTTCGACACTTGACAGCTTGACCACCAACGTCAATTTACCCGACCCGAGGTAGGTCCCTAGTGTAGATAGGTAGATAGGTAGGTAGGTAGGTAGGTAGGTAGGTCGGTAGATAGGCTTGTGAGTACTCTACAACACTCCTACCAGCAGGACCACCATAACGGGATCCATTTCCATGTGTGTCTAGAGCGCTCTTGCTGATATCGTTGCGCAAACGACATGTGGTAATGCCTCCCCTTGGCTGTGGGCCCGGTTTAGCTGTTATGGTGTTCTCATTCCATCCGCTCCCTTGTGGGCGTCAAGGCCGAACCCCTAAGCAGTGGGCTCAAACAGGCGGCTGCTGTTGCTACACTCTATACTTACTTCTCCCTTCGCACCAACCGGCCGTGAAGTGACCCAGGCTTCTCGCTCGTATCATGATGTTTGGCAGCCAGAGATTGGATCCAGCAGCAATCGGGTTGTCACCCGGTATATGTGTAGTCGGTCTAGTGTACCGTATGGCGATCAGGCGGGCGGGGGATCTTGGAGGTCATCATGAGTAAAGGGCCCGGTATGTGCTATACCTTTAGGCAGAGGCGCATGGGGGTTCATGAAGTATTGGAGGGACAAAGAGGGGGGAGAGGGGGGGGGGGGGGGCGTGCCCTAGCCTGGCTCCCTTGGGACTGACAGAGAACCATGAACAACAGGGTGGTCTGGTGTCATGCAACTGTAAGGACATCACATGGATGCCGTGGACAAAACGGAAAACACTATCGACGCCCCCTCTTTTCCCGGTAAATCTCAAACTCCTCTTCGTGACAGGAATGAGGGGAAATGGGACGAACTAGATAGACTGGAATGATTACCAGCAGGATGCGAGAGGCCATGGGACGCTGGGACGCCAGCAAGCTGGCATCGCCAGGCTGGTTTGGAATAAGTAACACTTGATCCGGTTGGCATGCGCAAGACGAACATCACGGTGTTGGCGTCGGCGCATCATATAGGGGAGGGGGAGAAGTTACAACACGAAATCATTGCAACTTTTCCTTTCGGGATATGCGCGGGTTGCGTCTGTCCCCAGATACCAGTCGCCCATGTCACGGTCGCCTTGCCCTTTCCCCGTGCAATCCGCTCGTTTCCCACCCGTCTGCAACCGAAAACGGGATGGCCCGATGTGCCACCTTTTTAGTGCAAGACTTTGCTCAGCCGGTCGCTTGATTTCCAATCAGTTCCGTGATAACCGGTGACTGCACGACGGCGGAGCAGTTTGAAATCTTGATGTGATACGGTGCACATATCCAGCGCTTGGTGACACCGAATACAAACTGGCAAACCGGGTATTCGTTGAGAGGTTGCCTGTGTTGAGTCAGCGTTGGATCTCCCCGAAAATCCATTGCTGAGTGTGCGTGTGTACGTAGAGTACAGTCCGACGTTGAAGACGGCGTTGTGTGTGATACCACTGCATCGCCGGCCAGGCGAGTGGGTGTGATGGAGTTAATCCGTCCAACGTTGAAGGAAATGCAAACGCGCTGAGCGCGGGAAATCCCCATGGGCTCCGACGGCCAATATCCACCTTGTTCACACACTCATATCCTTTTCCCGATAGAGACGCCAGCGATCTCGACGAGATGAGGAATGGCGGTTGCTTGGTTGAGTGCTCAGTCATGAAGAGGGCTCATCATCATCCCGCCGCCTGCGTCGTGTCCCGGTCATCAGCCAAGGTGGCTTTCGCTACCGCTGAACACACTACACGTAGACCTCAGCTGTCATGATCCGCCCGCCTGGTTCTTGGGCGGTAGAGATAATTGTGATCTGTTGACTGTAGGACAGGCGACTCGCTCGGCGAGTAAGAGCAAGTCAGCAACCAGGATCGAGGATGCACCTTTTCACAACAATCTCTTGGTCGGGCTTCGCAGTGTAACTGAAGTGGTACCTAAGCCGAGCCATGTGTGCATGTGTGGAATGGCACTTGCAAGAAGGGTCCGGCTTGTTTGAGAGAGACAGAACGAGAACTCTGCCACTCACGGCCATTCATCGCTGGAAAAATCAAAAGGTTGAGGCTGAAGCTGTGTTGCGGGAAGGCCCCTTGTCCCTGATGTCACACGTTGCCGTCGATTGGTCGTCCAAAAAATACCCTACGATTGCTGGTCAAGTACCCGGGTGCATGACAGGCCCGACCGTGGATTTTGGGGGCAGCGAGGGCGGGCAGTCCTAGCCCAACAGCTTATCCCGCCCTCAGCTTCGCAAATAGAAACAGAAAACTGCAACATGACGGTTACGAGGGGTCATGAATTTCTCTTGCTGGATCGGTTGAATGACTTGATCATTTGGTTCAATGGGCCGAGTCAATAGGTTATTTAATGTACGCACAGCAGCGTTACGTTCAAGAGGTCTATCACGCTAAGTACATAGTGGTCTTGGCTCATGATCAGCGGCCCGAGCTTCTTCGCCAACTTGAAATCCCAATCGGACTTCAAGTCTCCACTGGCTCGGCTCAGTCTTCTCCATCGGCCTCCACTCCCACTTGGACCGAAAACGCAACTGAAGTGGAAAGTTGAATGGTCGAGACGCGTTTCGCTGATGGTAACACGCGTTTTCCAATCCCAACCTAGACAAACCCGTTTCAATTCTTCCTTATCCAACATTCACGATTCATATCACCTAATCACAGACTCGGACCAGGAATATCGTTGCCAGCCACTGAGACGTCTCGATCGCCGTGTTCGATCATTGTTCGATCTCTGTTCGACGTAGGTCTCGCAGGGCTACACAAGCAACCACAGCCCAAATTGCACAACACGGCACAGGCTCGACAGGTCGTTCAACAGGCCGTTCAACAAGTCATTGCATGTTTTAGACTTCCTGATCACTGAATATCCCGAGACTTGACGGCAACCAAGAACCCCTCTCGGGTCCTTGTTCCACCCGCCTTCTACGCCTCAACGGTCCAGTTCTTTATCTGCAGGGCAACCCAACCGACGCCGTTCCTGCCGTACGCTGCTCACTTGGGGACACACAGTGGCACTAAGTGCCAAGCCCCTACGGAGCAACATATTCGATTGAACAGTCCACAGGCACGACAGCGGATCGCCCAGCTTAGAGCAAGCTATCACGGACACCTAGCCAGCGGCCACCTATACCTAGCCGAGCCACCTCAATATCGGGCATTCCAGCATAATGCCACCCGGGCGACTTGTTCAGGGTTCGCGCCGCCTTGAGCCAACCGCCTCTGCGTCGGCATCAGCCCACAATGGGTCCGACCTGCCCCCCTATGAGCCTCCCTCGCATCCAATGAACGATGCAGGCAGGCAGGCACTGGCCAACCTCACCAACAACAACGCTGAGATGCGCAAATACGAGGACCATCTTTCCAAATCCTCCACCTACTTGCGAGAGGCCGTCGGCGCCATCAACGATACCCTCTTTGCTCGTAATTCACAGCTGGCGAGCAAGATCGAAAAGCGACGTGGCCGTGGCGAATCTGAAAAGGGGGAGCACGAGGCCGAGCTTGAGGAATACGTCAACAAGCTACATGGAGATGTGACCCATTTGACTGATGAGATTGAGGCTGCCTTGCGACAGGTGATTGACTACCGTGCCGAACTTCAGCGCGAGAAGTTGGTTTTGGGCTCAGTGGTGGACCAGGTACAGAGCGAAAGTTCCCGTTGGCAACGCCCTTTAAGGAAACGGAAAGCTGCTCAGCGGATCGGCGGCGATAGTGATGAGGAGATGGGCGGTGTCGATGACGAGCCTGAAGAGGCAGAGGCCGTCGGGGCTGAAGACGTGGCCCCTCTGACCGGCGTGCGCGAGGCATTCCACAAGGCAAGAGAATCCCACACGAGACAGTACCGTGCCACGAGTGCTTATGACCGTTACGCCTCCAACAATGAGTACATTGCTTTCAAGAAGATGTGGCATGATGCCCAGCATCCCGAAGACCAAGTGCCCCTTCCCGATGCGTCCACTTGGTTTGATGACCAAGGCAGGCCTATCCGGGACGGTGCTCCAGGGGGCGATGAGGACCTCATTATTGAGCGCGAGGTCCAGGACCTCACCTGCAAGTTAACCCTTCGACCCTTGAAGGAGCCATACGCCAACCAAAAATGCCCACACGTGTTTGAGAAAACCGCAATAATGGAGTACTTGAGAGGCACTGGCGGCAAAGCACAGTGCCCTGTGTGCACCAAGGTAAGAATCTACGCATTATTTTGTACAACGACTCTCCAGCTACTGACACATCACCACAGGAGCTTCGTATCAAGGACCTGTATCTTGATGAACTCACATTGCGCAAGGTCAAGCGAGCAGCTCGAGCAGCAAGGGAAAGCGAGGACAGGAGCTCCAATGCGGATCCCGACGAACAAATGGATGAAAGCGTCCTCGTGGGTCAGAGTACCCAATTACGGTCCGGCCGTGCGAACAACGAGGTGAAACAGGACGATTCTGAGTGAGAATGGTTGTCTTTTGCATCGAGCTAATGAGGGCGGCCGCTACGTAGCGGAGTCTAGTCCATTCCTGGTCAAACCCCAGCAGGGCAAACCGCTCCTTCGGCAGTCACCGCGCACTATTTGTTGTCACCTCAGTAAGGACGTTGCCATGCCTTGCATTCTATGTTGATCATATTGAAACCAGTCTCGGGTAGCCGTTTAGTGTAGAGTGGTTGTTGGGTGAGATACACCCTCAAACTCCACATATATGTGTACATCATAATACCCCCTATCGTGCTTTTCAAAGGTACAATTCCCGCTGTAACAACAAAACAAAAAGCCCCTTGCTGCAAGGTTCGACTACTAGATTGAAACTCCTAGTAAAACTGGACATGCTGACTGCTAGCGAAAATGGGTTGGCCGGCCTCTCGACTGTTGAAGGCTGAACGGTGAACGCCACTTCTCCAGTGGGTTATGTCCGTTTCAACTTATGCAGGGTCTGATAACGGTTGAAGGGCTATAATGCCCGATGGATTACGGTATAGGCCGCGGAAAGCGGTCTGCTGCCCTGCCGGGGAAGCAACTTGAATGATAGAGAAGCAGTTGAGAACAGCCCTCGGTAAACTTGGTTTGGAACACTGGGTCATGAACTCGCTGGTAAATGTCGGTGGCATATTGCCCTTGATAGTCAGGTGGGTACCGTAAGTTGTTCACACGTTCTTGGCTCCAATGCAGAGCCGAACCAGGCAGCAGTCCCGCGAGAGGTTCTGTAGGATGCAATTGCCGAAATGGTTCAGAGATCGGAAGGCCCGAGGGGCTAGTATAGCGGGGGCAAAAAGATAGTCAGCACGAAGGTATTCTTGTCTCGCAAAATACTACGGCATGACCTCCATGCCCTTTCTCGCTTTGTCTTGCCGTCTTGCCGAAAACCTCGGAAAACAGACAACTCACCTCAAAAGATCCTCCGTTGGAGTTGTCGATTCGCACAAGCCCGAATCGATGTAATGGATCGACGAGTGTTCTTGTCGGCTACTGCTCCTCCTGTTATGGATGGGACTCCACGGTGGTGGTGGCGAGCCGGTACCATCGTCTGATGACTCGAACAACACAGATTGATCGGATTTTGCTGCGAAAGAATCTCTTCGCTTGCGACATGTGTACTTGCGAACCCTCCATCGATCGAAGCGTGACCTGTATGCCCGGATTCTATTACACAGTTACGCGTTAGAGATGGACAACGATCATAGTCAAAGCAACGATGAGAAACGACAAACGAGACCTGAACGTCCCCAACGAGCAAACTTCGGCGATCACGATTGAAATCCAACGCGAGACGCGACACACATCTTAGACACAGGAAGAAATACTATACTTACGAAGCCCTAAAGCGATACTGTTCCTCCATGAACTGCTTCACCTCATGAAGAGGCTTGTTGTTATGCTTGTATTCCCGGATGATGATATGTCTGTGGTCTTCCCATTGCTTCGTCATCTCGACTTTGCTTTTGTTCAAGGTTGTTTCAAGTTGTTGATAGTCGAGGTTCCACGATCGGTGCGGAGAACGCTAACAGAGCCAACGACAACAGTAAGGTCGTCGGCGCTGAAGTCGTTGGATGGTAGCTGACGGGTGTCTAGGTCTGCCATGCGGTTGAGGGAAAACCAGAATATGAAGGTGGCTGTCGCAAGTTGTGTTTCCAAGACAGTGGGTCAAGATGTAGATGGTATGTTCAAAGTTCAGGTCACAATCGATGCTAAGCACTGCTTGAGAAGAATAATTTGGGCCGACAAACCTCACGAAAGGTGGTCATTGTTTGGGGTCTATATAGAACCAAACCCAAGACACAATGTCGTAAATCGGTATCATGATGCCAACTACACCCTTCCTGTGACGAGAAAAGAATGTCGAATTATCGATGGGAGACCTTACAGCCATGACTCTTTTTGCAGTACATGGTGCCCGGCATGCAGCCGGCTATGGAGCCATTACTTCCACTCGGGGTTTGCCTTGCGATTGACCGATTGCTGGGGACAGGGGGCGGTGATGAGCGCACAAGGCTATCAATGGAAGAGACATCCAGCCCTATCTAGTCCCTGCCTAGCTTGCCATACTCGAATTGCGGGGAGCAATGTTGGAGCAAGCTTGATGCGCAATCATGGGTAAGCACCATGCTCGTGGTGTTGAGTCAGTATTCTGGAGTAATCAACCGAAAACCAAATATACTGGGCAAGAGATAGACTCAACAAAAGGGTATCAGCTGCGACCATCGGTGGGATATACTACACAGCGCGAAACGCACCATCGATAACCGGAAGTGGTTCCGAATCGCCGTGTGCCTGGCCATGACTGGGTGAGGTGGCCAAGTACAGTTAGGCATACAGCTAGGCAGCTTTCTCGGCCTCAACAAGTATCAAAACGTGGCCGAGAAAGCAGGCAGGCAATGTAAGACGACGGACAGATGAAAGAAACGATACTTAACTAAGCACAAATTAGGCGGTAAACTACCTAGTTATGCAGGAGGTGAGGAAGACGTCTACAAAGTGATGAATTGAGGCTTCGAGTAAGGCTCTGCGCATGCGGGGGTAGGATAGTCCTACGTACGAACGCATATTGCGAGAGCCTTTGAATCGCCATGCAACAGCCGCACTTGCGCCTCAGGCTCCCTGATACATGTCTTTCAGTCCAACTGTTTCGCTATACTCCGACAAAGTCGCGAATGCGGCATGATACTAGAATGGAAGACTGAAAACGGAAAAGACACGTTAGGTATGGACAACGAAACGCAATGGAATGAGACTACAATGGACAAGGGAGGGTTCGTCCAAATGTATTCAATGATTGGTGGTCGGGAGCAACACTCTCTTGCACATACATCATATGCAAGATTACTGTACTGTACTGTACAGCCTTCTCACGACTAACTGCTCAATGCCAGTCTCACCGACGCTATTAGTAGAACTAAAGGTATATGTAGGAAGAGCCGGCCGGGACGCAGTTTCGGAAGTAGGAGTATGATTGACCACTCACACAACGATCAGACATCAACGGCAGAGGAATGAGGGGAAAGTGTCCCCGGTGAAGGAAGGCTCTTTACGCACGATTGGACAAGGCTTCTTGGCATGCCCTTGAGCAACGGCACAGCCTCCCTGATAGCACCTACCCTCTTCCCGCTTTCCCTAATGCATCAATATCCAGATGACAGTTGGAAGCATAATTTCGCATAACTACCTACCTCCACCCCATCCCAACGTTCTCGGATTGGCGGCCGTTTCACCGGGCTGGCAGACATCGAGCACTCCGCCCTCCACATCCTCCATGGACGCGACCCCGAGCCTCACCTCCTCTGTTTTTCTTTCGTCCACGGTCTCGAAGAGTGATCTCCCCCTCTCATATGTCTCGCCAGAACACCAGTACCGCCAAACAATTCTGATCCATGCAGCTGCCCTATCTGCCTAGTATTTAACCTGGACGATATCCCGGGTAGCGGTAGCCTTTTTTTTTTTTTTTTTTTTTTTTTTTTTTTTTTTTTTTCGGCTTCCTTCTCCACGTCCTACTTGCTGAAGCACATGCATGGCTTGGCGTTATTGGTCATCTTTCTCTTCCCTACGCTTATCTGTTGTCTGCTTCTATACGATTCATGGTATGGTCGGTGAAAGCCAGTGGTTCATTGGTCACACAAGAGCTCCGTTTGGTGTGCGTGGTCAAATTGAAGAAGTAACGCAAGGGAGCATCAGGAACCTGTGTCAGTAACAGAGCGTAGAGTGGATACAGCATCTGGACCAATGGACTGATGCAGATGCCACAATATGGAGGTAAACTCTGAATGCAATTACCGAAGTCTATCTGGGGTTGGCCTGCCTGACTGGCTATGGGATTGGTAGAGACGTCGAATTTTCAAGTATCCTATCTCCCACGCAGCCAACCTAGTGGGTGTAAAGGCTGAAACAGCCACCATTCCAAAAAGGCTCTGCCCAGGTCTAACTCTACCCGCCGAGGTAGGACTTTGACTGAGGTAATTCTAGACTCGGTAAGGTATGGCTTGCCGGGAGGAAGTGACCGAGAGACTGAGTTTAGCAGGATCACCTACTGAGCCTAGCTTCGAGAGATGGAGAGAGAGAAGAACGAGAAAATTAGACGAGTTGACTGACCATTTGGAACATCCCCTTTGTTCTTGAGGGTCGCCTTAACAACATGCGAGTCTTAAACAAGGCTCCGCAAACACTTAGACTATCACTCACATCCAGGCTCGGTGAAGACTATAGTGCAACATCCCGAGTTAACTTCACGGCAAAGTGGGCGAAGACGTCGAATTCACGGTGAATCAAGCTTGCTGTCGACACCCACTAAGTGTAGTGAGGAAGAGGGAATTGCTACAGTATTAGCTTGCACAGGTTGTATGATTGTCGTTATTACATTACATCAACGACGGCAGCAAGTATTGACGTCACCTCAAACTCATCAGGGACACAAAATCAGAACCAGACTCGGACCCTACATGAACTTGAACCAGAGATCGAGGCGCTCAAACAACAGTGGAAGCAGGCCAAAGCTTTCCACGTACGCACCAGAGATGCAAGTGAAATAGTGGCTGTGGTGGCGCGAGCGACTATCGTCCTGAGGCAATATAATTGAACGGGCGCGCGAGGGTTCTGAGGGGTGCATGTCTGCTTCTTTGCCGCTCTCCTCTCCTATCTCTGTCCGCACCTTTCACAAGAAGTACCACTAAGGTACTAACGCAGAATAGAAAATGCCGACGAATATTCGGGATTCCATTTTTATCGCCGCCATTGCCCTTTGTGCCTTTTGGGTGCAAACACGGCGCTGAAATTACCAAGGGAGAACCATCCACTGTACTTCTTACTTTACAGTCGGCACGTCAGCTTTGGGAACGAGAATATGGGCATTTAACGAGAGCTTTAGTCATTATCAAAATCACATTGAAAACGCACCGACCATGTAGAGCAGGTTATGTAGGTTTTATCACATTCTAGTGATTTGTTGGTGAAGTTCATCAAGTTTCGCAGACATTTGCAGACGGTGAATAGCCTTCGCAGTTGCACATATAACAATGAAAGAGCATTTGACAAACGTGCAGTTGTCTGTATTCACATAAAAGACATGCCTTCTTCTATCCCCTGTTTTGACCGTTGAGCAACGCCTGAGTGTCACCTCCTTGTCCAGATCACAAGCATACCTACCTATGTTTATAAACTACTACCACCCTATACCCAATATAGGCCCCCGGAGAATCCAGGGAATCCTTCCATTTCCACGTATAATAACTAAACTGTCAACTTGTTGTTTGCTCGCACCCCGTGACACAAGGGGAGCTATCACTAACCTGGCCACTTCGCAACGAGCAGCTGTCTGGGTAATGGAAGGGAAGGGGCGATGGCGTTATCTGGCTCGTGATCAACACCATGGGAGGAAAAGCAACTTGAAGATTCGTAATCCTGCCTCATCTAGAAGAAAGACGAGAGGAAATCGGACCACCTTCAAGGCCCTACTTTTGGTCTGGTGATGACGGGGGAAAAGAGCGATGCCCTGTCATGGACAGAAAGAGCAAGATGCGAGCATGCCACTGCATGGAAGGCATTAGTAGGGCGAATACGATGGCATACCTGACAGAACTTGCTTGGTGTAGACATCAGATTGGTACTAGTTTAAGATCTTGAGTTGTCGAGGTAGGTGATACAAGTCACATTTTACATGGTGCTAGCCCGATGCCCGCCCTTCCATCGTACCAGAAGCTGGTAGATAGGGCGCTTGTGTGCCTCTAGCTGGCTCATTGCTGCCTGATGGTGAAGTCAAACTACAAGCACCATCGCTCTATTCATTAATACCAAGGCAATAATCAAGGGCCAATGAAGAGAAAGGAGGAGAAGACTGCACAGGGAGTGGAGCCAATGCAAAGACAATCAATTGCTCGCGGTAGACAAGGATGGAAGGAAGGCAAACATTATGAAGAGAGGAAGATTTCCACCTCATCCAGATACCGGCCGCTCCTTCGCGGTGCAGGTGCACGACGCAGAAGATGGGAGAAACAAGAGGAACCCAATCTTGCCAGTTAGCAGGTCGAGCGGCATGCACGTGATATCCTCGGTCGTCGCTACCCACGGCATCCTTCTTGGTTTTCTCCAGTATCGTCTCATCCTCTCCTTCCAATCCAACAATGTCTCCGCACTAGTATCATAGGTATATTTGCAGTTCTTGCATCCCTCAAGCTCCAACGCAGCGCTGCATCTCTAGATTCTATAGTAGGTACCTCTAGGTACTAGGCTTGCCATCCGGCCATTATTTCCACTCGCCGTACAAGGTCTAATCTTTCCAATCCCCTTTCATTCATCTCTGTTCCTCACGCGCTCCTTCGCCCTGCATCCCTCCTCCCTTCTTTACCTCACTTCCTCACCTCACCAACCAACTCCCATCCAGCTCTCCCTCATCCTCCTCCCCATCTTTCACACCCAACTCCCTAACTCTCCACCCCTTCCTTGCCAAACTGTGCCTGGCGACCTCACAATCAAACTTGATGTCGGCGATCAGCGCCTCCAACCCGCTGTAATCCTTTTCATTGCGGATGAACCCCGTAATCAAAAGCCTCATCTCCACCCCGTAGAAATCGGCCGCGAATTCCCCCAAAACGTGCACCTCGGCCGAGCGCACCGTGTTCTTGTAGAACGGGTTGTAGCCTATGGACATGACCATGGGGTAAATCTGCCATTGGCCGGTTTGTTGGTCGACGAGTTTTGCTTGTTGTTGGTTTTGTTGCTGCTGCTGCTGCTGAACAGGCTCCATCACCGGCTCAGAAGTGGGAGGTTTCTGGTACAAGACTGAGTCGGGATGCGAAGCCGGCAGCTTGAGCGAGGCCCAGCCGAAATAGATGCCCGAGTCGATGTTCTTGATCCACGTGTTTTCGTCGTCGACGGGCAGGTTGGCGGTGGGGATGCCGAGCTCTTTGGAGCCGCGGCCGAAGCCGGAGATGACTTTGCCCTCCATGCGGAAGGGGAAGGGGGCCTCGGGCCCGATGGGAGGCCCAATTAAGAGCGGGCGGTTGTCTGGGTTTGGGAGGGACATTTTTGGTGATGGTTGAATCTTAACGGGAGCAGAGAGGTTGTAAGATGAATCCCAGGAAATGAGTTGCGTGGTGATGAGATGATTCGAGATATCCCAAGATAGTCTGGTGGTGGATGGTCGGTGTAATTTTCGGATCGTTGTTATCTAACCCCCGTCCGACTGATGATGACACAATGTCGTTGGTGTGTAAATGCGGCGCAGTTCCCAAATCACACGCTCTCTCCTGATCAGTAAAGGTGAACAAGGTGTCAAGTGTCTCCAAGTCCAAGGCATATCAACAATGCATGTGGGGATAAATGGAATCTGCCAGACTGTCATTGTGTTGGAGGCACGTGCACTCTGGGCCATTCACCCATACCCATGCACGGCCTCCCCTAGCTAGTTTTAGCCCTCCAGACCTCCCTACAGATTCTTTNCTGGGCCATTCACCCATACCCATGCACGGCCTCCCCTAGCTAGTTTTAGCCCTCCAGACCTCCCTACAGATTCTTTCTCTTTCTAGCAACTCAATATACATATCAATTGCTTCATTTCGTTGCCTTATGCGCCGCATAGGTTATAAGCCCTTTGAAGCTATCGTGATTAATTAGCCGATCGATTAAACCGATAAGAGACCTATTGGCTATCTCGGGAGTTAACCTCTTTATTAATAACCGACTTTCGTATTATTAATAACCGACCTTCGAATTATTAATAACCAACCTTCGAATCGTTAGTAACCGACCTTCGAATCGTTAATAACCGACCTTCGAGTCGTTAACAACCGACCTTCGAGTTGTTAATAACCGGCCTTCGAATTGCTATATAAATAACTATAATTATAATACCCACTATCGATAGCGGATTGTTTATTATTCTTTATAGTGAAAATAATATCGATAATTAGGAGCGTACTTTATATATTGAATTTGAATTCACCGAAGTTGACGACTACGTTTATAAAATTGTAGCCGAGCCTAGTAAGGAAGATAAGCCCGACGAGTATAAGAAGTAGAAGCTTAGTCGCGTTTACGCATTCAAAATTATTAATACTACCTTTAAAAACGATAAAGTTTTAACTACCTTTCGTATCAACGGTTAGGACTAATCTAATAGGGACCCTAAATATTTCTTTAATTTTATTAAAACTATAATTAGTAAAGTTACTAACGAAGCACGCAATAAAATCCTTAAATAATACTAAAGATTTCGTCGTTTTAACTTTAATTCTATAATTAATTTTCTAAACTAATATAAACTCGCTTATAAACGAGTTACTAATAGTAGCCTAATTATTAATAATATTATTAAATATTTCAACCTCCATAATATAATTAAATATAACTATCCTACTAACGCTAAATTATAGGCTAATAATATTAATTAAAAATACTTTTATTACTAATAAATTATTAACTTATTTATTTACCCTTAGTAATACGGAAGCCTATTAATTTAATTTAACTATTTAAATTAAAATTACTACTAAAGTAAATAAAGACTTTAATAAATCTAGTACTAATAATAGTAATAATAATAGTAATAATTCTAGTAGAGGTAAGAAGAATAAAAATAAGCTTATTTATCCTACTTATAATAATACTATTTAGAAGGATTATATTTACTATATCTATAGCCGCTACTATTTAGGTAAAATTACTATTTATTAATAGTATAAACCCGATAAAGCACCCGATATATAGCCTAATAAGGAGGAGGTTTATAAATATAATATAAGTACTACTACTACGTTGGGAAATATTAATACTACATTAGCCAACCCTACTACTATTAGTTCGGCCTTATTATGTAATAGCGCCAATTTTAATGCTAACTTCAACTTCGCTTCCTTTAGTAGTAACCTAGGTTTTTATTAGAGCTTATAGCGAAATCGATCCGTAGAATATCTAATATTAAATTAAATTTATTTAAAATATCCTAATTCGTATTAACTATAATATTTAAACCGTAATTTCACTAAAGACTAATAGGCTTTCAAGGTACTATACGATATAGATAATCCAATTAAGAATTTAGTAATTTATAATTCTAATTGTAATTTATATATTTTTAACTATTAGAAATAGTTTACTAAGCTATATCCTCTAACTCATCCTTTAAAATATACTATTAGTAATAGTACTACAACTTATATATACTATATTAGTACTATTGAATTAATAATACTAATAATAATAAATATTAATATTAAAATCCGTATACTTAACATTATATTCAACTTATCTACACCGGCTAACCTTCTATTAACTTAAACTATTTTTAATTATAGTATAAAATAGAATATAAAGATGAATTAAATTTCGTTGGCTAGTAAAGTATTTATTCAATATAAATTTATTAATAATTTAGTAGCTTTACTAGTATTTTAATTAAATAATTTCGATTAGATAATTATTACGCTATAATATATAATGCTTACTTCAATTAATTATATAACGATATATAAGAGGATAATATACGTAGGTAAGGATTAAGTTCTCAGAGCTTGCAAATAAACGGGTATTAAATTTAATAATATTAATAACTATGTTTGTAATATATATTTATGTTCGAAGGTAATAAATTATATTCCTAAAGGTATTTACTTAGTTACAACGACCTTATTTTAATTTATACGAATTAATATAATTTTATATAATAAGCTAAGATATATAGGAGTTTAATACGCGGTATATTTTATCTGTAATATATCCGGCTACTATTAGGTAAAGTTCTATACTAATAAAGGAGACGCTTATATTATTGTTACTTAATTTAAAAAATAGATTGATCTATAGATTAGATTTAAGATTAAAATTATTAGCCTTAATAGAGGTTCTAAATTTAATTTTAATACAATAGAATTCTAAAATAGTAAACTAGTAGAATAAGCTTGTAATAAAGGGGTCCAATTATATAAAACCCTAGCATATATACTATAAATAAATAGCAAATTTAAATAAGTCGGTTATACTATTATAATTAGGGCTAGAGTATTAATATTTAATATTATACTAACGAAATCTAACCTAAATAATAAAACTCTTTATAAAATATTTATATAAGCGATCCTAAATTTCCTAACGGATTAGATTAAACTTTATTTTAACTACCTTAAAGCCTTCTTCTATATAGCGTATTATTTTATTAAATTAGAAAGGCGCGTTAAAGGAGATAAGTTTTAAGAATGCGCCCGCCGTAGTAAGTTTATAAATTATAATAATAATTATAGTAGAATCTGCTGGATTTGGGATTTAGAAATCAGTATAATTATTCGTACTAATGCGGTTAAATTTATTAAGGATAATAATAAGCTAAAGGATTTAGCGATTAAAGCTATTCCCTATAGATTTTTTTTTTAAATTAATTTATTTAAGAGATTAAAAAAATAATAGATAGTAGTATAACCGTTTAGGTTACTATAATTAATTTATACCAGCTATCTTTAATTAAATTTTTAAATTAATTAATTCCTAATTAAAATACTAATAATAGTAAAGATTAGTAAAAGAAGGTACTATTTACACCTTTCTACCCTAACTTAAATTACCTAACACTAGAAATAACACTAGTACCAGGAGAGATCGCTTCGATATAGCCTTCCCTACCTCCTCAACTAAACGAAATTTATCTAATTTAATATAGCGACGAACCAATATAATTAATAGAAGAAGAGGAGGAAGATTAATATTAATAAAGCGATCTAATTGATTTCGAAAACCTTAATAAAAAAGACCTTATACTAAACTATACCTTTACGAAGTAAGAACTAGATCAATTAAATATTACGAATCTAATTCTAGATTCCCTACTACCTATAATAAGGCAATAATAGGTATAGACGACCCAATAGACTACGAAGGAAAGCCAACCCTCTAAAGAAGTAGTAGAATCTATAATTCTAAAGGTATATGAAGGCAGACCTTATAGATCTACTATAATTAAATCACCTAATTTCAAATACAATACCCAGTCGGTTATTAATAGTAATAATAATATCGTTAAATATAATATTAGGCTATTTTATAGTATAGCTAAAGCTAAATATATTATAAGATTAATTTAATACTATCTTATAGCGATAAAGGCTATCTATAACCTTTAAACTAATACTAATAATAATCGCCTTATCCCAAAGAATTACTAGCAGGCGAAGAAACTCTATAACTTCAAGATTTATTGGTTCCCAATAATAGAGAAGTAAATTAAGGTATTTAAAATTAAGGAATATATCGTTTAATCGAAAGAACCCTAGATATAACCGTTTTACTAGGAAAATAGGTCTTTAACGAAAAATATAATATTAATAATAAAAAATACTTAGTATATATTAAATAAATAGTATATAATAACTATAAGAATAAAAATAATTAGGTAATATAAAATGTTTATACTACTATAGCTAAGATAATTAGCGTAAAATTCTTCTTAACTATTATAATTACCTATAATTTAAATTACGAATAATTTAATATTAGTACCGCTTTCTTGAACGCTATTATTCCTACCAACTATAACTACTATATCGAATAACCTATAGGTCTTAAGAAAGGTCCTCGAAATAAATTGGTTTGCTAACTAATTAGGGCTCTTTATAACCTTCGTTGCAATCTATTATACTAATTCGAAATAGTTCTACTTATTTTTAAGAAATTAGGCTTCTTTCCTATCGGAGGCGATATATACTTCTTAATTTATAAAGGCTTGAGTGCATTATTTATCCTTTACATTAACGATTTCCTTATTATAGCACCTAATAAGAAAATTATTAATAATTTCTACCTTCAATTATAAAAGTATTTCACTATTAAATATATTAGTCTAATACGTACCTTTTTAGGCCTTAATATCGTTAGAAATAAAGAAGAATATACTGTATTTATATTATAGAAACGATATACCCGATTGATTATTATTAAATTCAACCCTTTTAATAAACCTCTATACTTAGTTAAAACCCTATAGCCACCGGATTTTAAAATTTATAGGGGTAAGCCACTTTCAAGCGAACCAAAGCTATATATTAAACGGATTAAATTATTAAATTAGGTATCGCTAGGTATAAGACCCGATATTATATATACTATCGGGAAGCTAGCCGAGGGAAATACCAAACTAATAAATAAATATACTATCGTTATAAAATATCTTTAACGATATTTAATTAGCCTTCTTAATTTAGGTATTATTTTAGGAGGAAAGCCTTCGCCGATAATAGACTTATAATTCAGGGTATATACAAATGCCTTATATATAAATAATATACTAATAAAGTATAGTATTATAGGGTATATAGTATTTTTTATATTAGGACCCATCCTATAGAAATTAAAGAAGTAGGAGTTCGTTACTACGAGTACGATAGAGGTAGAGTTCGTTAACCTTATACTAATAGTAAAATTACTAGGTTGGATTACTAGTATATTTAATAATTTAAGTATTATCAATAATACTAATAATATTAGAAATATCCTATATACCGATAGTGCAAATACTAGGGATAGGGTATTCAATAAGAATATCCCCGCTCGTAACCGATATATCGATATACGGTATAAATAATTAATTAAATAAATAAAATAATAGATCATTAAAGTTATCTATATCTCTGGAGAAGAGATACTTGCAAATAGTCTAACTAAACCGCTTAAGGCGGATAAGTACGCAAAATTCATTAAGTTAATTAATCTTTATTAGAAGAAGGTTCTTTGGGTTTGAGGTATTATAATACTATATTATATATTATATAATAAATAATATATATAGATATTACAACTATTAGGGTCTTTCGGTTTATAGGGGTGTGTTGGAGGTACGTATACTCTGGGCCATTCACCCATACCTATACACGGCCTCCCCTAGCTAGTTTTAGCCCTCTAGACCTCCCCACAGATTCTTTCTCTTTCCAGCAACTCAATATACACATCAATTGCTTCATTTCGTTGCCTTGTGCGTCGCACACATTGTCGCCGGGCGCTGACAATTGGTGGGGCAGTGGGGCAAACGCCGTGCAACTCCGTCAATATCCCGGGGTAGCGGCACCGTAGCGATGAGTTTATTGCTAAGCGAGGCTCGCCTTGGTCGGGCCTAGCGATTCAGGTTGATCACGTACAAAGACGTTGATCGTGTAAGTTTGGCCATCCTGGCTATACAATGGCTTACGGCAAGGTGACTTTAGATGTTGGCAATCGTCTATCATGCAGTTGAGAACCACTCCGCCCTGCTCTACCCCTACCAAATCTCTTGTCTAACCGTCTTCTCGTGGAGCGACCAACTCTTGAACAGCAGACGCTGAAATAGAAAGAAAGAAGCACGGTCACACTTCGCCTTCTTCTGATAAGATGCCATCGTTCTTCTCAGACACAAGGAAGGGAAACATGATATCATTCAGAGTCCATGTTGGGCAAAGATTGCCAGCCAATAACGGCGCCGTAATTGGGATTAAGCTTGGGGAAAATGAATCATCCCCCGGAAAAAGCGTCTAAGTCCCCTTCGCGGAACCACCTCGAATACAGTCTCAAACCTTGTAGAAGCAGAAAGCAACGTAAAAGCTCGCCGCCTCCATCTCCTCTGGGCTCACCAACAACTTTCCGCTCATCCTATCCCTGACCCCCATCCTCTCGCTCAGGGGCCCCAGTTCACGGTCATCCTTCTCTGTCTCCCACACGTCCGTGAAAGTTTTGTGGTACTGCAACTCCAAGTTATAATCCTCCGCAAGCGCACGGAAGGCTTCCCAGGGAACCACGTATTCAGGAACCTCCTCAACGGCCTCGTGAAGAAAGAAGTTGTACTTCCACCCGAACGGAGGGCGGAAAATTCCGTCAGCAGGCGTGGGGCCGTTGAACCGCACGCGGTAAATGTCGTTGCCCCATTCTGCAATGGTTGGGTCAGAGGGCGGTTTGGCTTCGGAAGTAGGTTCAAGCTCGCCTTCCTCCAGCTCCCCTTCTTCCTTGTCCTCGTCAGGTTTGAGGGTCTGCTCCGAGGCCTCGCCATCTTCTGGAGTAGGCTTTCTCTCTGATTGTTCTGACGACCGCTTCTCGTCGCCGCTGGGAGCAGATTCCTTGGGCGTGATTCCGTCGGTTTCAACACTGGGTTGGGCCTGGTCCTCCTTAGCCTTCTGCTGCTCTGCCAATCGTTTGTTAAACTCCTCCACTCTTGAGCTAATGACATCCGAGTTCGGGATACATCCTATGAACCGACCGCCCTTCTTCAATGCACCGGCCACGTTCTTCAGCATCTGCCGCGCCTTGGCTTCCGTCTCAAAGGCGTAGTGCATGCAAAACATCATGCTGACCACATCGAAGCCCCGATGGCTAAGGCCACCAATGTTGGACGACGCGAACCCGACCTGCCGGATAATGTCAATGTCCTCAATTGACTCGCCATAGCAGTCTTTGACGTGGAACCGCGCCTCAAAGAGCGGTGGCTGTCTCCTATTATAGCCACTCCGTCCACCCCGACCGCCATGACCGCCACGAGCAACCATACTACGATACCGATCGCGCGCCTGGTCAATGGAGACATCTGCTGGGTCCAGCCCAACATAAAGCTCCACGGGCTGTGGCGCCTGCTGCCATTTGCCCAAATCACCGCCCTTGCCGCATCCAATGTCGAGCACCAACAGCTGATTGTTCGAACTGATTCCCCGCTCACGGGCGCCAGGCGAGTGGTCCTCGTCAGGAGAAAACTTCTGGATGATACAGCTCTTGACCCAGTTGTTGAAGGAGCGGAGACCCTTGATGCGACTGTCCGTCTTGCGCCAGTCACGGCCACGCTCGGGCACAGCATTGTAATGGGCGCGTACAACGTCATTGACCGCGTTGCGGCGCTCGACTTCAGCGGCCGCTTCTGCCTCCCGCTGAGCCTGGCGCTCGCGCTCCATCTGGCGTTGACGAATCTGTTCGCGCTCGGCTTCCGAAATGCGGGCACGTTGTCCAGGCCGCTTCTGCTTTCTAGGCTCGCCACTAGTAGTGGGAGTTTGTGTTCTCTTGGCCGGAGCTAATTTGCGGGCGTCAAACGGCTGTGGGAGGACGTCGTTGTCGTCCTCATCTTCGTCATGCCTTGCAGACTTGTAATGTCGGTCTTCGTTACGGCCATTGCGGTCGTCGTCGTACGGGGATTCTGAGCGTTGCCTCTTGCGAGTCGACCTGTAACTGGTATAACCATCGTAGTCTGACATTTTTCTATTTTATTGTTTTAGGTTATTGGTATGGTCTCGCAAGGAGACTTGGTCATCGGCAAGAACAACTATGGCAAGCGTTCAGTAATAACTGATGCGACGGTGAGTGGTGTGAGTCGTGATTTTGACTATTGGTATCGATTAATGTAAGCGCCGACACAGACAAGTCCTAAGTGTGGTTTCCGGGACTCGAAAACCGGTTTGTCGAAGTTGAGCGCTGTTATTGTTGTTGTCGAGGAGAGAAAGCAACTGGAGAGGAAGTCGGGATGCAAGTGTTTTGAGGATGCAAGCAAGGGTCAGGTTGGTGTTTGAGCCGATGATGGAAGTGCCTGCCCGGGCACTGTTCCAGAGGCTCCACTCGCAGGCCTGGCCCGCCCTCCAAGCTCGGTCTCCACTTTCCAGTGCTGACGCGCGAGCTCTGGGGGCCTTGGTCACTCTCCAGTGAGGTCAGCTAAGTATTCTATCAACCTTCCGAACCAACCATTCAAGGAGCAACAAACCACAGACACCACCACGGACACCACCACCCAGCCTCACCTCGACCCGGCATCTTTGGCAGAATCACAGCGCCAGGCCAAGCCTCAACTCGCGATCCGCTTTCAAAGAGCTTACAACACCGCGAAACTTCCCATCTTAAGCCGGCACCCACCTCCATAGCTGCTTGCCGATTTCCAGTGGGGTGCTTCTACCAGACGACGGACACTGACCCAGCACCGGGCGTCTTCTATCTGCATTTCTCTCTCCCATCTCCCTCGTTGGCTCATACGCTACCCATCACAACTACAAAATGGGCTCCGATCCTCAATACGCGAAATGGCCTCTGCTGCCCCTCGCCCAGCATGTCTTCACCCTCACAAACCCCTACGCTGCCCGCCCTGCCCAACAAGCGGCCGTCAAGAACCTTCAAGATGCCATCACTGAGCACAAGATGGCGCCCTTCTACCGATACCTTGCGCACCCTACAGAGGGCGTCCTTAACTCGGTTGGGGAAGGCGGCTCTAACACTGCCGCTGCCGGAAGGTTGGGTAGGAAGAGCAGCATCGCCGCCGGCATGATCGCAACCCACAAGCCCACCACAAGCTTAAGCCTACCGTGGGATGAGAACCTGTACCAGCAGCTACAAGCCGAGAATGAGAAGGAGCTCGAGGAGTTCCAAAAAGAGGAAGATGAGGCTGTTGAGAAGGCGGGAGACACAGAGATTCAGGCTGCCAAAGGGAAGAGGGCCGAGTTCTGGGCCCGAGTTGGCGATAAGGTTGGTCACTACGAGCTCACTTAGCTATCCATACACTCCCACCGACTTATACTAAGTATCCACCCTTGCTATCCAGGAAAAAGCCATCGCCGCGCACCAAGATCTGCTCGAGAAGACGGGCATCCTAGGTACCAAGATCGATCTCGTCCTTGCCTTAATTCGCCTCGGCCTCTTCTTTGGCGACAAGCAGCTAGTCCAGAAGACTGTCGAGCGCGCCAAGTCGCTCGTCGAGTCAGGCGGCGACTGGGACCGTCGCAACCGCCTCAAGGCCTACGAGGGTTTGCACTTGCTCACCGTGCGCAACTACAGCGGTGCCGCCCCCCTGCTCCTCGACAGTCTGTCCACCTTCACCTCGTACGAGCTCTGCACCTACAGCAACCTGGTGGTCTACGCCGTGCTCGCCGGTTCCGTCTCGCTCAAGCGCGTCGACTTCAAGTCCAAGGTCGTGGACGCCCCCGAGATCAAGGCGATCCTCGGCGATGGCGAGGACAAGCTGCTCGCACTAACCGGCGCCATTTCGGCCGGCCCGGGAGCCGATGCCTCGATGCAGGACGCCGACAGCGCCCCCGTGGCGGCTCGGACGGCCGTAGTTAACCTGACCACGCTCGGCAGCAGCACGGAGCAGCCTGAGGCGGAGATGGCGGTCGACTTTGACCCGCTCGCGCAGCTGGTCAGCAGCCTGTACAACGGCCGGTACAAGCTCTTCTTCCAGGCGCTGGCCCTGGTGGAGGAGCAGTTCCTTACCCAGGACCGCTACCTGCACGAGCACAAGAACTGGTTCATCCGCGAGATGCGCCTGCGCGCGTACCAGCAGCTGTTGCAAAGCTATCGCGTTGTGGGACTGGATAGCATGGCCAACGACTTTGGTGTTACGGTGGATTTTTTGGATCGGTTGGTTTCCCTTTGTTCCTGTTCTACCCCTGTCCCCCCCCCCCCCCCCCCCCCCCCCCCCCCTTCCAAAAACAAGTTACCCATATGCTGATCGTACATTACAACAACAGTGATCTAGCAAAGTTCATCGCCGCCGGCCGCATCCCCTGCACCATCGACCGCGTTTACGGCAAGGGCGTTATCGAGACCAACCGGCCCGACGACAAGAACAAGCAGTATCAGGACGTGGTCCGCCAGGGTGACCAGCTGATTACCAAGCTGCAGAAATACGGACAGGCCGTTCGGTTGAGGGGAAGCGAGAGGGCGTAGTAGAGAACTATAGGAGAAAGAAGCTAGCAATGGAACATGGGAAGGTCGATGATGTATGAGCGAGGTGTGCTATCGTTAGCGATTACCTCGGAAAGACAGGAAGGGGATATGAATGATCAAGGGCATGAAGTGAGTGGACGGACGGATGGAGGCGCGAAATTATAAAAGATTAGAGTTTGAAGCAACCTATCACATCAAATTGGTTGTTAGGGCCTGACTCTGCTCTAGTCCAGACGGACGACAGAAGAGACAAGATGACTCTGCTCCTCATTGTCAGTAAGACAGACATTGATTGCATCATATATGCGCAAGACTCTGCTGTTTTTGTCCAATCTTTTTCTGTTTACTGTTGTATTCGCATGCCCCCGTATCCTAAATAAGGCTACGTACGTGCAAAGCAAAAGGCTAGCACGAAGTACAAAACGCTGAGGTATCATCAGAGATCCCTTAACCAACCAACCAACCAAAGCAAAAGCCGAATTATATTGCTCTTTTTGTTCCCTAATACTCCGAGTTCCGCTTGGTAAACAAGAAGTCGCTCGCTTTTTTCCCGTTCCTTGTTTCCTATCATCTCCAGTATCCGGCCCCGACGATGGGGTGGGCGACATACCTCTCCCCAAGGTAGACGGGCGGACAAGGCAGGTGACATTTCACAGGGGAGAGAAGGGATGATATCTCCAGGGTCACACCCTGTTTCCCCGCGGCAAGTTTGATATCTAAAGGGGGTTGCAGAACCGATAAGACGAATGCCCCCTGTGCGCAGCGTCATTGTCAGACCATCCATCCATCTCAAGGACACCCGACACCCACCCATCACCACCACCATGACACGCAAAATAAGTCCTTTCATCAAGGACCGTTTTCGAATTTGATACACCTTTACAATGGTGTGAGCCTCTCAACGATATTGATCCATGAACTCCTTGTGGAACTTGACAATGCTGCCAACCCACTCGGTACCAGGAGCAAGGAAGGTAGTGCGGAAGTGCAAGCTGCCCTCCTTCTGACCGAATCCAGACCCAGGAACAACGCAGACGCCGGTAGCCTCGAGGAGCTTCATGCAGTAGAACTCGTCGGGGGTACGGCCCTCTTTGGCGGCGGCCTCGGCAGCCTTGGGGGGCAGGTTGATGGTGGGGAAGAGGTACATGGCACCCTGAGGAGCACCGCACTCGACGCCCTCCATTTGCTCGAACGCCTTGTGGAGAGCGTTGGCGCGCTCCTTCATGCCCTCGTAGATGCCGCGGTACTCCTTCTGGTAGAGCTCGTAAGAGGGCTCGCCGGCCTTGGGCGGGTTGACCATCAGCTCGACCAGGCACTGGCCAATGACAGGCGCGCAGAGCATGATGCTGACGAACTTGTAGATTTCGGCCTGGACTTCGGGATCAAAGTTGACCAGCTCGAAGTAGCCGCCGCGGTGGCCACACTCGCCCACCATGCCCTTGGAGACGGAGTGGAGGGAAGCCAGCTCGACGCAGTCGTATTTGCCGTCGGGGTTCTCCTTCTGCAGCTGACGGAGCACGCGCTTGAACGAGATGAACTCGCCGATGAAGACGTTGGTCTGGTAGACTTCGTCGGCAAGGACAACGAGGCGCTCCTGGCGCGCGAACTCGAGGACGGCGCGGATGTCCTCCTCGGAAAGGGAGGCGCCGGTGGGGTTACCGGGGTTGATGATGACGATGGCGCGGGTGTCGACGCCGGCGTCCTTGGCCTTCTGGTACGACTCCTTGATGGTGTTGATGTCGGTGCCCCAGTTCTTGGATTCGTCGAGGAGATAGGGGACGCAGGTGGCGTTCAGGATGGAGAGGGAGGCAGTATAGAGAGGGTACTGGGGGATGGGCACCAGGATGCCGCTCTTCTCATCGGCGCAGATGATGTGCAGGAGAGTGTTGACTCCCGAAGAAGCACCGGCAGAGAGGTAGATGTCTTGCCAGTTGGCAGGGAAGCCATCGCGTCCTAGGGAGAGAAAAAAAGAGCTGTTAGCAACAGTTACATACATATACCCCACGAGCAAGGACGGGTAGGGCTGCTTACTCTCGAGAAACTCGGCAATGTGTTGTCTGATTGCAGGGGCGCCATTGCTAGCACTGTAAGCTCCTACGGAGCCGACATTCTTGAGAAACCACTTGGCACGCTCAATGACATCGGTCTTGTAGCCGAGGTGGTTGATGAGGATGTCCTCCTTCTCGAGAAGCAGAGGGTTCTCGAGGAGACTGAGGACCTGGCGGAAGAAGGTGATGGGCTTCTGGTCAAGCTGCTGGGGGTTGCCGATGTTGGCCGAGATGACCTGGCTGAAGGGGATGTCGGAGGTTCCACGGAGGAGGGCAGCCCGGAACTCCTCGGACTTGACGGCAAGCTCACCGCGCACAGCGTACTTGGCCGCTCTGACGTGCGGGTTGATGTTGTCGATGTTGAGACGGCGGGAATTGGAGGACGACATTTTGCGAATCTGGGTGAAGGACTGGAACCGAGTTTGCTGAGTGAACGAGTGAATAACCGGCGGGGTATTATGAGACTTGGACAGCGGGGCAGCGCGTCCCGAGGAGGAGTCAAGGCCGGAAGCTGGAGAGTGGGCACACGTTAGAAAACTTTCGTTAGTTCGGAACCCACAGTCCCCGTCCAAGAGGTACAGTACTGTAGCTCGCTTGTCTCTCGTTACGTATCTTGAGGATGCGCAAGGATTGCTTGTTTGATGTCGGCCCATGAAACAGAAGGGGCAATGTACATGGACCAGCTAGACTAGATAACACAACAACAATTCCAGAGGTGGTGATTGGGTTCACAAGACAGGTTCACCAGCTTTGGTGAACTTGATTCACAGAGAAAAGGCCGGTTCAACGAAATGACAATTGGAACACTCTCAAGAGGAGTAAAACGAGAGGCCAGGCCAACGAGCGAAACCAACGATAAATGGTTGGCTTGTGTAGCTCTGTCTTGCGTGTGTGTGTGTATATGAAGGACGGGTGATTGAAGAAGAATCAGTGCATGTCTCGCCTGTCGTGTCGACACGTCTGATGAATACCGACAACAATTACCTTGGGATTTGAATGGCTTCAGGTTATTGGCCTGAGGCGCTTTAAGCGCGTAGGGTACCTCTTGGTACGTGATCTGCCATGCATCGGGACAAGGCAACCGCAGGATTGACAAGTTGCATTGCTCCAGGGCAGGCAGACATCGACATCAAATAGATAGGGACTCTGCACGCACTGCATGCCACGAGGCTCTCAGGACTTGAAGATTTTGGCTGCAACTGTCCCGTGTATTCATGTGTTCGCGTGGATGCGAGGTTGGCTGGGCTTTGCCGAGATCGGGGATGGTGATTTCCATTGTGGGGAGGAAGGAGGGACAGAACTAAATGTGCAGGTGACATTCTGGGGATGAATGCAACTTGAGTCATGAACCCGCTCGCAGTATGTAGCAGCAAGCACATTGGGAATGCCCGGGAAAGTGAAGGCGAAAAAGCGGCTGCTAAGCAGGTGCCAAGATCGACCGTTGCAATGGCTCTGGTTGTGAGATTGGGTTGCAAACGCGGGGAAAGAAAGTTGGGGAAGTTCGGGACGAGGGGAAGCAACGGTACGGGAAGGTGAAGCGACGCAACAAGCACATCGACATTCGATGCGAGCCGGACGAGAACTTGCGCCGCTTTGGTGGATGGCAAGGGTTTGGTGATCCTTACCTCCGCATGTCGCCGGACCCCACGCCGGCTGCTGGACAGGGATTGAATTATTTCTCACGGCCGCGCTGCGTAGCCGGTGACGGGCGGTCTTGAGGGCGTTTGACAGTCCGGCAGCCATCTATGCGATTGTTGATCTCTTTCAGAGAGTTTTGGTGGATGATGAGGGTCTTGGTACTGCCAGGAAGAGGAGATAGGACTCCCGGAGATACCGTCAAAGGTGAACGGGAGAAGGGTTGGTCGTTGATGGTGCGCTGACTCGCTCCGAGAGTACCGAGAGGGTGGACGGGATGTGATTTAGGGCTGAGTCCGGTTTGTGTCAATTGGGTTGGGTTTTCGACCCGTATTCGACACAGCAGCCGCAAAAACACTATGGGGAAAAAAAAATATACATAGAAAAAAGGGCATGGCACACAGAAAATCACACTTTTTTCAGATGCAGCGATCCAAACTGAACTATGTAATGAGCTCCGAAACAGGAGGACAGAAAGCGGTGTGGTCTAGAACTTTTTGTCGCAAAAGAGTCTTCGTTCCGGTCCGGTTCTGCCCCCGCGATCCATTTCTGGCGGGGTTGCGGAATCGAAACTACCGTCTTGGTATGGAGAGTCGATTAAACGATCCGCCATACACTCCAACCCTGGTTTGATTGTTAGCTTGGTACGCTAAGATAGAAGGTACTCCTGACAGCGTAGACTAAATTCATCCCGTATAGTCCTAAAGCTCATCAGCACAAGTTGACTGGCCGATGAGGATAATAAAAAGGCATTAGTGGGATTTGATCTGCTATTTCGAATATTAGGTATGGTATATCTAAGGTAGGATCACGCATTAGTTAGCTATGAAAACGTATACGGAAGCCGACACGAGGTCTTGAGTTAACAAACAAACCAGTACTGGACTGTATTCTGACTGCTATCTGCCAAACGCGGCGGTATCGCTGAGCTGTTTCGTAACCGCCAAGGTAAGCTGCTGTGCTGTGCTGCCCGGCAAGCCGCAGTGTGAAATCCGTTGTATCGTGGCTGCGGCATGTGTAGTAGGACCAGTAGACTATGATATCTACCTCTATTGGATGCCCGTATCCAGGAAATACTTAAGCACCCTTTTTGTCGACTTACACAGTTCTCTTTCAGCGCATTGGTGGCGGAACGGGCATGATCACGGCCAAGGTGCTGTCAACGGTCGCCATGATGAAACTCTGGTACATAGGAAAATATCAAAGTGATGTACTGAACGCATGTCCGTCATTGCACAATCCCATCAAGGTTTTTTATGTTGTTATCAATAGATTTGTGACATTTTCGAAAAGATTATCACGCCCATTGGTCTTACCTGGCCAAGGCCTTTGGGGTTCATCGGTGAGCTCAGTTCACTGTACAAGTACTTACCTTTCCTCACCTTGCCTTCACCGATCCGACACCACGGGTACCACCTGCCAAGCCCAGCCAGAGCGCACTCGACTCCACCCACGGTCCCCACGCACCCGGCCGGCCGGCAGGCAAAATCTACAATCGCAATTGCAAGAAGCGCGGACGACTCAACGTCGATTGGAGAGCTTCCGGCGCAAAGACCGTGCTCCGTGAATCCGCCCGCCCTCCGCCCGCAGTTCGCGAACCTCTCCGTCCGGACAAGCCCCAGCCCGTCGCCCCGTCGCCGTACCGCACTTGTTGATCCAGTCCAGTCCAGCCGCCGTTGCACACCACAACAGCGCTACAAAACTCGTTCACCATGGCGAAGAAGGGTAATAACTCCATCCTCATCCGTGTCTGCAATTACTAGTTTGTTTTCCCAGAGGGAAAAGTGATACGACGGGAAAACCGGAAACAAGAAAACAAAAGACGATAGTTGCTGATATGTGAACAACAAACAGCCAAGTCCCGCATCATCAACGTGCGCCTGATCTCAATGGCTATGACGGGTTACTTCTACACCTTCACCCGTCCCCGTACCTCGCTGCCTATGAGCATGCTAAAATACGATCCGATTGGTATGCGCATATACTCTCTCCTCGTCCCTATCTACCTCTTCTGCTTTTGAACGCGAACATGATCAATTCGGCGGACACGACTCGAGAATGATATGGAACTACGTTCTGGTTGCGGGCTTTCTCGACTTGCGCAATACGAAACACTCCGATACGCTTCGTCAAACGGACCCTGGAAAGCTAGTTTGGGACTGGGATCGGGCCTAGGATTAGGCCTTGGATGCAATAGTTTAAGAACTCAAACGACGGCATAACCTACGGACCTTCGAGAAAAGCAACCAACCAACCGACCGGCCAGAGAAAAAGGGGGGGAGGGGAAGAAGAAACACTTGCGCACGACAAACAATATCACCAATCACCAACCTCGAAGATAAAAGAAATACCTACTAACACAATCACTTTCCCACCACAGTTCGCCGTAAGGTCCTCTTCCTCGAACAGAAACGCAAGGGCAGGTCATAGATTATTACTCGCCCCTCGGCCTAACAACCGTCGAACAAACGAGAGCCAGAGCGAGAACGCAGAACCTGCGATACGGAACCGAAAAGCGTAGCGGCGAAGCAGCGATACTTCAAAGGTTACAGCACCCCCTCCACGGAATACTATATCACACCAAGTTACGATTTCGACCAAGTTGTGTTTCACACAGATCACCAGCAGACAATGGCCAGTGCTTGCGAGTGAGCTGGAGCTGGGGCTGGAGAGGGGGGGGGGGGGGGACCAGACCGGTACTGGACTGGATACGTGGGAAAGAGAGGCGTAAGAAAAAGATGGGGTCCCTCGTTCCGTCCAGTCCATGGTCGTGTATTATTACTGTACTACCGATCCATCAGTGTAAACATTACCCTGTGAGTTATGGATTGGCACCATGGAGGGTTTATTGCTTCTTCGATTTACCGATGGGCCCGGTTGATTAGCGAATGAACAAGTCAAAAGATAGGAACCAACACCCTCGGCAGTCGGTAATGTTGGGCATGACCCAGGTTTACTGCCAAGCGGCTTTCCTTTCTCTTATGTTATGTGGTAAGGATAACTCTTTCTAGCGCGATCAGACATTCTGATAAGACACCCCGACATCTTTGACGTCCCTTTCGACCGTACATTCTTGTATCTTACATATTTCATTTTCGTTAATGTCGACCCCGTTACCACAAGACCCATCCCCCAACGTTTCACAGATGCTTTTACACTCTTCTCATCATGTACATGTTGAATCTTGATTCATTTGGAACACGGTCTCATATGCATCATCACCTATTCCCAGGTGGGGGCAAAAGTAAGTCATCTCCGTCTTCTTTACTTGCAGTTTGCGAGAGGGTCATGGAGTCTTGAGTCTCCTCATTGGCGTCCCAGTATCTCGAAAGCGGCTGGGACTGAGACCGTGAATGGGACTCGCCGTTCGTTTGACTGGCCGAGATAGTGTCTTCCGCAGGATCAACGGACCTTCGACTGCCGTAAGTTCGAGTCGGTGCTGATCTGGTTGGTAAAAACCTGTTGGCACCGTTCATGACCTCGGGTGGGAGGCTAATTGAGGGCTTGAAGTTGATGGAGATCGATCCGTCTCCAGAGGGCTTGGAGCCTTCGCTCAACTTGTCCATGGCGTGACGGCTTCGGTAAATCCGTTGTGGCTGTACTATTCCGCGGGCTCCACGTTCATCTGAGCCGTTAGGAACCGGTGCTGAAGCTGGGGTAGAAGCTACGTCTTTGGCCGTTCTCTTTTCCCCGGCCCCTCTCGAGTATTTCCCGCGCCGAACAACTACAGGAGAGTCCACGATGTCATCAGGTCGTTTTCGCTTATTAGGTCTTCCTGAAGCAGAGGCATCTGAAAAGTGGCCGGAGGTAACCTCATAAGACACGGCATTTGGCTCCAACAAAGCGCCCGCACTCTCAGGAGGAGTTGTTGTGAAGGTTTCAAGTGGTCCGATTCTCCCAAACGCACCACTCCCTGAAGATTTCTCTATCGATTGTTCCCGAGATGTACTGCGCGTCACTCTCTTCATGATCGATTTAGGAGGTACAGCCTCTCTCCTCCTTGACTTCTCCTGGGCAACAGAGGGCGGCGGAGGCAAACGGACTTTGCGTATACCTTCCGTCGATGTTGGTCGTCGAACAGCAACCCGCCGTTCTTGATCCTGAAGGCCCGTGACCACGCGATGTTGCAGAAACGGGGATGATGCCTCCTCCGTGTTTGATGGAGCTGTAGTCTTGTTGCTGACTCCATCTAGACCGCCGCATTTGCTTTCTCGCAGTGGGTTTATTCCGAGATCATTGCATGCATTGACAGGCAACGCCTGCAATCCACTTTCTGGCGCTCCTGTCTGATCGGCAACTTCACCCAGTGCTTGGAGGCGTTGATGCTGCTTGTCGAGAATGGCCTGGTGTTTCGTTAATGCCATCTCCATCATCTTTCCTACAGCCTTGGGAATTCTTGACCATGCCTCATCCAACGTTGTAGCACTATCGAACAATCTTGAGCTCCCAGCATCTGAAGCAACAAATCCATCCTTGACTGCCAGTTGCTCTATGGTACGCAAGCACTCCTGCAAGTTTTCCGCGCGTGTTTTCTCCATCTGCTGCACTTCCGAATGTGTCGCTTGAAGTTCGGCTGCTGTTTTCTGCCAAATGGCAAGCTCTTTCTCCAGGTCGATGATGCGAGAAGAGCTCCGTTGGTGGGATTGTTCGAGTTCGAGTGACTTCGCCCTCAACTCTTCAGAAAGGGAAGAGCATTTACCTTCCGCAGCAGCAAGCGCAACCTTCAAAGACTCAATCCCATCGGTATATCGTCTCCCAGTCTCTTGCAGCCCGGTGAAGTTTGCTTCCAGCTCGGCTGCCTTCTTCTGCCAAACAGTGAGATCTGCCTCCAAACTGCTGATCCGAGTACATCTCTGATGACGAGTCTCGGCGAGATCGTCCGATCTCGTCTTCAATTCTTTAGCAAGGGATGAGCATTTGTTCTCAGCAATAGCCAGGTTAGCCTTCATAGACTCGATTGTACGAGCCTTCTGTTTTTCGGCTTCTTCTTTGCTGGCTACCTCTTGTCGAAGTTGCGTCACTAGGTCGTCCAAGGCGTTCCTGTCGCTGCGTAACTGAGAGATATTCTTGTTCAATTCGGCAGTCTCTTTTTCCTTTTCTACAAGGAGTTCCCGACGGACAAGCTCTGCAGCTTTGGTGCTTGCTGACTGGATGGTCGCCTCTTTGTCCATGATCAGTTGATTCAGTTGTTGGACCTGTGAACCAAACTGCTTGACCTCGAAGACGTATGCTTCTTCCTTTGATCGTATTGTTTTCTTGAGTTGTGAAATCGCTGCTGTTTGAGAGCTAACCTCTGCTTCCAGCCGCTCGATTTCTGCTTGGGCGAGTTGGAGTTGTTGGTTGAGCGGTTGGCTGTCCTCATGAGCGACTTCCAACTCCACAGCATGCGCCTGAAGTTGACTGAAGTGGACTTGTTGGTCCTCGAAGCGTTTTCGCAAATCTTTGAGCTCCTGTTGGCAAGTCTTGAGTGCCTCTTCCTTCTCGGCAATGCAGCCAGAAAGCCTGCCAACTTCCGTGAGATTAGTGTTCAACTGTTGACTCAGACGGTCCTTCTCGTGGCCTAACTGTCTCAAAATTTTCTCTGTATGGGCCTTGATGTCATCCGAGATTTGGGTTGTCGTTTTCTGGGTAGAGCCGGAAGACTCCATGACAGCTTCAAGCTTTGATGTGATTCTAAAGACGTCAGTATGCAGACAATGGACGGCCATTGAACATGCTTACAGCTCCAATATCCCTTGTTGCTGGTTCTTTAGAGTTGACAGCACTTGAGGCTGCTCTAACACCGTTTTGGAAACAGACCCAACTTGTTCGGCAATCTGACCCAGTCTATTGACAATCAGCTCAAGTAAACTTACTGTCCCTTCTGAATAACTTACCTGGCCCCGAGTGCATCTTCGGTCTTTGCTTGTCTCTGGATTGCCTGCGCGTTTTGTTCGTCCATCTTGTCCAGAATGTCATTTTGCCGAGAACCGAGCGCTTCAAAGCCTTCATTGGTGATCTTGAGGGTTTCAAGCTGCTGCGAAAGCATTCTCGCAGCTTCTTTCTCGTGGCTCAATTTGGCGTCTTTTTGTTCTATCTGGCGTGTGAGGGTGTCGATTTGGTGGTACACTAGAGAGTCCATCAGATTCTGTCGCTCAAGCAACGCAAATATTACTTACGTTCCGAGGTGTCCTGTCTACATTGACCGACTGTGTGGCGAACTTTTTCAAGCATTTGTTGCCTTATCACCTCTGTCTTCTGCAACATCTCTTCTAAGGCAGTACCATGTCTGCGTTCGGTCTCCCGGACCTCCCTGATTGCTTTCTCCCACTGCGACTTGGACAGGAGGTACAACTTTTGTTGTTCCTCAATTGCCGCATTCAGGTGGTCTTTGACTTTGCGAAATTTTCCTTCCGTCTTTGCGCCACGCTCTGTGGTAGCTTCAAGCACTTCCTCCAGCTCTGCGATCTTCTTGGTCAATTTTCCATTGGAGTTCTCAAGCTCCCGGATATCGCTGGCTTGCTCCTCAACCCGAGCTAGACATTCGTCGGCCTCATGTTCACGGTTCTTGATCACTTTTTTGAGCTGCTTGATGTACTTATGATACCTTTCCCTCAGCTCCTGCCTGGTGGAGTTGTGCTGGGTAGTGAATCGGTTGAGAACCCCCGCCAGGTCTTTTGTGAACTCTTGACTAATCTTGACACTCGTATTGTTGGTGGCCGGGCTTGATCTTACTATCTCGCTGCCGGGCGTACTCGTGATATCGATAATATCCGACCTCGCAGTTGTCAAGACGGCTGCCCTTCTCCTGGACACATTCGAGCCTTCCAAATTTGGCCGAGGATTCTGTTCGTATGTAGTTTGAGAGTCCCTCGACGTGTGCTGTTTATGCAAGCGAGCGACCGGTGCAGCTGCACGGCGACGGATTGGAGAAACAGCTTGAGGATTCGAAGAAGAGTGCGCCTTTCTAGCTCCTCTGTTGGATGGTTTACCTGTGCCAGAGGTGTTCGTGTCCGAGACATCATGTGATGTGCGGGACTTTTGGCAGCTGTTGTTGGACGGTTCTTCTTTATGGGGAGACTCAAAGTGTGAGCTAGTGCCTTTGGGCTGCCGACTGGCAGCGTAGTCGATAGATCTGACATGTGCCGCTCTTGGCTCCACGTTGACAACCTCCTCGGCCTCAGGGTTGCCGGACTGAGTATAGTCGCTCATGTGAATGTCTTGGTAGTGAGACCTGTCAGTGTGTGACCGTCTGCCCTTGTGTCTCACGGTAGTGCTCGTGGGTGAAGACTGGTTTTTTGACTGGCCGTCTCTTCCTTCAAACTGACACTCTCCATCAAGGGCAATCCCTGTCTCATGAAATGCCGGAAGCTGATGACCATCACCGCTAATGTGTACTTCTTTAGCGGTTGCGGCAGGAATTCCATGTTGTGGTGAGCGTCCCGACGCATTGACGGCGGAGGCTTGATGGTCGGTTTGTGAGCGGGAGTCACCCGATTTCTGGTGTGACGTAAAATGTCGACTCGTCTTCACACGAGGTACATGGATGTGAGGTCCTGACAGGGGCACTGCGATTTTTAAAGGTTCTTGGGCGGACGGTGGTGGCGCATCCGCAAAAGGATGTCCCCTTGGTGGAGGGCGAGAGTTAACCGTCCGTTCCGGATGTTGTTCAGTATCTTGCGCTGTGTTTTCATGAAAAACGACGGAGCTCGGTTGGTCTGTGGTCTCAGGAGGCGGCCGGTTGCACGCAGAGACAACATTGTTGCGAGTCCTCTCTTCGATTTGCCTCCCTGGCACTGGTTCTTTTAGAGGAAACGGGAGTTGTCGAGTTTTGCTGTCTTTGCTAGGTGGCTGGGGAGTTACAACTGGTGATTGAGTACTCTGATAGAGTGGGACAGGATTCTTCAACTGCTTCGTGAATTGTCCTGGGTTGATGTGGAGTGGAGGACCAAACTCGAATTCTTGGTCAAGTTCGAAAGTCTTTCTCATCCTTGGTCTTTCGATCAGCTCCATTTCCTCGGGAGCAAGTGGCAAGCTCCTTGGCGTCTCTTGAAGAACATCTCGTGACGTCTGTGAGTCGTTCTGGTATGCAGCGTTGTGGTCCGAGTTGGGGCTCGCTACACCCGAGTATGGTATTTGTATACCACTGTTGGGTTGCGCATGCTGATAGCTTGTTGGTCCGACGGGTGCATTGTCCTCCGAGCTCTCAAAGTTGAAGGGTCTTGTGCGAGGTGGATGTTCCATGTTAGACAGATTGGCGTGACTCGAACCTTGTGATCAGTTGCAGAGGTGGTGAGGGGGTGGAAATCGGACAATATCAAACCTAACAGAAGGAATAGTGGTCCAGATGAGGTCGAGTCTAACGAACGAATACGTATCAGGTCGAACTCGGCATGGTATGAAGCCTTTGAGCAAGCACAGTTTCACGGAAGCAACCGTGAGCACAGAAATGACTGGAGAAAAGAAGAAGAGTTTCGATTTGATCCCGGCACTTGTTCCAGTTGTTATCGGGTTACAAGGCAAGCGCGTGGGAATGAAGAGGCAGTATTGAATGCTCTTTCCCCAGCCAAGTTGGCGACTGCTTGGTCTTTCGTACTCCTCACTTGCGTACCTTAGGCGCCGTTGACAGTTATTGAGTCGTTGGAAGGTACCTACCTAGTATGGGAAGTTACTAGGCCGAGAGCACCTTCCTAGCATCGAATATGACCAAGAAACGGAAGGGTTGACCAGATTCGACCTTCCATGACTTGCGTGCTACCACTACAGTACCTACCTCTAGAGGTTAGTACTAGCGACCTATCGTCCCCGATGATAGATCAATGATGTGTTCAGCCTGTTCCTTCCCAACCGAACTTAATATGTCGCGCGTACAGCACATAGCTAAGGTACGTACTTCGCGATCTCAGACCTTTCCTCTCGCGGAAGGGCTTCGTGGAGTTTGACCTCGGGAACACCTTGGCTTGTTGAACCTCCGTCTAAGATAATTGAAACAAAATGAAATCTGGAGGGATGATGAACCTCCCTACCCGCGATGCTTTCATATCACCTGATGTGTGCGTAAGACGAAACTTGCAAGAAGATTGCTTGGGAGGGTCGAGCCAGGAGCCGAACCCAGATAGTTTCCTTCACTGGGACCTTGAATCACCTCTTATCAAGATACACCAACCAAGATCGCTCATGATGATCATTAGGACTGCCCGGTGCCCACACCACTGCCCTCGATTATCACTCTCCCACTGGACGGTGTGCATGGAAAGTGATGCATGTACGGTACCTATAGGTGCATGCTCTCACCCTGTGCAGTCTTATATGTACCACTACAGCGGTGCCTTCCACTATTTCACCAACCGAATGGCATGGTACAGGTGCCCAGCACTGGCTAGGTACTTGGAGGTACCTGAGATATCACTAGACGGGGAAGTAACCCTCCCATCGCGATGACTTCCGTCTCGGGTCTGAACCTAAGTCTTTTGCTGAGGAACACCCACGGTGTACTAGTAGCGAGTCGACAGATATCTGGCGTCCTTTCCTTCAGTTTCAATCCAACCTGGTAGCATGACGTCACTTTATCACAGGTAAGGAGACAGAGCACGGCATATGTGGTTAGCGACCTCATTGCTGGAACTTTAAGGGGAGCTTTGCCTAAAGCTCAGGATTCGTAGTGAGAATGAAACGAGTGGTCAAGGTCGATCCAAATGAACCTGCATGTTCGCATCCCCTATTTCAAGCTCTTTTTCATCGCACGCTGCAGTGTTCGGTCTGACGAAAGTGGAAGCAGTCCGTGTCATTTCGGAGAATTGTGTTGACTCAAATGCCACATGGCACCGCACCTCAGTGGGTAGTGTAGTCGGTCTCAAAAAAAGATCCATGCCGGGCTCCGGGATTGCGGTGTGGTATCGTGATTCCCCTTTTTAGGAGTTCGAGAAATGACGTACCGACCACACACAGTTCCGCAAGTCGAACGTGGTCGGGCACGGATGTCACGGACCATCCATCAGTTTTTCGGTCGTCGTACCAGTCGGAGCCCTGTCGGTGGCCGGGGGGGAGAGCGTGGAAAGCGAGAACGTGGTCGAGTGGTCGACAAAGTGATGACAGGTGGGACCGGGCCGGGGCTCGTCCAGATCCGCAATATCTCGGCAGTCGTGAAACGAAGTGTCCTTGTCGGCGTCAAACGTTGGGGAATGCCAGCCAAACAGACATTTGGGAATCTCACCATATTTCTTTGAGATTCTCTATTTTTAGCCATATCAGAAAGTCAAATCAGAAAAACTGACTTCTCTTCTCCCCCAGCTTCGGCGATACCGACAATTTGGATATGAATGATTCAATATTGCTTTTGCCATGCTTCGGCGCGATCGGTTGGGAACAAGATTTGTGGACCAAAGGAAAACGGTTCTTGGCATGTCGATCGGGTTGAAGCCTTCGAAAAGGGGCTTGAAACCCAAATCTGTCAGTACGAATCAGCGTTTGACCGAAAGTTCTGACATAGGTTACAGGCCACCGATGATAATGCGACTGGTGACATGGAATTGGACCCATGCGATTGTTGTGGTGTTGAACTTGATGAACTAAGTATCAAGGGAGAAGGGGTTCCATGCGACCGAATCACACTTCTACCTGAAGACCTTGTTGAGATGCCTTCATGGACAGAAGATGGGTTGTTCACCGCTCAAATGAGTTCCATGTCCCTCAGACCGATATTTCGTGTATCCTTGAAATGCCCCGAGTTCAGTATGTGTCGTTGTCGAACTCTCGTTACGCAGGAATCCAGCTGTGTGAATGGTCAGATTCTGTCCCTCTGGAATGTTGGGGTACGGATGCTGTTATCCAGCTTCTGACGGCCGGCGGGAACAGCTGGTCTGAGCCCATTCAATGGGAAAAAGAACTAGCAATCGCTCGTGGGAAGCATCACGAACGACTCATCTAAAAGGGAGAAGGAGCGTGGTGTTGATTTTCCCATGCGGCAGATCAGCATCTGACGTACTGTTTCATCAGCGAAGGTCGGGTCATCTGAGACTTGAGGGCGGGGTTCTGTGCTAACACATCCAGCACTAAAACAGCACCTTATGCCGCTTGCCGAAACATCTCCGTGGCCATCCCTGACTGACAACGTCCGTTGAAATGTCTTTTACGAATAGGTTATCAAACGTTTGACGATTTAACTATTCTTCCCGCGACTTTGGTTTGCGCCAAGTACGAAAGGCGTGTGGACGGCTCTGGATCATGATCTGTCCAACCTGTTCCACTTTGTTAATGCTACGCGGCAGTATGAAAACTACAGTATACATTGGTCATCCCGATGGATCGTTTAAAGATTCCATCTATTATTGACTACTTAACGTGGGTTCGTTGTAACATTGTTTTTCTCAGCTGACAGTAACAGGAGATTGGTTGGCGGACGAGAATGGAGCTTCGCACAGGATTAGGTGGACTTCCCGCCATCTTGTGTGGTATGAACCGAACCAGGGGTCCACCTGATAGAACGATCATCGAACACTGGAAGCTTTCGAAACGTTCTGTGCCCGTGTGTCCATGTGCCCCCCCCCCTGAACGTCGGCCTGCCTTGGTAATTTCGCCCTGTCCTGGGTGCCTGACTTGCCTGAGGTGGTTCCGAACTGCCGCCCTCCACGTTTCCATGGATCCAGGCATGCTTGTCAGTTACAACCCAGATACTATTTGGGGCTCATTTCAAGATTCACCGTGGTGTCGATCAGAGGCCGCTGTGTTTGATTTGTTCCTGTATCGTGTGTCATCTCCTTCCATCATTTTCTCTCACCGTTTCAACCTCTCTCATCTAGATGCAATACCCACCTCATCTTGGCACTAAACTGTGATGGAAAGGGTCTCTGGGCAGTAGCTACAGTGGGCTTGCATCAAAGGATGGACCGACGCAACTTGTTATCAAGAGCCACCATGGATTGCCGCGAGGCGAGGTGCATCATCCAAAACAAGCGGAAATCATGGCGCTCCTGGAAGCCTTCTCGAAACTTTCCTCAAGAGGACAAGTCTCAATCTCTCGCCAATCTCAGGTACCGCAACAGCGCCTCTACCACCCCTGTTCAGACAGGAGCGCCATTCTTTTCAGTGCAACCACCCGAAATGCCCATTTCATGCAAACGGGAAACGGGCTTGGCTGGCTTGTTGAGCAGGCTCTTGCACCAACGTCCTTTCATCCGCGAAAGAAGTCACAACGAGGACGTGAGAGGCTAGCCAAAAGTCTTCTCAGCTGACATTGTCCAGCCGTGAGCTTGCGGCTGTTTCGCTGTGCTGTAGCCTGAATCAAGGGCAAAAACACATCCAGGTCCTAGCACGACATGATGGCGAACCAAAGGGCATGCAACCTAGGTACATTGAAGCAGGCGTCATATAATCAATATATTACCTATGCATGGTGGTGAGGCCCGGGTGTTCTCGAAACGTACTGACTATGCTGTATGCCTTTTGATGATAACGATTACAACCGACAAAGTCCAGTCCCAGCTCGATGCATATGCACAGTTATGTGAAGCTTTGCAATCGATGATGACACGGACACGTGTAATGAAAACTGCACAGCAGACTCTCCAAAACATTCTTGATCAAACTTCAAATATATGAATGAGGCCGACCCCTATAATCGTGAGGCCCGAACTCACTGCACTTCACGAACAATCAAGTTCAAGAGTTCCTGGCAAGTGTGCATGTCCGTCAGTAGAAGCATCTAGAGTTGATATGAGGTCGCAAGGGCAACCTTATCGGTTAGATGGCTCACGACCACTAGTGTAGATGTTCTCTGAGCATGGGTTGCCGAGGTAAGGAAAGCAAGGCAGTGAAGCAACAGTAGAAGTAGAACCTAGTCAGTTACCACGTAACATCCCGCTTTTGGCTGATGATAGCACCTTATATTTGGTGCTTTCGGTATTAGTCTTTCGTTTGGCGTATCCGACTCCTCAGTAAGCTTGAAGAAGGTCGACAGTTGGCATGGACTCGCTATGGACACGTCTCGCAAGCTGGGAACCCTTGGTGAGGATTGGGGTGAGCTGCCAAGATACCTACACAGACTCTCGTATGCCATTTCCCTCGCATTCGATTTTCAGATATTCACTTTATCTGGAAGTCCGATTGTACGTGACCGGTGAACTGGTCGACTGGTGTTGTGCTTGCAGAGGTTTCATGGTCCATTGCGTGTGCCGCGTAGGGATCGGATGATAAATGGAGGTTCGTAGCGTAGAAGGTAGCTACCTAGCACACTACTACTTTACCTCTCACAGCTAGGTACCTCTACCCTTTGCCAGCTGCGTCTGGGAGGGACATGCCCCTCTTTGCCCGAGTTTGACACTTCATCAGCTGTCTTACGGCTGCGAAAAAACAACGCACGGACAGGTTTGGCAAAACCAAATAGCGAGTGGAGACATGTTGAGCTGCCAAGCCACAAGGGCAGGGATGCTTTCACCTTAGCAACCGCCCGTCGTTAGTGCCACTCAATGACTCCATTTCCCGCGGAGCCGTTTCGATTTTACTTTTTCAGTCTGTTGGTTCTTCGTCTTGGCATTGGCAGCCTCGATTCCACCGATTTATTTTTCGACCGTGCCCACCACAATCCAACTATCCACCCACACACGGCCACACGCACGTCCAGGACTCCCGGGCGGTCAAGCGACTTTTGCGACACGGCGCTCCATCATCCATTGTCTCTTTAACATCGATTACATTCCACCGCACGTCAAATTTTCCAGCAGCTCGATTTTTTTTTTCTGCGAGTCGTTTTGCCCCCGCGACGCAATTTTTTATTTTTCGCACATCCAAACCCGCGCGCTCATTCCACGTCACCTTGTTTGGGCGGTTCGTCGTGTTGCATTGAAACGCGGTGCTTCGTACTCCATCGTGACGGAAGACACACGGATCTCACGAATATCAAAGTGCCAAAGAGGTACGTGCTTCTCATTTGGACTCATGTCAACAAAGTGGTCCGAGCATCGTCAAGTCCGCAGTAGCACCTTTCACCTACCCCCGTCGCCCTGTTACCACTACGGACTACTAGTAGTGGGAGTTGCCCAGCGCGGTACAAGACGTTGTTGCTTCGGCTCCAGCTTCTAGTTCCTCGAACAGACAAAACACCCGAGCGACTTTGATCTTTTTTTCCATCCCCATTATACGCCCCTCCAATTGCACCACCGGTGGCCAACGCGCGTTTGCACCTTCTCGTCCTGGAGCTGGCTGTCTGCATTACTTTCGCAGCTTAGCAGGTCTCGCTGCACTGTCTCGGTGTCTGGCATCGCCTCATCGGACATCGATATTTATATACACGCTTTTGTCAGCGCGCTCGCCTTTCACTACCTGCATGGTCCTCGTTCCTTTGTCATTTTCTCCATTGCCCCCAAAAGGATACATACATCTTGTGGCAGTTCCCAAACCACCCTGCGGTGCTTGTTCTACTATTACCATCGCTCGGCTTTTCAGCACCGAGAGATACAAATCTTGCCATTACCGATTGTGCCGCCTTCCGTTTAACCTGATCGGAACCTCAATAGCTAACTTGCACTCCCTCCCTAGCTCCCCGGAGCTGTCACTGGTCAACCAACACTTCGACAATCGACAACCCCCCCATTACGGTCCGAAGGCCACACAGTATCGTGCACGTACTTTGTCGGTTCGAATTCTCAATAATACAACGCAGCTACCACGTGCGAACGACCAGCCCTTGTCTAAGCGCACGATATAAGGCTCGAGCTGTCAGTATAACCGTCGGTGCTCAGCAACAGTTGCTCTGCAGGTCGATCTGAGCTTGCAAAGCGAAAGCCTTTGCATAAGTTTTCTCTTTGAGCAGCAAGAGACAGGTCACTTCGAACGTACCATTGCAAGCTCGTTTGCCACGATTTACCCAGGCCATTTGTTGACGGTTCATCCTGCATCGCAACATCGGCATTTCCCGTCTTTTCGGAGAGAGCACAGCGTATACCCGTAGCTAACGGAGAAAGCGGAGCGTCTGTGACCCACTTGTCCTATCAATTGACGAAACTGGAAATCTCGGTCACGATTTTTTGAGATTTTCCTCAGCTCGTAGAACAAACGGGCTGTGCGGCGAAGTCTTGAAATTCGATCAGCAATCGGGACACTGCGAAGGTGCAACGACTAGACTAACGTCGTCATATTTGAGTATTGATCGGTGGCCAAGGCGTCCCGCGTGTAAAGGACCCCTGGTTTGCATTGCACTTGAACCGTGCGCGACGATTCCACCTCATCGAACCTTCAACGACAAGGCCATATAACGGTTTCAAGAATCGGCCTTAGATACCGAGCCCAATAATATAAGACTGCCGGTACGCTTTTGAGGTCTTCTCCGAAGCTTCTAGCTTAAGTCATAAGGTAAGAAGTTTGTATTCGTCTCTCGATATCTACCCTTTTACCTTTCCATCCTCATCGTTCAAGTTCTGGCAGGTGTAAAAACAAAAGAAAAAGAAGGCTGTATTTCATGCTTCCAGGGCCACCTGGAGACGTGTGCAGGGTCCACGGCTTGCCAAGTTCCAATCAACTGTTTTGGCATCTCCTTGAACACTTAGATCCATCTTATAGAGCTTGCTCACCGCTCAAGTTACCATCGACCGCCTGCTGACCACTCGCTATAGCTCTTATCTATATCAGGGACAGCACTTGATCATCCTGCAGTTCTCAGGCATACGAAACATTCGGGTCTGAACTTGCCATCCAGCTGTGCGGAGTTTCACCACGACAGACACATAATTCCCTGCACGTTTCTCAGAACGATTTTCTCAACATTGGTTGACATCCAAAATGTCCGAACCGGAATCTGCTACCGCCGCTATGGGAATCGGTAGCGTACTAAACACCAAGGGCGCCCAGGCTAATGCCGCTCAACTGGCACAAGCGGCTCAGGCTGCTCAGGTCGCGCAACCGGCACAACAGCTTGAACAATCTGCTCCTGTTCCCCAACTAGCTACACCGGAACAGCAATCCTCGCAACCGCTCACACAGCAGCAACCTATGGAGCGTGCCAGCTCGCCACACGCTTCCGTAAAATTCGAACCCAGCATGTCCTACCCTTCGCCGACCGGTATGGGAACCGCAATGCCCGTTTCTACTGTTCCTAGCGCACACATGTCTCCGGGTGGACAAATGGCTCCTAATGCGCAGATGGTCCCGAACAATCAGATGGCTTCCAATGCCCAAATGGGTCCCAATCTCCAGATGGCGCCCAATTCACAAATGGCTCCTAATGCGCAGATGGCTCCCAGCGGACAGATGGCTTCTAGTGCCCAGATGGCACCCAATGCTCAGATGGCTCCCAATGCTCAAATGGCTCCCAATGCTCAAATGGCCCCCAATGCTCAGATGGCTCCCAATGCTCAGATGGCTCCCAATGCTCAGATGGCTCCCAATGCTCAGATGGCGCCTGCACCGATGGGCATTCCTGCTATGCCTACTGTACCAGGTGTTCCGTCAAACAACGGCATGGTACCTGCTCTTCACCCTTCTTATAAACCTCAGGTTGAGGGAGGTGCGCCACCAGGACCACCTCCCAAGGCCTACGCGTGTTCCACCTGCGCCAAGGCTTTTGCGCGGAGAAGTGATCTCGCTCGTCACGGTAAGCGACCATTGGTTCCTCCTGTGTCATTACTCTGCTAACTGTTTTGCAGAGCGAATTCATAGCGGTATTCGTCCTCACGTGTGTGATTATCCCGGCTGCGGGAAACAGTTCATTCAGCGATCAGCTCTTACCGTCCATCAGCGCGTGCACACCGGAGAGAAGCCCCATCAATGCGAGAGGTGCGGCAAGGTAAGATATTGGACTCTCAAAGACCACAATCAGACCAGTATACTAACGGCGATACAGCCCTTTAGCGACAGCAGTTCTCTTGCGCGTCATCGCAGGATCCATTCTGGAAAGCGTCCCTACAAGTGCCCATACATGGATTGCCAGAAAACGTTCACCCGCCGGACGACACTGACGAGGCACCAGAATCACCATACTGGCACTGTTGAGGAATCTGCTAAGGCTACGGCAGAGGCCCTTGCTAGGGGAACGTTGGCACGGACTAAAGAGCGATCGGAGAGCGAGCAAATCTCCAATCAAGCGACACCAATGACCACTCCCTCACCGGCACAGCGGCCCTTGTCATTGTCACCAAGTGCGGGATTGGCCAACATGGAGATGCAGTATCTCCAAACCAACCCACTTCCAGCTCACCTGCGTGGGGATGTTCACGTCCCCAATACACCAACAACCTCACCAGGCTACAGCAACGGACTGACCCGACCCACGTCGCACCCTACCGGGTATGTTCCTCCCGCAACAATGGAGCCTACTGTTGAAACTCAGCAAGGTTCTGGGAGTGCGGCCGGCAGTCCTCAGATTGGCAGTGCGGGTTGGGCGTCTCCTGGTGGTGTTGGATCTCCAGCTCAAAGCCCCAGCGGTAACGGCTATGTCTATCCGGATCCAGAACCCTTTCCCGGCTCCAGCGCCGGTCAACTGTTCTACGAGAGCGCGGTTGGGAGACGTCTCGGGAGTGGGGAGCCGCAGAACCCATCCTATCATTCTTAGTGCCATTTGAAGGATCGTGGCCTGGAATCCCCTGTCGGTTCCCAGGATCAGAGCACCTACAGCAACGGCTCAGTCTTTCTTGGTCCAGTACCCTAGCTAGCCGGTATCGAGCAATGTCCTGCCAGATCGCGGCTAGGCAGGAGGCGTGGAGCCGCAGGATTCGTATCCCAATAGGAGGGGTTGGAGTATTGGCTGGAACTTCAGTTTCAACCTTTGTCTCTGTACTGGAAAAGCCTTTGATGGCATGGAAACCAAGATCTCTCTGGCTCAGAGGAGAGAATCTTCCAACACGATTTCCACTTTTGTTTTATCTCCCTGGTGTTTTCTGTTAAAAAATCCATATTTCGAAAAGAACGATAGGTTTTGCATGATGGTAGGCTCGACAGGAAAAAGCGGATATCATTGAACTTTCTTTCTCCTTACCAAATCAACACGGTCTGGACCGGAATGGACTATCCTAATGACGCCGATGGCGAAAAAATGGCAGCGCCTCTTCTCTTCCGCTTTTCGGTTCTGTTCCTCTTCTCTCTACCGGCTTGCAGCACATCCCTTGCCCGTCATTTCGCTCTGCATCACGCCTGCTATGTGCCGCAATCCTTGCACTAACCATTACAAATTGACTCGCCATTCGAATTGGAAAAGGGAGACAATGTTTATTCATAACCTCGGGGAATGGTGTTGTGAAAGGTTCATTGCGGATCAGTCCTGGGCTCTGTGTCATTTCAGCAGCATGGTTCGGTGTGGGTCCTTTTGGGATTTCTTTTCTTCCTTGTTTTGCCCTGGCTTTGTGAACTCAAGAAAACCAATGGCTGCTTTAGTCTGGTTCCTTTTTTATGCTGTTTCGCACTTCCTTTGTTCGGTTCGAAAATACAGCGATTGGCGGGATCTTTGGTCATTGGTGTTCAAGGTAACCTGATTCTTTAGATCTATCTCGACCCTTTCTTTACCCTTATCCTGAGCGATCAGTTCAGAGTGAATCTATTCAGGGTGTTATATGGGCGCTGAAGCGGACAAAGCAGCGTAGCAATTATAGATTTTGCATCTTGCGGATATTTCATCTTCAATCATTCAACACAGATCTTTTCGTTCTGGCATTGTACGTTGCGAGGCCACAAGGAAGTGATGGCAAAAAGATGGCGCATGATCGGGACAAGTCTTTCACATTGAATCCACCCTTTCTCGATTCTGTACATGGCGTGCTTCTGACAGGAATGAGGAAGGGACACTCTTGCGTTGTCCAACGCTCATAACGGAGGATAGAAGGAAACCGATCTTCAGCTGCATTCAGATGATAAATAATCTTTTTCCCCCTGTTTTGATGGCCATATGTATTAGAATCATGGGCTGTGTACAGTTGGCAATTGATGGGGCTCGGGCTTGGCCGAGAACAAGTGAAAGGCCTAGAAACAAACCAATTGCTCTGTGAGGCATGGCACTTACGAATTTCAGGGCCAATCTTCGCATAGTTTGAAGAGCAGTAGGGTGTCTCGTAGGGTTATGACTAGCCAGTGCTTCGGTAACAACATCAAGGAAATAAACGGAAAGGGAAATGGAGCAAAAGATAGCGCAGAAAAAAGGAGAGAAACGTTGAAGATGGCGTTAATTAGTTGGTAGCACACGTTGAAAATGAACGTGATTTGTACACGTAATTTGGGGGGAAACAAGGCAATCAGTCAGAATCACAACAGCCTTGATCGAGAAAAACAGGAGTAGCGTGGAAGTCCGGGCACAAATAGACGAGCGGGAAAGGAGAACATAGAAGGTTGCATGAAGTATTTTCAATTTTGCTGGATTCGATGGGTAGGAGAAGATGGTGTTTGTCAAGGTCGAAAGAACAAAACGAAGAATAGAAGGTTTGTACTCATTATTGAAAGCCTGGCATAGTACCTCTACATATAACCTATATTGAGCGAGTGGTGGAGATGGGCCATTGTCTCTTTACTTTGCTTTGGAGTGGCTATTGCTGATTGCTTCTTCGGCCTCCCCGTCGTCCTCCCCCCTACTCGAGCGTGTCGCGTCAGTGTCTGTATCAAACTTTCTGAATGACCTCTCAGACTAAGTGAGGGTGGCAGCCGTTGAGAGAGGAGACGATGTGATGACCGAATGTCAGGTTACTTGTGTTTGCTGGCGTTGTGGCTACCGATGGGGGCTCGAAGCAGACTTGAAGCCCGGTCATATTGTTCCCTTCCATGTCTTGGCTTGTGGAACATGTGCTAAGAAAGATGCCGTTGACTGGGTCGAAATTACAAGCACATGAATTTTGCGGCGAAAGTAAAGCATGGTGAGCATGGGACTCAAACTAATCATCGATTGTTCTCCCGATCAGGCAAGTCTGGCACATAAAGTCTTGACTTGCTTGACTGTTGTCTGGAAAGCACCCTTGTATTATTTGCATAGGGGACAGAATGGGTTAAATGGAAGGAAATTTCCTTTTGTTCAGGTGTATCACAATGCTTTTCCAGAGGCCACGGTTCGTGAACACCAGTTTTGGATCCAGGAAAGATTCGTGTCTAGAGGAGAGGGAAATATGCACTGGATACCCATTGTTCTGGACACGTTATCATCATTTATACGAGTCACTTGCAAGGTAGTACGTTTATGCTTTATTTACGTTGTGCAAATGTCATTGATAGAGGCGAATCATTGCATCTTGTCGCGAGTGGCCGCAAGAGCAAACCAAACATGAAGGTTCCATTTCGCTCGCTTTGGCGAGGAGATGCCGTCGAAGACCCGTGATGATGTTGCCATGAATTCAGTTGGAAGCACGTTGGTCAGAGTCTATCGGGGAGTCTTTGATTCAAGCAACGTGTCGGTTTAGTCTTGCTCAAGTGGTGTGATTAACATAAGTTCAAACTCTCAAGAGGGCCCCGAAGGTGTGATTTATCGTGATGATGAGCGGTTGTTCATTCTATTCCTATGACGCAGGCCTGCTGAGTGTCGGATTGAATTGGCCCCAGCAAACTCGTATGAGGTTCTCGCACGATCACGGCCATAGGTAAGCTCTGAAAATAAAGGCCAGAATGGGACCAGACACTCCTCGACATCCGAAACCCCTATTTATCAAGTTTTGTATCAACTGTATGTCCCGTTTGGTTGACCGTCACTGGTTGCCTCAACGTGCCCTCCCCATCCGTTACGAGTTGCTGATTTGGAATTTTTAAGGAGTGGCGAGCACGTCTTCTCAGTTCAGGAAAGTTTGACTCGAGACTCGCCCTGTGAGTATCGCCTTCCTTCTCAATGTGGTGTTGCATTTATGCAGTCCCAAGACATCTGCCACTGCCCGAAAATTAACGCCCCGGTTGTGTTTGGAGCGGCTGTAGAACGGTAGATAAAACCCGGTTTTGGAGGCTGTAAGGTACAGGCTTACCTACAGCTGCATTGGTTATGTTATACGTTGGTGGATCTTCGTAAAATCTGCAAGTAGCTACCTCTACATCACCCGGATTCCATACAAGTCATACATTTAACCATTGTCTGCAAACAATCACTGGGGTTTTGCGGCAAACTGTCCAACCACATTTTGTGGTGAATTACAAAGAGATGCACGTACGAGTTCGTGATGCAGCTTAGGCCCCTTCTTGCATAGCGTGTGTCTCTTGTAAGCCGGAGCAATTTGCCCAACGTTGTGTTGTCTCTTCGAATTTCCCATCCATTGGGCGCGCGTGGAACGATTTGGCACTGATACGGCAAATTAGGTAAGATGAAAAGGCCTGTATTCATGTAAGATAGGATACTGATTGTACCACAAATCCAATCCCCCCCCCCCCCCCCCCCCCCCCAAAAAACCTTTTTCTTCTGGGTAACATGAACGACTCGCTCGGGGTGGCGTCTTCGACAACTCAATCGGCCGCTTGTGGGCCAACTCGTTCGTTGAACTGTCAAGAAGTCGTCCACGAAGACCGTGACACTGTGTCATTTTCTTGTCAGCTTGTGTTCACTGACATGAGCGTCTGGGCGCATGAACCGAAATCTCGATGTTATTATTGTGAAAGACTAGAGCGGCCCAGCCGTGGTTGTTGTTTGTACGTACCCTCAGTGTTGATGGCAATGTTGCCGTTCCTGTCCTGTTGCTGTTATGGCAGTGGTACATAGAGTGGTAAACTCATGTTATGGGACACTGGGATCTGGTTCCAGCCATAGCAGCAAAGGAGGCTACACCAACCCATCGAGAACAATCCATCCGCTAGTAATGGGGGTCCTCGGTAGACGATAAAGCTGACAGGGCCGTTGAACTTGTAGACCAAGTGAGCGTTGATTGGCACCGTCAGTTTTACCTCTAGCTGCACGAGTCCAATTGCGACGACCTCTCGGCCAGAGGGACTGATAACAGAGCCAATAAGGGTGGAGGTGGGATCAAATTGATTATAGCCAATATTCAGGTAAGCGAGAGTGTGTGCGGAGACCAGGGAGAAATCAAGCTCAGGCTCGATGAGGAAGGATGCCGGGTTGTTAAGGGATGCTTGTCTTCCATTACCAACATCTATACTTGCCCAAGCCAACCTTACAGCTGGACTCTCGAGAAAATAGCCCCCGTTCTCCATGTTGTTGTTGATCTTGGTTGCGCGGGTAAATTCCCGTAACCAGTTCCAGGATGGTTTTCGTAAGAACATGGAGGAGAATCAAAATGTTGCTATCTTTCTGTCTACTTCAAATGGACCGGTCAGGGACGGCTCTGATGTACCCATAATGGCACGGGTCAATGTCAGGGAATTTAGATAAACTCGTTTCTACCTGCAAGGCATTTTTCCGTCTTTTGTCTGGTCCAATGCGGTCTCAGGGCTTCACTGGCCCTTAGAGGCACAGAAATGTGCGTCGACTTTACTTTCCATGCCCATCAGTTCCGTCAGGAATCAATCTTCTTCCTCACGGAGGTCAGCAAGCAATATAGTTTCTCATAACGGCAAGCATATATGCCGCTGTATGCGCTCCATGCCGTACAGAGATATTCACATGTATATTTTTCCACATGTGTCAAATTCCGAAATATTATAAGGTAAGCTATGAAACGAGCCCCGGAGCCAGCATCAGATAGCTCGCAGTTGATTCCTCCTTGAGTGCCTGTCAGGTGTCATGTTCCGAGATGGGCAGTATTTTTATTTTATTTTTCGTGATGCCATGAGTCTAGCGAATGCCAAATACAAATGCAGTATGCAATGTAAGAAGAAAATGAAGAATAAATCAATAATCGAAATAAACAAGAGTTGTCCGGAACTTCCGTCATCAGTCTCCAGTTAGGACCCTTAAAGACCCTGAACCGTTATTCTTTAGTCTTTCCTGTAATTCAGCGTCAAATCTAGCCAACCGCACATTACCATCTGTCTTCCTCAAGCCAAGTCACCAAACTACAATGTCGGATTCTAACTTGAACGCCATATACTATGATGAGCTGTGGGAGCAGATCCGTGAATACGGAACAAGCACCCCATTCCCGCCGGCTGCTGTCCAGCAGCCACCAAGACAACTCAGCCAAACCGGAATTTCGACCGGCAAGGCCTCGTATTACGCTAGAGAATACAACCCCTTCGAAGAGCAGTTCGGGCAGGCCCTCGAAGCCAACTCGCCACGATGTTTTGGAGCTTCCACTCCGTTTCTCACCCCAGCTGCTAGACACATTCCAGCTGACTTTCCACTTGACGCCGTTCCAGCCGCCACTGCAGCTGTTTCTCCTGTTGCCCCCCAAGCTGTCGCCCGGGCTACTATTCCAGCCGGCCCCTCTCAGCAGACTAGAAGGAATACTTCACAAAGTACCGGGATGAGAAGGCAGGAAGGGCTGTGGAGACTGTACATCTTCTTCGACACAGTGTTTGCGGAAACGGAAAACTCGCAAACCCGCCGGGAAGCTTGGACTAGGAGCCTGAATAATGTGAGACAGATTTCCTCTGTAAATAACGAAGATCCCCAACAAAACCCTGAGGAGGCGTTCGGGACCCAGTACGGAACGAGCGGGAACTCGAGTGATGGACGGGCTATGAAGAGTTTGTTGACCCCTGATGAAGGAGAGGAGGAGGACGAGCTGCGCTTTCCTCAGTACAGGTTTTGAGTTATCTTGTCACGGAACATGTTAGACTCTGCCTCTCTGAGCTTCTTTTCATCTGTTATCTGTTATTCTTTCATCTCCCTGTTTCTTTCTTTCTTCTAGTATTCTTGTCATTGGTCTTTCTATCAATCTTGGAGATCCTTTTCCTTTGTCACTCTGACATCTTGTTCTCTGCGAATGACATTCGCATCTCACATCTGTACTGTACCCCAAGCCACAGGTTGGCTCAGTGATGGGTAGATTAGACATTAATTTTATCTTGGAATTGCAGCATGTAACTGCGCATCCTAGATCGAAACAATCAAACATTTCATACACGACCCCCCATCTGACTTCTGCTCAAAATTTTCCCTTGATTGACCATCATGTCAACTTTCATAACCTCCGGCCTCACTAACCTCCCTTGCGAATGACTTCCAAAACTCACAAGGCGTCCTCTCATTCTGGTCGTCACGAACCGTCGTAAACCCCCAATCACCCACATTTAACACCCCTCCTAACCTCTCCTCACTACTAGCTGCTTTTGACCCAGCTGTAGTAATACCCGAAGGCTTCCCCCAGCTGATCACCGGCGGCAGGTTCAGCAGTCCCTTGCGATACGTGTTTGGGTCGCCACTGACAATAAACGAGGCAAAGTAGCTTTGCATGGCCATGCTGATGCCGGAGACGAAGGGCGCGAGGGCAGGAGCGAAGAAAGTCGAGAGGCAGTCGAGGATGGTTTGTGGTGAGGAGGCAGAGGAGGGTGTGGGCGTGGAGGTGAAAAAGGTGGGAAGGAGGTCGGTGGCGTGTAGGTAGGGGAAGACAGAGTATTGCATCAAGTAGGTTCGCGATGGGGTGTAGGCTTCTGCTAGATCTGGAGGGTTGGTTTAGTCAGCATCGGGTTGCAAAGTTGGTGGTGGTGTTGATGAAGGATATGATGACGTTGGTTCAAGGCTTCGTGACCCAAGTTGGGTGGTCTCACACCAAAGTGGCTGACGTGATACCCTTTGAAGGGGGAAGGGGGAGAAAGTGTGGGAAGAGACGCGCGGTTGGAACGCAGTTCATTGACACACAAGGTTCCATGATGCTGTACTTCACGAGGGTGAGGATAGCGCCACAGAAGATAGATTACCTCACACCTCACATTACACGTAAAGCAACTGTCCCTCATGAAGGCCGCCATCCTTGCCGCCTGGCTGTCGTACTTCCTCTTCCCATCGGTGCTCTTCTTGCCCGGCACCGGGTAGAATTGTTCGACCTTCTCAGCGTGCCCGTTTTCCCTCGTATAGTTTGGAAAGACGGTATCGAGAAAGCCAGAAAACTGCTCATTCGTCCTGATGGCACCGCTGACGAAGAGACTGGACTCGTCCTTGACGTGTGATATCAGCAAGCTCATTTGGCTCCATGACTGTCCTTTCCAAAAATTTCCATGGGCGAGTTCCAGGAGCGGCATCTGACGAATGAGCTTTCCGTCGGGCGTCGGTCCCACGGCAAATGTTCCCGGCGTTTGCGAGGCTTGGAGCGCGGCGTTAGCTCTTGCAAGCGCATCGGGCGAGGTCTTTCGGAGGCAATCTACCACTGCTTTGCCAGAGGTAGAACTGCACCCGGCCAACCCTCCAAACTTGTTGAAGATGACATCTACAGTCCCATTCCGATCCCATACCATTTGATACGCTGGACTCTGCAAGATGGCCCTTTGAAACATAGGGTCGAGCTTGCCGCCCTCGGCCACTAGGTGGTGCATGATCGACCCCGCTCCTGCAGACTCCCCCATCGCCGTTACGCGCTTGGGGTCACCACCCACCAGGGAAATGTAATCTTGAACCCATTGGAGGGCCGCTCGCTGGTCGTGCAAGCCAGCGTTGGGAACCGCAGAATTTTCCATCGATGTGCCGGCGAGCCAGCCATAAGTGCCGAGGCGGTAGTTGATTGATACAAAGATCATAGAGCCAGGAGTCGGGGCCGATTGGGCAAGGAGAGAGCTACCATCATAGAAGAATGGTTGGAGAGACTCCTTTGATCCAAAGAGATAGGCGCCGCCATGAATCCAGAACGCTACTGGGAGGGGCGAAGGTACCTTCTTTGAAGCACCGGAAAGGTCGCGGAGTGTCCTGCCAGGAACGTACAGGTCCAAAAAGAGACAGTCCTCAGAACCGCCACTGAAGAGCGGGATGGGAAGTCCTCCTAGGCTGATTGACGACGGTTGAATGTCAGCGACGTCAAAGTCATTCGACAGGGGGGGGATATAAGTGGGCATACAACTGATTGAGCGCAGCACCGATGGGGGACTTGTTGCCTGGGCCCATGAGGTTTAGTCCAGACACTGCAGTTTGGATGCATTGCGGTCCATAGCTGCCGTCTTGGATGGTGTTGTTGAGTTGTGGTGCCGCAGGTTTTTCCCAACGGAGCTCTCCTACTGGAGGAGCGGCATAGCGAATGTTTCGAAACACGTATCTGCGTTCGTTAGCGTTGGACCCGAAAGCGAGAAGAACGACTTGAACACTCACATATCGCTCTTCGACCGGTAGCTCGACGCTCGGTATGAGCCATATGGCAGAGTGAGGACCGGCAACGCACTGGGGGATGGAAACTTGACGCCTAAAGATGCAGAGTCTAGGAGGGCACAAGACAAAGGAAAGAAGCTAAGTGAAACAAGAAGGAATGTGGTGCTTGCGAACATTTCGGGTCCAGCAGTTACTGAGAGAGTGATATCCAAAAGGAACGTCGAAAGGAAAAAGAAAACCAAAGAAGACCACCACCAACTTTCAAGCACAAGTCATGGACTGCTGGGGGTTCTATCGAGGCGAAGAAAGAGTGGGAAAGCGATGGGGGCTCATCGCACTGTTCAAGCTGGGCTCGGGCTTGGGGATATCGAGCTGTATTGCCCAGCTGAAGAAGGCTTGCTATCGTTTTCCATTGACCTATCAATACGCTCCTACTTCAAGGCATAAATCACGCCCATAGAAACTCTCAAGAACGTGTGCCACCCACCCCCTCATATCTTCAGAGGGTTGGTCCCCGAACAAGATCTCCGGCAATGGACAAAGAGCCTTTGAGCCAGCCCAAGTCCTAAAAGACCGTTCTTTCGCCACCAGATAAGAAGCCAAGATGAGTTTTTGTGATGCGACAGCCGCCTGGAGCTACCATTGGCGACTATCAAAGCCAGCGCATTAGCTACCCGACCACTCAACTGTCCGTCGCCGCTGTTCAAGCTATCGGGACCCCCGGACGGGTCTAGCATCTGTGTGGCCGAAGAGAAGCCAATCAGAATCCAAGAAACCGCCCTTTTGGGAAAGTCGCAAATTACCCCTGAGGCTCAAGAGGCGCATGGTCTTGGCAATCTAACGAACCACAGCATCCGAACTGGGGGGTTGTCGGCGGGCTTCAAGCAGCCAAAGACCTGAGGAGGGCAGGGGTCTTGATGTTCTCAAGTCCAGAGGCCGCAGCTTGAATGCAGGCCATAGTAGGAGCGTGAGTTTGAGGGGGATCAGGGTTGAGAAGGGTCGTCGTCATGAAACCGCGTGGCTGATTGTTTCGGAACGTCCCCTGGTTGGATACCTTCTGGTGTCGCTGGTGACCACTAATTTTCCCGCCACTCCAATTCGCACCTTTTTTTAATCTTGCCGTTGCAGTCATTGCTCGTCGTGGTCGCGATGTCGGTCATATGTATGGTTTGAAAACCTCTATAAAGCCAGTGAGCTGGGGGACAAGCCGGGTAGCAAGCTCATACCGATAGAGGAGCGAGGAGGGTGGTTGTGGCCAGCGATGGAGGACATCCATTGCGGTAACCATCAGCCGGGGTGATACGATATTGACCAGGTAAGACGCATGATACAGGTGGTCAGGACGTTTGCAAGAAGATGAAAGCAAAGTGGAAATTGGGGAACGCGAGACACCTGGGCTTAAGTTGAGGGCGACAAAAGACACCGTTGTCTTGGTATCTTTGCACTTTTCGAGGTTCCTAAATGTAAGATGAAGTTATCTGCATGCGCCCTTACATTTTTCCGCAACCGTCGCTGGAGGTACTATGGATAGCGGTTTGATGCCTCTCGGGCCATTCGGTGATCAGCGGCTTCAGCTGGGAATAGACGTTGGGATCTAGAAGCACCAATCACTAATGCCCTGACCCTTTGTTCAAATTCAAATTCTCGAACCAAACCGGCAAAGAACACCACCTTCTCTCGAATCAGCCCGGCAGCAAAACCAGCTCTACTATGGCATGGAAAGCTATACAGCTCCAATCAACATCCTCCAGTGGTTCAGTTCAAGGAAGCTTACGATGCGACTGATGTCCATTTTGTTAATAATGAAGAAGTCTTCGTTACGAATTCACCACAGGAACTTGTATCAAGCAAATTCCCATGCATTAATCCCACAAGTGGTAGCGCACACACTACATGGATCTCCTCAGCATTGCGGAAAACATGGGAGAACGGCTTAAATTGGATAATCCATCCCAATGATCGTTGTTACGGGCCCTTGCAAGCTGGTGAAGATCGCTTTCGGACTTAAGCCGCTTGATCAAGGGCGCAATCTGATGAACCTGTAGCGAGGGGAAAATCATGGATATCAGTCAGATCGGTACACCAATTCAGCCAGACGTACTTGTAGGGCTTGGGGTCACTGCACTCGAAAGAGGGCTGATACAAGCCGCGATGTAACGAGGAACGTGTCGATGGGAATACCAACATTACAGGTCTTGTTGAAATGACGATGTGGATGATATGATCTTAACGTGACCAGCAACGCAACCCCTCCTGCTTTTGGTGCCTTGTCACGGCAGGGGACAGGGCATTTAATATTGCTTCGAACGTAGAAGCCGTACGGTCTAGACATCTTGAAGGATGGCATGGAAACGAGTGGTTGAGAATTTGGCGGAAGGGACATGACCAAGATAATACTATAGGAAAGACACTTGACGGTTTTGTCACTGACGCAGACCCTCCATATTAAAGTGAGGTTATGCTAAAGCAGCATCTCTATAGCGCCACCCTCACGCAACAACCACATTGGTAAAGTAAGGTACATTTTGTAGGTTCTTACGTTCTGGAGCGCTTCCATGCGCTGTTCCCCTTGATTTTCTTATATTACATCAGACTGGTAACCAAGATCTTGCGTACGATCCATGCGTATAATTGCGGCACTTACTTCATAGCAACCAAGTAGCTGCTACTGAACGTCCCTATTCCCCTTCTTCACTTTCTGCGTCTCACACGCGAATGCCGTTGGTCATTACAGACAACTCTCGCCCACTGCAAAGCAAGCTGGAGATAACTTGGGTAGGTAGCGTGGAAGGTGCCTCTAGGACTCTGTTGCTGATGAAGGGACAAGCCGATAGTGGTTGCTGACTGTCGAAACTTGGATAGACATTATTTTCGACGAAGAAGCCGAAGAAGGCATATCATAGCCATGAAAAGAGAAGAAAAAAAAGGAAGGGAGGAAAGAGAGGGAAACAGGAAAATGGCGAAAGGGAAGGGAAAAAACATACAACACCTGGGATTCGCTGGTCGTCACCGACCCAACTACTAGTCAGGCGATTGGTAGCTTATCTATGGGAGAGCGGACGGGATCCCGACCATCTATGGTCGTATGTGTCAGAAGAAGTTGAGAGTTAGCCTTATATGTGCTGAAGGAAAAAGGATTTCCGTGAACCTCTTAGCAACTTAAGACTCCCCATCAGCTCTCAGATTCCTCAATCTGACTCCAAACTCTCTTTCCCAGAAAATTCTTGGCGAAAAGTAAACTCGGCGCAATGAAATCCATATGTCCTGGCACAACTGTGATAACTGAACTATGCTCGACGCTTCGTCTTCACACGTCTTGTTTTGGTATCTACAAGTACTTCTCTAACTGCGTTGCATGGTCTGAACCAGGCCGTCATACAACCCTGATATTCCTACAATATCTCATCTTGACATTACGATTCTTCCTTTTGACTCGGTCAATGCCAAAATACCACATATGATTCTCCCAATAGGAACAGCCGATGGTTGTATAGGTTCTGCCCCTTTTTCCACGCATCATACATCGCTCTCCCTCTCTTCCTCGTAGCTTAGTAGTCGTCCTCGCCCGACCCAGAGACAATGACATTGTTGATCTTGAGAATCATTCTGCAGAGCTGCGTCGCAAGCATGAGCTGCTGCTTCTTGCCGATAAGGGGGTCAATGACGAAAGCTTCCTTCATGTTGTTCGAGCCACGGCCCATGCAGTCAACGCCAAGACGGCCACGACCAGCCGGATCCTTGACCTGTTGGCTCTTGACCTCGGCCAGGGTAGCGATGGGGTTGAGACCGCTGTTCTCGGCGAGGGTCATGGGGATAGTGTCGAGAGCGTCGGCGAAGGCACGCATCGCGTACTGCTCCAAGCCAGGGGACTTGACAGCAGCATCCTCAACGGCCAAGCTGCAGGCAATCTCGGCCGAACCACCACCGTAGACAACACGGTTGTCACGAACAAGGTTGCGCACGACACAAAGAGCGTCGTGAAGAGAACGCTTAGCCTCATCGATGATCTGGGTGATCAAAGTTAGCCAAGACCTTACTAATGCAACGGAACTTAATCTCTTACCATCTTGTTGCTACCCCTGACAAAGACAGTCACGGCCCTGGTGTTGGCGCACTCCTCGATCACAAGCATCTTCTCTCTTGTCGTACCGAATGTCATCTCCCGAACAACACCAGCCCTACCGAGCTTCTCGGGCTTGAGATCCTCGAAGCGAGGAACAATGCGACCGTTTGTGGCAATCGCAATCAGCTCAATCTCGGGACCACCAACCCATCGGACAGCAGGAAGGTTGTTCTGAAGGAGCAAGTGGTTCGCCTCGTCGTCGAAACCCCACTGGCAGATGGCCAGGTTGGCACCGGTGTTCTTTATTTGCTGGATCATCTCGATAAACTTCTCGCGCTCGTAGGTCTGCAGCTTCTTGAACTCCTCGACACTGGTAATGTCGAGTCTGTGCTTAGTCTTGGGCTTGGGAGGCTCGAAGGCGCATGTGAGAATGGCAATCTTGGCGTCCCTGACCTCGGAAGGCATCTGGGGATGCGAGAAGTCCTTGTCGATAATAACACCCTTGACGAGGATAGTGTCTTCGAGAGCACCTCCAACCTTGCCGTCCACCTTGATGAGCTCGAAATCGACATCCTTACGCTCCAGATCGGCGACGGAGAGGACCGCATCGACGGCAATGTTGGCGAACTGATCGTGGGCCTTGGAAACGATCTTGCTACCCAAACTTGTCCTCGCGACCTTGACCAGATTTGCGGTTTCCTCCTTGCTGAACTCGATAACATCGGAAATTCTGTCAAGCTCAGCCACAGCAATGTCGCAAGCTTGGTCATAACCGTCGGCGATTCTGATGGGGTGAATACCCTTGTCAATAAGCTCTGCCGCCTGCTCGAGCAGCGCGCCAGCAAGCACGACGACACCTGTGGTGCCATCACCGATCTCGTCATCCTGGGACTTGGAGAGCTCGACTAGTAGCTTGGCAACGTGATTTGTGATCTCCATCTGTTGTAGAATGGTTGCGCCATCGTTGGTCACTGTGATATCGCCGTCGGGAGAGATGAGGATCTTGTCGAGGCCACGAGGTCCTAGGGAAGTCTTGACAATGTTTGCGACGGTTCTGGCGGCGAGAATGTGGTTCTTGACGGCTTCGTTTCCGTATTGCCTCTTCTTCTTTCCTTGACTGCAGGAGGAATTGTCGTGTTAGAGTGAACCGTAGGACCAGGGCTCGGAATATCGGCGGAAAGGGGGACTAACTCTCTGACAACGATGAGAGGGCGGCCCTGCTCATCCTTCATCATCACCGCTGTTTCGGGGAGGCGTTAGCATATTCGACCGGCGAGGGATCGAGATAGTCGACCGAGAAAGCGAAAGGGTCGCGGCATACCGTTCGACAAATCCAAGTCTACACATCTTAAAGTTAGTTATGCTGTCACGGTTCGGTGAACAGTGTGGTCTGGAAGATATTCAGGGAAGTGGGGAGGGGTGGTTAAGGGGGGAGGGGGGGAAAGGAGGGGCTCATAGGACATACTCAACGCCATCTTGGGCAATATTACGACTGCGGTCGGTAGTATGCAATCACTATTATTGTTTGGTTATGTGGTCGACCTCGTAGAGCTTCGGCACGACAGTCGGGGCGGTTGCAGGTATGGTGAAGAGGATTGGGTTTAGATGGTGATGTTGTTGATGAACGCTGGTGGAATGGGCGTTAGACAGGAGCTCTTTGCGACCTCCGCTGCTGGCGGGCACCTCCAGCTTTCCCTACGCCAATCTCAAAAAATTGAGCCCAGCTTCCACGAACCCGCCCCGCCAGCAGGAAGGCGGTCAGCTCCACCGGCGTTTGCTCTGCTCGGGCTGCAGGTGCTGTGATTTGAAAGCTGCCCAGCAATTGACGGGGAGGAGCCAGCTGGCAAGGGTTCGATGGTATGTGCTTGTAGGACTTCTGGCATAGGCGGATATGACCAGATGCGTGACCACATAAAACGGATAGGCTTCTACTCACTCCCACCGCTTTCGACCAGGCAGCTTCTGTGACGCTGCTTTGGTGGGGTCAACCGACACAATCCAAGGTCGTGGCGGGGCAGCACCTTGATTGCTCGCACGGCCGCCTGGAGGTTCAGTTCCCGCTGCAGTAACTTTATCTTTTATGTCATTCAAGAGATGCTTCACAGCCTGAAAATTACACTGAACAGGGTGCCGAACCACATATTATCATATCAGACCCCTCCAAAATACACCTCGAGTGCATTCCTTTCAATATTCGAACTCTGTTCTACCACACCTTCAACTTTCATTCCGTCACCTTCGCCGCAATCGGAGCGAAGCAGGCGTGTGCTTGGAATCAGGGTTCCCTCAGCTTTAAAAGAGCGCCACGCCCCTCTCGCTCTTCAGGCATTTACCGTCACTCTTTTCCGGCATCCAGCAAATACATATCGATAACAAGCCATTAGTATGGCGCGCCATCAAAATATCCGAAATCTCGACTACGAGGCAGAACTTGAGGAGTACGGAGCGTTTTCCGACGAGGAAGAGGAGGAACTCAGCCCAGAAGACCAGGTCCGCATGAGGGAAGGTACAGCTCAGGTACTGGAAGCACTTGGAGTTGAGGCACATAAAGTCCCAAAGGCGCAGATAGAAGAGTCGCTGTGGCACTACTACTGGGATGTTGACAAGACCATCACCTACCTCATCTCCAAGTACATCGACCCGCCCAAGAAGCCTGCCAAGACTGCTCCTCCAAAGACAGCGCCAAAGCAAGATGGTAAGTCCAGACCCTACCATCACCATTCCTTTCCTTGTGAACAGCGAGTCAAGTGCTGTTGCCAACGGACGCAAGGCACCTGCATCTTGGGTAAAGGGTCTGGGCCGTTGTGGCCGACTTCGCTCCGCCGGTCATATCCCGTTGCTCTTTGCGAACCCTCATTGACAACGTCCTGTCAAGCGGCCAATGCAAGTGCTTCTCGGCAGTCGTTTGCCTACCTGTTCCGGGACCTGCCATGGGGAAATATTCCACCCGAGCGGCAGGCGGTTCTCATACCGCCTCCGCAGCTACCTGGAGGCCTTCTTGGAGGTTCAGGAGCAGCCCCGAAGATGTCCAAGCTGCAGCAGCTTGCAGCCGCCCGGAAGAAGAAAGCCGAAGAGAAGAGCGCCTCGGAAGAAGTTGAGCAGACACAGGTCAGAATGACGGAGCTCACTGTCAACGACAACCAAGTATCCAAGGAGAATCGTCCGCTGGCTGGCTTGTTTGGCAAGCGGGTTAAAATATCAGAGACAACTGCTCAAGGACGCATCCCTCTCACTATGGCGGAGCCCACAAGACCCGAAATACCACAAGCTCAAGCGCCGGAGGTTACTCCAAGTCCGCACCAGGAGGAGGACCCAATCGACCCGGAACTGACGGTAGCACCACCAAAAGCTCAACCGTCTGCTTTCGCATCGACTCTCTTCGGCCCTTCATCGGATAGTCCCAAGCGCAGACCCCGCGAAGTGTTCTCCTTGCCATACATGGCGATCTCTTCGTACAGCCCCGATGCCTTTGGCAAACCCAGCCCAGATGACGTGGTCCTTGCGGCTCAGGCGAAAGGTTCGCTCACGGGAAAGAAACAGCACTAACGCGGTCACTAATAGTCGCCACAGCCGGAAAGAAGTCTGCGAACGTCCACAACAAGAAAGGGTCATCTTCCGCAGATGGCGTGACCAACCAAGTCGGCCAGCTCAAGATAGACGACACACCCTTGCCAAAGAGCCGCAATCTCGATGTGCTCTCTGAATTCGAAAAACAGAAGGGCAAAAAGACTGCCAGCTTTGTGGTTGTCGGCCACGTTGATGCCGGCAAGAGCACCATGATGGGGCGACTACTACTTGACCTCAACGTTGTCAACCAACGGACCGTCGACAAACTTCGGAAAGAGGCAGAGAAGATCGGCAAAACGTCTTTTGCTCTCGCATGGGTGTTGGATCAACGCCACGAAGAGCGTAGCCGAGGCGTCACCATCGACATTGCTACCAATCGCTTTGAGACAGAAACTACCTCCTTTACCATTCTTGACGCTCCTGGCCATAGGGACTTTATTCCTAACATGATCGCTGGCGCAAGTCAGGCAGACTTTGCGATTCTGGTTATCGATGCAAGCATAGGAGCTTTCGAGTCTGGTCTCAAGGGTCAAACCAGAGAACATTCTCTTCTTATCCGCAGCATGGGAGTCTCGAGAATCATCGTGGCTGTGAACAAACTCGACACGGTCAACTGGTCTCAGGAGAGATTCGACGAGATCACGCACCAGGTATCGGGATTTTTGACAGCGACTGGGTTCCAGCCCAAGAACATCGCGTTTGTACCCGTATCGGGTCTTCACGGTGATAACCTTGTCCGAAAATCCACAGACCCAGCAGCGTCTTGGTATACGGGAAAGACACTGGTGGAGGAGCTCGAGGCTTCGGAACCAAGTGCCAGGGCATTGGCCAAACCCCTGCGGATGACTATCTCGGAGGTTATGCGCACACCCCAGAGTTCCATATCAATCACTGGCCGCATCGATGCGGGCTCACTACAAATGGGCGATGCACTTCTGGTTCAACCAAGCGGCGAGAAGGCATACATCAAATCTCTTCAGGTCGACGACGGAGAACCAGCGGACTGGGCGGTTGCTGGACAGAACGTGGTCCTTCATCTCAGCAACATCGATGCCATCCACGTCCGCGTCGGAGACATCGTATGCGACCCTGCCAAGCCGATCCAGTGCGTGGACACGTTCACGCTCAAGGCTTTGGCGTTCGACATCCTCATGCCCATGCAAGTGGATGTGCACAGGGGAAGACTCCATGCGGCTGGAAAGATCGAGGCTATCGATGCCATCCTGGATAAGGTGACAGGCAAGGTGACGAAGAAGAAACCAATGATTGTGAAACCAGGAACAGTTTCTAGGGTTAGGGTCACGCTGCACTCGAAGGTGCCACTCGAGGCAGGACAGAGGGTCGTGCTTAGGAGTGGTGGACAAACGGTGGCAGCGGGATTGTTGGAATGATTGGGACAGGGATGGGGATTATTCTAATGCCTTGGGAGTCTAAAACAGGTAAAACGGCGAGATGACATTGGAAACGGAAGGGGACAAAGTCTCGAATACCTACATAGACTGGGGTCTTCTGCCACAGGTGCTTTACCCGTTAAAGCCAGCGGTTGGAGGTAGCGGAACAAGATCCTCCCAACTGTTTTTAGACGGAGAACCCGTCCCTGTACCAAGTTAACGATATAGGGCTGAGATTCCACTTTCTCTTCCTGTCGAACACTACGCAGTAGTGTATGTAGTGTACAGATTGGTACTCGGTTGTGCATGTGGACATGGACTACAAATCTGGTATTCCTGTCCTCCTCCTGGTATCCCTGCATCCCCGCAATGAAACACATGGGGAAGCTCGAAAGGGTTGAGCTGTGACGTTGATGCCAGCTATGTATCCAAGCTGTTCGTTATCTTATCTGCTTTCCCGAGATGGAACTGACTGCGCTACAAAATATTGATGGAAGGTTCGATCTCCTCCTAGCCTATTCGGCACTGTCTGTGCTCACTCTTCACAGGCTTGGAGAATCTTGGATGTTGACGTTTGACATAGATTTGATTGCAGCCCTTAATTATCGGTAACCCCGATGAAGAGATGGAACCTAGCCCAATGCAAGAAACCGGTTGAAAGTTCCGTGAATTCCCCCGGATCACTCACCCCCGGCGCCGTCCAAAATGCCAACTTGTCCACTTCCCAGATTGGACAGTTTTGGGGAACTGGAGGCAGAAGAGCCGCACCGCAGCCGCAGCGCTGGCAACTAACTGCAAGGGTCTGTTCCCTCTCCTTGGTGCAAGGAGGGTGTCTATCTGCTCCCCCTACAGATGGAAGCGGGTCAAGTTCACAAATCACGAACACTGCACCATTCTTTTTACTCCATCTTCTTTTTGCTGCCTTGTGCCGTAGGCCGGTTGGGTTTCGTTCTCTTTCTGTTTATTACGATGAAGACTGGTTCTTCAATTCGAAGCTGTTGCGACCGTTCCTTCTGAAGATGCCACGCTGTTCACAACGGGAGGCAAACATCAAGATACCTCACGAGGATCCGGTATACGTATCGATGGAAGAATGGAATGGACCCCAGCTACCAGTGGGGCACAAGGTCAAGTTTCCCTTTGCCGTGAAGCCGCCCCCAGGCCAGGGCTATGCAACCTTAACAGCGGTGCCATGCAGGAAACGGAGCCGCTTCATGGAAACTGGTGGAATGTCCCGTTACAACGGATGATGGGATGAGCCAAGCAGTAGTCTGCAATTCAAATCACTGGACAAGAGCTGCGTTGAAGGGAAACAAAGCGTACACTACAATGATGGCGAATGGCATGGATGGATGAGGGTTCTTGCGGAGGACGTGAAGGACAGAGGTCCCGTCAAGGGAGCAAGGGGTCCAAAATTGGTTGGAGATCTATGTATACACTAGACATGCTGAACTGTACCTCACCATCCCAACACGTCGAGAGATGTAGCCGCCAATGGCACTCAAGCCTAGGATGTCGTTTCGCTTTGGTAGGCCATCTGTACATCAACAATAGAATGATCTCCAACATCTCACCTAGAGGTAAGAAATGTACCCGCAACACAAACAGCGCTTCATCCTAATGAGGCGCTGCGGAGGCACGAGAGCGCGGTTGTTGGTTAGTGCATCTCCCAGAAACGCGCCAATGCGGGCCATCGGCCACACCCCCCCAGAAAAGCACATACCCCCTGGTCCCTGTGGACTGGCCGCCAATCCGATTGAGGACAGATTTCCTATTCCTTCTATTTTCTGTAGTAGCTCAGGCCGGGCCCGCAACCTGACGAGTGGCCTTTGCTAGAAAGAGGACACCACACCTTTAACGCAGCTTGCTGGTCCCACTCGCCTTCAAATACCCGGCAACCTCCCTCCATCCATCACCAATCTCCCTTTCCTTTTGCAAACATTCGAAGAGTTCATAAGTGGCCTAAGGAACCACTGCTTTTCTGTTTGTTGCTTGCTACAACGATCCCCATCCCCAAATCCTTAATCACATAAGCAGCGGGGTTGTGTTCTTTCTTCCTTTCTTCCATTATCCTTCGCCAGAGCTTCCAGTAATGGAGCACCGAACGCGAAGCTGGGCCTTGGGCCTCAGCATCCTGGGCTTCTTTGCCCTCCTCTTCTCTGCTGGCTTCGTCCAGCAGGCCCACGCCAACGATACTGAGGCTATGGGCACTGTTATCGGTATTGTAAGTTGCCAGCACTCCCCTCCTCCCCCCTTCCCATCCCTAGAGTCGGGCAAAGCATTCTAACAAGGCTTCTTGTACAGGATCTCGGAACCACCTACTCGTAAGTTGCCTATGCACGAATTCGCTCCCGGACACCATCATAACACGACCACCCCGCGGGGTGTGCGGCGCTTGCCATCAACCTCTACCACAAAGCCTCGTCCCGGTCTCGACATGATACATTTTGTTTTGGGGGACAAGGAAACTAACAACCTCGTAGTTGCGTTGGTGTGATGCAGAAGGGCAAGGTCGAGATTCTCGTCAACGACCAAGGAAACCGTATTACCCCGTCTTATGTCGCCTTCACCGATGAGGAGAGACTTGTTGGTGACGCCGCCAAGAACCAGGCTGCGTCCAACCCCCACAGAACCATCTTCGACATCAAGCGTCTCATCGGCCGCAAGTTCTCGGATAAGGACGTCCAAAATGACATCAAGCACTTCCCCTACAAGTAAGCCCAGGCCATTCTTGACAAATCATTCCTTTCTAGCCGTTACTGACTCTAGTTTCCAGGGTTGTCGCTAAGGATGACAAGCCTGTCGTCAAGGTTGAGGTCAAGGGCGAAGAGAAGACCTTCACCCCTGAGGAGATCTCCGCCATGATTCTCGGCAAGGTACGTAGCATCGTTTTTGCTCTGAACCAGTAATCAGAGACTGACCCCCACAACAGATGAAGGAAACTGCCGAGGGCTACCTTGGCAAGAAGGTTACTCACGCCGTTGTTACCGTTCCCGCCTACTTCAACGACAACCAGCGCCAGGCCACCAAGGATGCCGGTATGATCGCTGGTCTCAACGTCCTCCGCATTGTCAACGAGCCTACCGCCGCAGCCATCGCCTACGGTCTTGATAAGACTGGCGAGGAGCGTCAGATCATCGTCTACGACTTGGGTGGTGGCACTTTCGATGTCTCCCTCCTTTCCATCGAGCAGGGTGTTTTCGAGGTTTTGTCTACCGCTGGTGACACCCATCTTGGTGGTGAGGACTTCGATCAGCGTATCATCAACCACTTCGCCAAGCTCTTCAACAAGAAGCACGGTGTCGACGTTACCAAGGATGCCAAGGCCATGGGCAAGCTCAAGCGTGAGGCCGAGAAGGCTAAGCGTACCCTTTCCAGCCAGATGTCTACTCGTATTGAAATCGAGGCCTTCTACGATGGCAAGGATTTCTCCGAGACCCTGACTCGCGCAAAGTTCGAGGAGCTCAACAACGACCTTTTCAAGAAGACCCTCAAGCCTGTTGAGCAGGTCCTCAAGGATGCCAAGGTCTCCAAGTCCGAGATCGACGATATCGTCCTTGTCGGTGGTTCCACCCGTATTCCCAAGGTTCAGGCTCTTATTGAGGAGTTCTTCAACGGCAAGAAGGCTTCCAAGGGTATCAACCCTGACGAGGCCGTCGCTTTCGGTGCTGCCGTCCAGGCTGGTGTTCTTAGCGGTGAGGAGGGTACTGAGGACATCGTCCTTATGGATGTCAACCCCCTTACTCTCGGTATTGAGACCACTGGTGGTGTTATGACCAAGCTCATTCCCCGCAACACCCCTATCCCTACGCGCAAGAGCCAGATCTTCTCTACTGCCGCTGATAACCAGCCCGTCGTCCTTATCCAAGTCTACGAGGGTGAGCGTTCTATGACTAAGGATAACAACCTCCTTGGCAAGTTCGAGCTTACCGGCATCCCCCCTGCTCCCCGTGGCGTTCCCCAGATCGAGGTCTCCTTCGAGCTCGATGCCAACGGTATCCTCAAGGTTTCTGCCCATGACAAGGGCACTGGCAAGGCCGAGTCCATCACCATCACCAACGATAAGGGCCGTCTTACCCAGGAGGAGATTGACCGTATGGTCGCTGAGGCCGAGAAGTATGCCGAGGAGGACAAGGCCACTCGTGAGCGCATTGAAGCTCGCAACGGTCTTGAGAACTACGCTTTCTCCCTGAAGAACCAGGTCAACGATGAGGATGGTCTTGGTGGTAAGATTGATGAGGAGGACAAGGAGACCATCCTTGACGCCGTTAAGGAGGCTCAGGACTGGCTCGAGGAGAATGGTAAGCTTCAATCTGATCCCCTTTGACACATGAAGACTAGATGCTAACAAGCTTTTTTTTTCCCTCAGCCGCCACTGCTTCGGCCGAGGATTTCGATGAGCAGAAGGAGAAGCTCTCCAACGTCGCATACCCCATCACCAGCAAGCTTTACAGCCAAGGTGACGCTGGTGATGATGAGCCCGCTGGCCATGACGAGCTTTAAATGAAGTTAATCTAGATCCCCCCTGTGTTTTCAGTTTTCGGTTGACGTTCCAAAAGAAGTACGTCGTTTATGGTTGGTTGGGTTGCATATTTTACCTGGTGTTTGGCCGGTGAAATGGTTCGATTGGGAGTTTAAGTCCTCATGAGTGCCAGATCTATTACACAAGTGGACATGGTTCAGTTAGAAGAGCGTTTGCCATTTGTTTGTAACATATGAATATGACCTTATTGACCAAATCCTGACGTTCCGTTTCCTTGTCTACCTACGATCATATTCAGATATCCCTGCATTCACAACTTGCCCATACTTCAGTTGCTGTCATCTTCGCTCTTCATCTTGGCCCTGGAAATATACATCCAGCACCATACCATGAATCGACATGATCCACGGGACTAGGTAACGACAGGGCGCATAGAATAACAAGTGGGCTCAAGGGACAAGCACGTGGACTCTATTCCAGATTGAACACTCGAGAAGCAAACGTTTGTACATTTGTCAACATGTACATCATCACAGCCGGCTTTGCGCTTGTCAACTTACCTTAGCCTCAAGCAATCTCAAGATATCAAGGAATTAAAAACAAGCCTACATAAAGGCTTAACGGACCCTCCATTGCTTTCCATCCACCTTTCAACCCAATCTCCGGTCCTAGTCCAACTCACCCACATACCAAACCCATCATGTTCATTTCAAAGAACCACAGCTCCAAGAGCGAATGTCCAGAACTGACACCTTCTTTGAAGCTATCAACAACCTTCAACCACTCAACCCAGCCCGATCATCTCCCAGCATTTACCCCTTTTAAACGCCGGCGTTCTCCAGGCCCAAGCCCAAGCTCCAGCTTTCACTCAAGTACGAAGCCGGAACCGGACATCGAGACCGATGAATCTCTCACTACCACGTTTTCTCTAGTGGAGAGCCCCTTAAGTTCCCGACAGATTAAGCCTCTCCACCAATCAAGGCCTCGAATCCAAAAGTTTACTACCTCCAGCACGTCGCCTGAAGAAGATCATGGAAATAGCAATCACCTTAGTCAGACTTCCCCACACGACAGTCGTACTGGTGCTCATACCGTTCGCCGTAGCGAAACCCGTACAACTGGCTCTCCCAGTGCAAGTACTCCTACAACATCAACAGAGTGGTGTCAAGCCAGGCAAAAGGATCCCGCCGCTGTGTACTTGGCTCTAGCTACGAGGGATTTGATAGGAATGAGCATGGATACGGACATACAGGAAGGTTTTCAGCAAAATACATGGGAGGAAGAGAAAGAAAAGGGAGAGCAGGAAGAAGAAAGACCGAAAAAAAAGAAGAGACTAACGAAGACTGGATGGGATAAAGAGAAACATGCGAGAAGGGTCTTGGAATGGATCGCGAGTCCCAGAGAATTTGAGCCGGTGCCTGAGGAATTTGTCAAAGAGACCGTACCTTGGTGAAAAGGTTCATTCCGTGGAGATTGGTGAATGAGGGCAAGGAAGTGTTCGATGAACCCCGTCCTCTACTTTAGAGGCGGGGGGTAGGAGCAAAGATACCCGGAGGTAACCAACCGCCGTTTTGGTAACAATCCAGAGAGTTGGATCAGAAAAGCATGAGTAACCAAGCCAGATTAGTTAAATGCAAATAATAACGCAAGCTCTTTATGCAGACTAGGTTATCTCGACTTCTTCTGATGCCAAATGTTCATCTTGCCCTCGAACGTGATTCATGCGTCGATCCTCGAGATCCTTGATCAACGAAGCAAGCCGTCTTTCCATTACCCGAATTATCCAACAGCCGAAAAATTATCCAACAACCAAAGAAACCTAGGCGCCACTTACTCATGAAACCTGCATCACCAACAAAACATTTCCTGCTATTCCATTCTTGTTTATACTCTGCCCACCCCCAAGGCCAGGACCAACACGGTTTAGCAATTCACCTGCACATCCGCCTGTGCTCAAAACTCATCTCATTCATGTTGATAGAGACCCTCATGAACCATTCTACCTCAGCTAATTAGCGACGTTCTTTTTCGGTTCCCTGAATGTACTACTTTTTCAAGCTATAACTAATAAAAACTTCACCAAATCAACAAATTCCCTGACGAACTTCCCACCATGCTCTACAACAACTGGGAAATCCTTGGGCCCTGCCTCGGTAAGCCGAGGCCGAGGTAGTCTTGAAAGCCTTTTCGACAACAAGAAGAACACTTCACTCAGACAGATCGATGACAAACTGAGATAAGAATGTTGAAACTGTAGGGGGGCGTGATGATTGTTGTTTTATTCACTCACGTTGGAGAGGATGGAACATCGAAATGATCCGGATTGAACGTGAGAAACTTAAAAGGGTGAAAGGAGGAAGGTGAGGGCGACAAAGAGGAAGGAGGAGTGGAGGACGATGAATCCCGTCATCCCGCTCCTTCCTTATACCCTGCATGGACTTTGCACCTTCCTCGACCCGATATCGGGATGCTCCTTCCCTAGTCAATACACTCCGTTCTTATCCCCTTGCAATGGACGGACGTGAAGTGTTCGTCGTCTCTCGTTTTCTTCCTCACAAACGTCGCCAAAAATATACCCACAAAGGATAGACCGGAACACGCCGCGGTGTCCTCTGTTGATTTCCTATTCCAATCATCAGCGGTTTTTGCAACGTCTGTGTTTTGTTGTCATCGAAGTCACATTCAATGTCACTCTCCCAGCCTGCTCTTCTACCATTGTGAATCAGTTATGCAGTTATGGGATGGTGCTATCTCTTATCCGGACACCAATGTCCCGTAGGATCGAGGTAGACACTCGCGAAGAACTGATCCCGTGAACTGGCTGGATCTCTGACTGTTGTTCATGGGCGGCTAGAGTGTACAAAAGAAGTGTCCTTCACGCTTTGTTTAAGGTTGGCCGCTGGGATCTGATTGTTACGTTGAAGTGGGGAAAAAAAAAGGATAAAAAAATAAAAATAAACTTACCTCTCGATCTCCCAGCCAAGGGATCTTACAAGCGAGGGAAAAACGAAGAAGGGGGAAATGAAGAAGGGGGAAACAAGTTCATAGGGATTTCGTCACAGGATGTCGAAGAACAGGAAATAACGGGGAAAAGCGGAGGATGTAAACTAGAATCTAGGTGGGAGAGTTATGAATTCCCAGCCGAATCCGCCCAAATCGTCTCTCATCAAATAACAAACGATTTATATCAATAAATTCACCTCTCCCCTCTCCGCGAATCTCCATGGAACCGTAACCGTAACTTCGTAAACAACCGCATAATCTCCCAAGTCTACAACTAGTTTGATTCCTCTTGCCTTGCGTTCTCATACTTGACATCCCCCCACTTCATCATCTGAGGTATGGGGGTCAGCGCCCTGCCATTCTCGGTGCTGAGAATAATACGAGGTCACAGAGAAAACAACTGAAACAGGGCGCCGGTGCTGATTTGCAGCCTCTGAATAGTATGATAAGGAGGAGACACCCGATACAATCCGTGGGTCTTGATGTCCAGCCTCTTCCACTCTTTCTGTTTCTTCTTCCCATTTCCCTTTTTCTGATCCCCATACCCAGTCAGCAACAGTGCTCGAGTCCTCGTAGTAGGGAATGGATGGTGGTTGAGAAAGGGGTGGTGTAGGTGGTCTCCATGGTGTGACTACATTGGGGCCAATTTTGAAGTAGTAGGAAATGTCATAGCTGCTCGGCACGTTACACCTCCCTGTAGCTGGTGTAGAAACGGCAAAAGGTTTTCAAAACGTGTATTGTTCTTCTTGCTTGGGTGGGTACTGATGATATATAGGCGGCAGTATTAGGTCGGGATCGCAGTGAATCTCGGGTGATCCTGGGTAGCTGTCTTTTGGTATGGCGTCATGCCACGGGGGAAGGCAACCATTTCGAGATCCTTTCTGGTTGCTGATTGAGGTTATAAGCGGGCCATTCTGCTATGGGGCGCACTGGGGGTTGGTAGTCGTTTTTCTCATGATAGTGTTGTCATGATGGTGACTTTGATGGTGGTAGAGGCATTTTCGGTCTTGGTGGACTTGGCGATGTTTGTCCATAGTCCCGACACACAGCCTCTACGTGATATTGGGGCCGCAGTTGTGTTTTCGAATATTGTGTTTGTTGAATATAGGGAGATGTTTGGTTTTGTGAGTGTTGCGGGATGCGGCGCTGTGTCGGTGGAGGGACATCGTCACCACCGTCAAAACAACCACTCAAAATACAACGACAAAAACGCTTCATCTTGCTGTTTCTCTGTTTTTCATTCTCTGGAGGTCGGATATGGCGGATGTAACGAATTTCCAACGTCCCAGAAACTCCATGAGCATGCTAATTCCTCTTGCCATCAAGTGACATCTTGCTACAGCTCTGTGGATGATCTGAATGGATGCAATATAACTTGCTGATTCTGGGCGATTAACTGACGACCCATCCTTAACTATATTGTGGCCATTCATGACCGGCTGGAGGCCAATTTGGTCTGCTTGAATCATGTGAGGAATGGCCGAAGGTCACCGTGACCTTGCCGATAGATAGTGAATGTAATCATTGCAGTTATTATGCGATAGGCGCGCGATAAACCATGAACCCAGAACTCAGCTGTGAGATCGAAAGATGAGGTTGTTCCAAGCAGAATTCGCTCCGTCTAGCGCATCGCAAAAGCGTCTACGTTACAGACCGGTGCGAGAGACCGGCCGTTTTATACATCAATCGCAGCGCTTGGTGGTGGTAGCTGTAACGCCGGGAATCTCTTTATTCGAGATGATAAGTTGGGCATGATTGTTTAGAGAGAAACGTCTGCCTCCAAACTCTCAGTTGGCGGGCGGTTGTGCCCACAAAGGAACGAGCCTAAGGAGGAGCGACCGCCAACAGCCAACAGTTGCTGATGCGTTATGGTAATATGACTGCCACGACATTCTACTTGAAGAATGATGTGTGATCAAATGGACGTGGGGATAACATGGCCGTCCATTGTGTATTTCATAGAGGTGCGACAGACAAAAGTCAAAAATCAAAGTAAAATCAAGATGATAGAAAAGACAAACAACAAAGAAGCAAAAAGCAAAAAGCAAAGTGGGAATAGGAGAAGAAGCACAACTAACAGACAGGGAGATATAAAAAGCACCCTGGCACAATAAACCACACCAACATTCACGACCTAGTCCCTATCTCCCCTTTCCCATAACCCGTCTCAAACCCCATTTCTCTTCTCTCCGTTGGACCCCCTCTCACCCATACCATTATTTTTCTCCCCAACATCGCCATTGTGATCCCCTCTCTCCTCCACATTATCAATTCCCTCCATATCCTCACTCTCAACCATCTCATCCGAATTATCCAACTCATCCAGCTCGCTCAACACCTCATGCGCAACCTCCGCGAACAACGCGTAGACCTGTCTAAACCTCTCTGCAGTCTGCAGAGAACCGTATCGATTAATGTCTTCGCCAAAATACCGTACCATGGCATTGAGGTTGTTGCCGAATTGGGTTACAAGGCGGCGGATATCGGAGCTTGTGTCTGGGAGTGTGCGTGGCGGGTTTGGCTGTTGGTGCGTGGTTATTAGAGTGGATGTGGTGAGGGGTAAGAAGATGGATGAGGGAATATCTGTTGCGGGGATGTCTCTTGAGGCTGTGTACAAGGTTGAAGCTAGGTTGGATGGCGTGCAGAAGTCATCGATAGTCGTGGTGGCGGTTCCATTGGCCGTGGTTGTTGTTGTTGTTGTTGTTGTTGTTGTTGTTGTTGTTGTTGTTGTTGTTGTTGTTGTTGTTGTCATCGCAGACTGGGGCTCCTCGGAGTTGTGCTCAACGTGGCTGTTGTCGTTGTTGTTCTCGTGTGCCATTTTAGAGCCAGTATTGGTGGATAATTTGAGCTGCTGCTTGTACGGAAAGCCAGAAAAGCCTCTGATCGTCAGGTCAAAGACAGAGAGGAGAATCTCTAGGAATGCGGTGTTTGGTACACACGATATGCGAGAACAAGAACTATGGGTGATGGGAACTGTATCTACCGAAATGGAGGCACTCAAAAGAGGAGACTGAACGAAGTCGCTTGAGCTCTGCGATATAGAGCAAGAACTTGTGATGATGTAGTCGCTTCTTTGCCAGGCAAAATCCACATCCGCTTCTTTCACCTTTCAATCTACACATAGCCTCAAAGTCTGCAGTGGACAAACGCATGACCGGCCGTCCCTCCCCCCTGCACAACAGTCGACAACAACCATACCACGGGCAGTAACCGTTGCGGTTACGCTTCTTGCTGCAGGGACAAGAGGGGCAAGAGATGCAGGTAGACGACAGGCAGGCAAAACCGCACCGAAGCAGTTTTTTCATTGACAGTGACAACTGACACCGGTCACCAACCGATCGACCGACCGGCTGGGTTACTCATTGCTCGGTGACACAAGACCGTTCACAAGCAGACGTACCCAGCCCGGCGGTAACCACTGAATTTCTTTGGGATGCTGGTGATGCTCGTCGGGAGACAAACGATTGGATACCTTGTGCTTTGTCAAGACCTCTCAACTTTGTATTCTGAGAGAATTTTCCTATTTATTTGATAATCTGACATATTTCAACAGACAGATCGAAATGTTGAATTGAGCCACTGGTATTTTCTTGAAAAAGAATATATATTTTCCAGGCTCGGGAAAAGCAGTTGAGTGCTTATTAGTTTGTCTTCGCCGGTCGAGAAATGAAATGTTACAAGTTTGAGGAACATCTTGTCGCTTTGTATGGAAGAGCAACAAACTCATTCGAGCAACCACTTGGCCCCTCGGCCGAGTCAGTAACTAGACAGAATCAAAGAGGCGAAGCGCTTTGTTTCACCACGACCACACGCTAAACGCCGTGTTCGGACGTAAACACTCTGGATTCGATGAATAATTAAGCTCAATAGTACTGTTTTTGGTCTGCTCCTCTACGTCTTCTCATCAAGCACTATTTCCAAAGAACTTTGTAATCTTCTGCATCCCAGGCGGTGGCGTATTCCTGTGCTTGATTGGACTCCCCATCCCTTTGTTCTTCGTGGCACTGATTGGCTTTCCTTTTGGTTTCGACGGCGTCGGTGGTGGCAGCTTCTGTTTACTCCCCTTGAGTGGTGACGACTTGTCTCCGGCCCCCATGGACTTTTTGACAGGCGGTTGCTCATCATTACCCAGATCCGAAGTTGCCTCCCTCTTGATACCTTTTCGTGACGGCGAACGAACTTCCTTCCCTTTCTGGCCAGCTTCTTGTGCCAACTGGTCAACGGATTCGACCTTGATTTTTCCTGTCTCGGTCTTAACTTCCACTTCACCCTCCTTCTCGTCCTCTTTCTCCTCTCCCTTCCCCCCCTTCCCACCCCCACCGAACCAAGTCTCAATCTTCCTCTCCTCCCTCTGTTCGCTCACCGGCACTATCAACTCACCCCCATCATTCCCCACCTTCCCGACCCTCTTATCAACTGGATAACACTCCAATTCCCCCGCAAATGGCTTGAGAACATCCTGCAACTCCCTATCCCAGACGTCCCTCACCGGATCCAACCAGCTCTTTAACTCCTCTGACCCGGCCTCCAATATAACCGGCATCCTGTCGTGCAGGAATTTGAGTTGGTCATTACTCGATGTCGTGATGATCGTGTACGACCATATTGCGTTGTCAGTGCCGTTTTCGTCGGTGTAATGCGCGCAATCCCAGAGTCCAGCAAATAACATCAACTTGCCGTCTTTTCTCTTCACAAAATGCGGGATCTTTTCTTTTCCCGAAGGACCGGTTTTGAGCCACTCGAAGAATCCTTGGGCGGGAATCACGCAGCGGTGGCGGTGTTTGATGCGGGACCACATTCCGCTTGAAGATAAAAGGGAGTCGTCGCGGCAGTTGATGGTCTTGAGGGTTGTTGTGTAGTTCGTCGATCCTGGTTTCTGCTGCTTGGACTTGGATTTGAAGGTCCAGGACGGGATGAGACCCCATTTCATTGGTTGGAGGATAAATTGGTGGCTGCTTTGATCTTGGGTCTCGTTGTCATGTTGTTGTTGTGGTTGTTGCTGCTGAGTTTGTTGTTTTCCCTGTTGGTGTTCCTGTTCGTCTTCTTTCGGGGACTGGCTCTGATGGCGCTCTTCCTCCTCCTCGCCTTCGGCTTGCGGTTCGGTTCCTTCCTGAGCACTACCATTTTGTGCTGCTCTCCTCCGTCCTCCAGCTCCACGAGTACCACCGCCGCCACCTACTCTGGCCCTGTAAACAACCCCACGATATCCCGGCGCAAAGTTGTAGCTCTGTCTTGGCGAATCATCGCCTTCATCGTCCGGCGCGTCATCGACTGGCATGTTATCCGCTTGCAACATGCGGCGCACTTCTGAGGGCCGCAGATTGATGGCGTACCTGCCGCACATGGTGAAAAGCCAGGTCGTTTATGAAATGGTGATTGCCCAGGCGCGGAGCTTGCGGTAGGAGGAAAGTTGGGAAGAAGAAATGTAAACTGGAATAATGACGTAACATCATCACCTAGTACGCACGATGCGCGTTTGCTCAATGGTAAGTACATACCAGAACGTTTGATCATGTGACCAACAAGGTCACCTCACTTCAACACATTTGGGTTGTTCGCCGTGTTCAACAAAAGGCCATTCTTCTTCCTACATGAAGGGGCTAAGTAATAAACAGATATAACCGCCAAAGATCATTTTCTCCAAAACACCACCCTCCCTTTCCACGCGCAGCTTTGACTCTCGATAATCAAACACACACATGCGCGCGCGCGCGCTCAAAACCCCAGGGTATCAACTCTTATCCCGTCCTTCTCGACGCATGATCTCGCATTCTGTCGTCCCCATCAAGAGATATCAAGACAGTTTGATGAAGCCAGTTTTTTCCTGACGGCTTCCAAGATCCCCATATCGTACTTTGATATCCCCTGAAATATTTTTTTGTGCAAAGCCTTTTCCGTTCGACACCATTACCATGCAAAATAGGATAAGAAAAAGAAAAAGAAAAAATTGACACAGTCGCTGCTTAAGCAACAGCCACCATGGGCGCTGCCGGCATCATACCATCAATCTTTCCCCCACGCCCGGTAGACGCAGCCGCAGCCGCAGCAGTCTTCCTCATCTCCATCTTTGCCCTCCTCTTCTCGGCCTCATCCTTCTTCCACATTTCCTCGAACATGGACTTTTTGGGTCTGACCTGATGATCCCTGATGCCCAACCGTCTGACGACCTGGAACGCTCCTGTACCGATCTTCATGGTCTGACCCATGATGATGCACTCCGACACACCAAGAATGCGATCGGTCTTCATGCCCGCGGCCGCATCGAACAAATGATCGGGCGTGCGCTCGAACGAGGCAAGCTGCAGCACGCTGTCGCGCATCTTGGCGAGACCGTGGCGTGTGATACCGAGAATCTCGCCCTTGTAGGTCATGACATCGGCCAGCAGATCCATGTGGCGGGGATCGATGCCCATGTCGCCCATGACGCTGCCGATTTCCTTGGCGATGGTGGTGCGGGCGGCTTCGATGCCCAAAACGTCACGGCACTCCATGATGGAGTTGGAGATGCACTTGGTGCCGATGACGCCCTCCGTAGTCATGCAGGCGCGCAGACCGTAACCTTCAACGAGGACCTTGTGCTCATTGGACTCGCTGGATTGAATGATGGCACGGAAAGCCTCGGGGTAGCCGGAAATGGGCACGGCAGGAAGCATGCGCTTGAGGAAGTTGACGCGCAGCTGGAAGTCGGCGGCGGTCTCGTCCGAGGTGGTCAGAAGCAATTGGCCCTTCTCAATCGCTGCGGCGCGAACGCGCGCCGCCTTCTTTTGCGCGGTCAGATCCTTCCAGTCGTTGCTCACAATGACCTCGATGGTGTTATCGGGACCGATCTTGAGGTCGTCCATTTCCACCTTGAGCTTGAGCTTCTTAGCCTTGACGATGGCAACCATGATCTCGCGAAGACCGATGCCAAGCTGCATGTCCGAAAGAGCCTGCATATCGATCTTGAGCACAATCTTGGCAACGTCCGGAAGCCAGACATCCTCGACATAAGTGATGACATCCGAAATATAAGTCTTTTCGATCTTGCCCTTGACGATGCGCGCAGCCTTGATGTCTCGGTTATTCTCGAGCTCGCAGCTAATGACTGGCGTGCTGATGAGTTTCGAGGCGCCAATGATTTCCTTGATACGGGGAACACCCTGAGTGATACTCATACCGGCGACACCGGCGAAATGGAAAGTCTTGAGTGTCATCTGCGTACCGGGTTCACCAATAGACTGCGCACCGACGGCGCCGACGGCGTGGCCAGGCTCCACCTTTGCCTTGTCGAATTTGGAAAGACAGAGGTTCATGAACTTTCTCAGGGTAGCCTCCGAAACCTTGGCGACACGATCCACGTGGGCTTGCTGGATTTCTTCTTCTTCCGGATCCAACATCTTGATATCACCGCCGTTTTGCTTCTTCTCCCATGCAGCAAATTCCTTCAGCAGGTCCGCGTTGTCCTGGGGCAGACAAGGATCCAGGCCGGCGAGTTTGCGTGCTTTTGCCAGCTTGAGCGCGCGCTTGTCCATCTCAGCCTGAATGGTGTTGAGATAGACTCTGGCACCCTCATGCTCATCGATGGCAATGAACACATCGTGATCGTCACTTTCCGCAATCGTCTTGTCCTCGTAGTGCAGCAACTCGCCCGTGACAAGGTGCTTGCGCACGTACCATTTCCGCCTTTCGTCCAGAATCTCCTTGCACATGGCCGAGATCTCTGCCGGAAGCAGCGATCTGTCATTGTGGTTCATTGTCAAGCTTTCGGCATGATTCCAGGACCTCTCGAAATCGACAGGCTTGGCATTACCCTCCATGTCTGCTGGATCCAGTCTGTCGGCACCGTACTGGAACTGCACGATATTTCCTTCTGATGTCCGTACGGTATCGTCGTACTGAGTTGAGAGATCTTCCAATGACTTCATGAGACGACGAGACATGTAACCCGTCTCAGCTGTCTTGACGGCGGTATCGACTAGACCTTCTCTGCCAGAGATGGCGTGGAAAAGGAACTCGGTGGGCACCAGACCGGTGTAGAAACTGTTGCGCACGAAACCCTTGCTGGGGGGCTGGCGAGCGTTCTTGTGGAAGTGGAAGAGGGTACGATCCTGGAATCCATCCGCAACACGCTTACCACCAATAATCTGCTGACCGACGAGGGCAACCATCTGAGCGACGTTGATGTCGGAACCCTTGGAACCGGATTTGGCCATGATCAAGGGAGAGTTGTTGCGACTCAAATGGCCGACACAGTAGTCACCGGCCTGCGAACGGACTTTACTGAGAATACCCGAGATCTTGTTCTCGAGCGTCTCCTCCATGTTACAACCGGGTGCCTTTTCAAGCCTTCCAGACTTGAACTGTGCGATGAGGTCGTCGCAGAGTGCATACGCATCCTGCACCAGCTTAGCCTTGTGCTCTGTCAAATCCTTGGACGGATAGACGTCGCCAACACCAATCGAGAAGCCGCGAAGGGTTAGTGTGCGAGCACACAACTTGGCCAGACGGTTCATGGCCTGAGCAGCGTGCTCCGGACCCCAATCACGGAGGATAACATAAAAGACCGAGTTCTTCTTGCCACCACCAACGGTCGACTTGTCCATTCTTCCGCACATGACCTCGGAGTTGCGAACGACCAAGTAGCAATCGTCAATGTCCATATCCGGAAGCTCGCCCGGCTTCGCCTTGTAGACCTTGTTCTTTGCCTCGAGGTTGACAAGGACCGGTGATTGCTTGTTGGGACGCATCAGAACGTTGAAAATCTGCTTACCCGTCCACATCTCGACGGGTTTGATGATGGTAGGCGGGGGAAGGTCGAGATGGGTTTCACCCAGCAGCATCTGCGTGCAGATGTAGGTAAAGGTCTTGCGGTCGAGGAACAGATCTTTGCTACTCAAGAGGTATGCCGCAGTAATGAAATCCTGCGTGGCGGCGATAATAGGTTCACCGTTCTTGGGGGTGATCAAGTTGTTTTGGACACCCATGAGGTTGATGGCTTCGGCGCGAGCCTCTTCTGTTTGCGGAAGATGAAGGTTCATTTCGTCTCCATCGAAATCGGCGTTGTAGGGAGTGCACACGCATTCGTTGAGACGAAACGTCCTCCAGGGTCTGACCTTTGCACGATGGCTCATGATTGACAACTTGTGCAGCGAGGGCTGACGGTTGAAGAGTACAATATCGCCGTCTTCCAAATGTCTTTCAACGACGTCACCAAATTTGAGTTCCCGCGCGCGTTCCTCCCGGATGGACTCATCACCAAAGTTTAGGTTGAACTTCATGCCGCCGTCCCTTTTGATGACGCCCTGAGCACCAGGCCACACCTTGGGTCCATTCATGACGCATTTTCGCAGCTTTTCGATGTTGTTGCGGTTCACCCGCTCGGGATAGGTCAGGTTCTTGGCCACGCGCTCGGGAACAGCAACCTGGTCGATTCCCAAGTTGGGATCAGGCGAAATGACTGTGCGGCCGGAGAAGTCGACACGCTTACCCGACAGATTACCACGGAAACGACCCTGCTTACCCTTCAGACGCTGGCAGAAGCCGCGGATGGGCTTGCCAAACCCTGGCTGGTATAAACCGGGAACATCACTGTTGACGTACATACCAACCTGAAGCTGGATGAACTCCCACTGTTCCATGATGGTGTTGAGGGCAGCGCCTTTGAGAAGAGATTCGCGCAAATGGCCGGCGTAGAGAATGATTTCGGACAGCTTACTCGTAATGTCGTCTTCGTTGCTAGCGGCTTCTTGCTGGACCGATGGACGAATACAGATTGGAGGTGCCGGAAGATATTGCCACAAGAACATCTCTGGTCTGCCCTCGGAAGGATTCAATCCTAGCAACTCGCAGTCCTCGGCGGTGATCTTCTTGAACAATTTCAGAACCTTGAGAGGATCCATGTCGTCCATAGCTTTCTTGGAGTGCTTCTCGAGGTCCGGAGTGAATGTTTTTGCCTGGATGAAGGACGAATCGAAGGCGGCCTTGGCAACGGGCGGAACTTTTTTCTGGGCAGTCGACTTGTTGAAGTGCGAGAACTTGTCGTGGGTCAGCTTCATGACACTCAACTTGCGAATAACACCCTGGGTATCGCCGCAGTAGGGACACGTCTTCTGCTTGCGGCATTCATCGTTGATCTTTTTGAGGATGGCTGATCGCTTGAGGTTATCGATACCCGGGGCGCGGAGAGCCTTGAGGAACTTGGCCTTGGGTTCCTCCTCGAGCAGAACCTTTGAGCAGGTCTTGCAAATGTTCTGAAGTGTGGCCTGGATGTACTTGAGATAGCCGATGTGGAAGACGGGAAGTGGTAGGCGGACGTGACCGAAGTGACCGGCGCAGGACTGGAGAGGGAGGTTGCAGGTCTCGCAGGTGCCCGTCTTGCTCGAAGTACCGAGACGGGGATCGAGAGGGCCGTGGGGGAAAGTGCGGCGACCGTTTTCGACATCGTATAGGAGGTTGTCGGAGACTTCAAGGACACCCTGATTTACTATATCCTGGTGTGACTGGACTCCAAACTGCAGGGCTCTAAAGCGCTTGGGGAGCTGGTCGGCCAGCTGCTCCTTGATGGGAGCTCTCTGCTCGGCGCCCATTGTTATGTGGTTCGTATTTCAGTTGTCGAGACTCGCAATGCGATCGACAGGGCATGCGCAACAGGTAAGGGTATGGGGCTACTGGGAGAGAGCAGTCGGGTGCCCTGTTCTGGTGATCATACAATGTCGCTACCGGCTCATTGCGGACTCTCTGTAGCTGTTTGATGAGGAGATGATGTCGAATCGGGGTCGTCGGGTGCTTGTAGGTAGGTCCCGTTGTACTGTAATGGCTGCTGTGAAGAATCTAGAGCGAAAGAAACGGAAGCCAGAGGCTGTCGATCGAAACTATGGTGGGCGACGAGAGGTGCCCTGGCGTTGGGTTCGGGGTAGGAATCGCTGTCGGCCGAGGCTTATATGCAATTTTGCAGCTGACACCAATTCACCAAAGTAGTGGCGTAGTGGGATTTTTCGACTAGGTCGTAGAATATGCCGTAGCAGACGTCTTCGTGTGCTGGATAACCGATCCCAGACAAGGTAAGTCAAAAGTGGAATGGGATGAGGTGGCAGATAGCTGATGATGTTGGAAGAAGTGAATTTGGACAAATCTCGCGACCCGTCTTGAAAATTATTTTGTCGCTGCGCGCTGCGTCTCCAGTGGTGTACCCATGGCGAAAACGGCACCTGGAGGGGGGGCGGGGCCCGGGCGGCACGGCAGAGAAGAAGAAACCCTCCGCCGTCGCCGCCCGCATGACTCCGCGTCTTGGAACTGGTCCAATGGTCGCGAGTTGGAGACAGACTCGAAACTTGTGCCCCACCACGCGGTGCATCCATCTGATCGACCGGCCCCGGGCCTTCCAGACTGACTGCTGATACCCCACCATCCGTTATCCTATAGGGATACGTGCTTCAGGAGAGGGATACCTGGCTTCCTCCCGAATCGAGCCTCCAAGACAGAGCCGCTCAAGTACCAAACTGTGCTGAATGTACCCGGAACTGATGGGCGTGAGCGGGACAAGGACCAGCTTCTGCCAATCATCGCTTGATTCTGATCTGCTGGAATCGTCATTGCCGTGTTGTCCAAGACAGCCGAAGGGAGCTCCATTGGCCCTTCCTGTCATTCCACGGAAGATGAGAAAAGTCACAAGCCAGCAGCCAGACCAGCTGTTACTTTCCGGTGTTTCCTCCTCCTGCCTCTACTGATTCTTCTTTACCGTCATACATACCAAACCATACACTGTCGCATACAACATCTACTGTACAAGTATATATCCGAGTACCTACCTTTATATACTATTAGTCTATACTTAGGTTGTTTATCTACCCTTTCGGCCCTCTCTTGGTGCAGCCTCTTCCTCGCTGTCTTTTGCTTGCATGTGCGCGCATCGATCTTTTCCGAGGAAGCTTCAGTCAGGCCTTCAGTTATTCCGACACACTGCACCCGTGAGACCCCATCATACGACGACAATTGCCTAGAACCCAAACATCGAAATCGACTTTTTAACATCGACGAGCCAAACCGACAAGCCATCAGAGACGGCGGCATTCAAAGCTGGGTTTCGTCGCAGATAACCCTTTTCCACCAACCAACACTAGGCCAAGACCGACTGTCCCGCAATCTCTCCCTTGGAGTGCATACAGGTACCGAACGAATACTCCAGGGTGACTCGACTGCTAAGAAGAAACGTCAACCGGTCAACTTCAAAACCCAGCAACGTTGGCGCTTGTTTTCGCGATAAGGTTGCGTCTGCGCAGGACTGGCCTGGGTCCTCGTACCCGTCAGGCTGTCTACCCTTTGCCAGCACTCTTCAGACCAACAGCCTCCACCTTTACGTCCGGCGGAGGCCCCAGAGCCTCGTTCTCTTCCTCGCCTTGTTCCTCTTCCTGGTGGCCTTCTGGTCATAGCAGAAACCCGATGGCGCCAACTGCCGGTACTGGCCCCGGCACGGCTGACAAGAAGCCTGAAAAGTCGTATCTTGCATCCGCCGTCGACTCCATCAACCCTTGGGCGGCCAACCGAAGCACCACTCCAACGCCCAAGGAACCGCCTCCGCCCAAACCAGTAGTTCCTGTGAACCCAAACCCCGGGGATCATAGTACCAATCCCTTTTACGGCCACAGCTTCAAGCGGTATCCCCCCGATTGCCCTCCCCTGAATGTTCAATGGTTCCATGCGGTAGATGTAGGTTGTCTGTCTGATCACTTGTATAGAGCTGGAAACGTCCTGACGTCAACTTGTTCTCATCCAGGTCCCGAAGCGCAAGCCCAAGTTCCTCCAGTCCAAGACCGACGATGACAAAAAGACCCAGGCGCAACCAAAGAAATATGCGCCCTTCTCTTCCGGAGACTCCCGAGCACTCGAAGTTGCCTACCAAGCAAGACTCGAAGAGATAGAGCAACAGAGGGCGAACCCGAAACGCTCGACCAGTGTTCGTTTAGGCTCTAAGCGGCCTCGCGTCGTCTCGGGCGACGAAGCAAACAACACAAATCTTGAATCAACTGAGGAGGAGGCCAAGAATCACATCCGAGTCCCCGTCAACGAAGATTTTCTGTTCGACGTCGATCTCGACGATCGCGAGTTAGCCCCTGTGTACTGGGAGGGTCCGGTATATGAGGTGCGTCGAGGAACTTGGTTCTATCAAGAAGGCTCGACTGTTCGCCCATGCGAGGAGAATCTTGCAGCCCAGCTTGAAGAAGGATACCTGAAGATAAGACCATGGATGTACCCAACACGGACGCGCAGCGACTCGGGTACCAGGACCGTCACACCCAAAGCTTCAGTGAGCAATCTCAAGGCTGCGGCTGCCACTCAGAAAGAGATCCCAGCCAAGACTGAGGCCACAGTTGTCCAACATCAGCCCCAGACATATCGGCTATTTGGGGCCTACATGAACAACATCGCAACATACCACGACGAAAACACTGCATGGCTCTCATCGGAAGGTGTGCTATCTTGGGTGACCTCGACCGTGTACGAAAGGTTCGCTGGAGGTGGTTACATGAGCGGCGTGAAGCTCGTTCGTGGCTATAGCACGGAAACAAAGAAGCCCAAGGATGATAAGCGGCCCTCGACTCCTACAGGAACCAAGAGCACTTCCGCAGAACAGGACGAGAAGCTGAAAAAGGCCCTCAAGAGACGCTCTGCTCCGGCAGGTGCGCAGTCACTTTCTGAAGAGACCGTGATGGTCAAGGACGAGGGCCAAGAGGAAGAGTCCGACGAGATGGAAAGTACAAGGGCCAGGCTCAGTCGGCAAATATCCAATTTGATAGAGGGTGTCAAGGATCCAGAGGCAGAGGCGGAAGCGATTCGGAAAAGAGAAGAGAAGGAGATCAGGGACGACTATAATGCGCGACTAGGAGAGACTCAGGGCCGCGAAATTGAGCACCTCATTCTCGTCACCCACGGCATCGGACAGCTCTTGGGAAAGAAGATCGAGAGTGTCAACTTCGTTCATGACGTAAACATGCTTCGGAAAACGTTGAAGGAAACGTATTCTTCTTCGGCCGATCTCAGGGCGCTGAACGGCGAGATTGAAGTGGAAGGCCCTGGCAATTCGCGTGTCCAAGTTTTGCCGGTTGTCTGGCGACATCTCCTCGACTTTCCAAAGCGTAAACCGAAAAGAAGAGAGCACGATTTGGGTGAGGCTCCATACGAAGAGGACGAATGTAGGTGATGCCCGTGATTTGTCGCGAAGTGTTAGTACACGTCAGTGCTAACTGTTAGCAAAGACCCCTCCCTAGATGACATCACGATTGAAGGTGTGGCTTTTGCAAGGTCACTCATATCCGATCTGGCTCTGGACGTCCTGCTTTACCAAAGCGCATATCGAGAAACGATTGTGGAGATCGTTCTTCGTGAAGCTAATCGGATATATAAGCTGTTCAAAGACCGCAATCCTAACTTCCAGGGCAAAGTTCACGTCATTGGTCATTCCCTTGGGTCTGCCATCATGTTTGATATCCTCTGTCGGCAACAGGAAAAACGACCAGAAACCGAGCCGTTGAAGAACCCGCTCAAATTCTGGCCAACACACACCCAGGACCGATACGAACCAAAAGACTCCAAGGAGCTTGCGTTCGAGTTTGACGTGGAAGATTTCTATGCTCTCGGCTCTCCCATTGGCCTTTTCCAGATGCTCAAGGGACGGACAATTGCGGCTCGTCACTTGCCCAACGCCTATCCCTCCGAGAGCCCCTTAAATCCCGAATACATGGATGACCCATTCTTCCTTGCCGCCACAGCGCATCACCACCATCACCACCACCACCACCACAACAGTGATCAGAGTCTCTCTCCAATTACCAACCTTCCGTATAGCATCTCCTCTCCCAAAGTTGCCCAATTATTCAACATTTTCCACCCTTCCGATCCCATCTCGTATCGTCTGGAGCCCCTAATCTCCCCCGCCATGTCCACTCTCAAACCCCAAGCTCTGCCATATACCAAGAAGAGCATATTTGGCTCTGTCGCTCCTCAGGGTCTCACGGGTATCGGTGCCAAGGTCGGACAGAGCGTTAGCGGGCTATGGAGTAGTCTCAGTGCCGGTATTGCCAGCAGTTTGCTCAACCGTAGTCTCGGTCTTAGCCAGGAAGATGTAGCCAACATTAACGCCTCACAGGCTCAGAACCATAATTCCAGTCCTGGTGCTGGCACCAACATTGCGGGCGGTGTCATATCCCCCGAATCCCCCAAGATGTCAGACGCACAACGGAGTGAAAAGACGGCGGAGAGGATGCGCCAACTGGCCAATGCCGGCCACGACGGGACGCTGATCGATGACGAGCTGGAGACGCTCTTTAGCAGGTTTGAGAGGAAGCGGTTGGATATGGTTCACGCTGCCAAGGAAGGGGGTAGTACCGCTGCGGCTAAGGAGGAATGGGTCAAGGAGGAGGCCAAGGCCCAGAAGCTGAAGAGAGAGGAGATGAAGGTGCGGGCGCTGAACCGGAATGGGAGAGTGGATTACAGTATCCAAGAGTAAGTCATCACTTCCGCATGCTCGAGTATTTTGTTTTAGTGCGGCAGATGGCTAACATGGGTTTAAAGGAGCGTTCTGGACTTCAATCCGATCAACACCATTGCTTCGCATATGAGCTACTGGGCGGACGAAGATGTGTGCCACTTTATACTCTCTCAGATGCTGGTATCTAACAAGACGAAGACACCGAGGGTGTAAGATTTTTGTAGGCTTTGGGCATAGTTGGGGAGGCTTGCATAGATAGTCATTTTCCAACGTTTCGCTGGTCAACAGTCGAACAAGACTTATCCAACTTTTTTCCTTCTTCTTTGTTTCTTTTTGTGTTGATGTCGGAATCAACATACCACAATGCATCCGATCCGATATACAAAACTTTCCTTTCACTAGTGTTGTCACTCATGGCCCGTCTGTCCCTTCCAAGCAGGATGTCGGAAATCAACACCATGCAATGCCATACACCCCCCTCAATGCCCGAGTCTTCAGCTACGGCCATTTTTTTATTTTTTTATTTTTTTGTTTTTTTCAATTTTTTTTTTTTTATGTTATGTCTTTTATTTTTCCTTCGAGGGGGTGGGGGCGCAGAAGAAACGACGGGATCCATGGAACCCTAACCAGTCTTGGACTTCCTCTTTTTTCTCCAGGCACTGCGGTTGAGCTTTCCAACTTTCCCCAATTTCCTTTCGAAGCCCTTCATTCGCTTTGACCATCCACCTCGTACCTTCCCACTGAGCTTTTCCTGTACGCCCAGGCACTGCAGCCAAGGTTTCAAGTTTCCCTCGACTTCCTTCATCCTTCATCCGCTTTGATTACCCCCTTCTTCCTCCCACTGGACAATCGGCCTTGGACTCTTCGGCTTCCAGCAGGTACTGGTTGAGCATCCAACCTTTCCCTCAGCTTGCTTCATTCACTTTGGTCCCCCTCCCAATCTCTGGCATCACCCTCTTCCTCCAGACAGTATCGCTATCTGGTCTTAAAACCAGCTTGAATCATTACATGCTTCAATCTGCCTTTTGGCTTTTCTCCCATTGACCCCTCTGAAGCGGCATCACTATCAACTCCCTTCTTGCGCTGTCCCGTGTTTCTCCAAACCCCCCGTTCTAGGTCAATCTCAGGCGACAGCTTGCACTCCTACCCATCGGACCTCCAGCACTGGCTGCAAAACAGTTTCCTCGTACTCAGAGTTGATCTTCTCTCAAAGGAACATACACTGCTACCCGGCTCTAGCGTCATCCATCGCACACAAGGTCCCGGAGAATATGCTTATGTCGCATGTTTAGTTTTGGTAAGTGTGTTCCCGCATCCCCACCACCATCCTCGACTTGCCCTTCATCATACGTTGGTTCTTCTTGTTTCAATTGGCTTCTTGGTCACTGTCTGCTGGGGTCCAGGTCAATCAAATTACCACTCTTGTCGAACCCCAGACTAGCGGTAGCGGCATCATTTCAGGATAGCAACAACTAAGCCGGCTCCGTCATGACCGGCCCAGGTCCATCACAGTCCCCAGACGTAGTCGCAGACGGGGCCCGTTTTGGATGCACTTTCCGACTTCGAAATGGTTTTCCGGATCGCCGTGACCCCCGAATTATTCCCGTCGGCTGGGCATGCCGCAGATGTCAGCACCAAGACACCTATCCCGATGCCTACGGCAAGCCTGCGGAGATTGAGCCTGGAAACGCCATTATTTGAAACCCTGTGCTGGGGTGAAGTGTCGGAGCAGAAAGCGCGATTATGACGGTAACGAGTTGGGCCCTTCTCCACATTCTCTTTACCTAGAATGTGCTTTAATCAACCATACACGCTACCCCATCATGTCTGGTCTCGGGATTCCGGCTGCGTCATCCGACCATATTGACCGCACCAAGGTCGCTTTCTGGGAATGCTGCCATTGCCTGAAGCTGAACAAGGTCAATGATTCGGCCTTTGGACATTGCTACAGCTGCCATTTTCAGCGCCAGGACCCCGGACACTGCCGCAACCCCGATCATCCCCGGCTTCAGAGTGTGGCTCTGAGAGACCTCTGGTTGGCGCAGGAGCAGAGTTTCTATCCGCTTTTTGTTGATGTCACTGTCTCCAATGCAAGACCTCCTAACCCCAACCAACACAACCAGTTTCAAGAGAGGAGAGTCGTTTACCGCAAAGTGGAGAGGGAGACTAGTGTCAAAGTCATGCTTTCCGCGCATATTACCTGTGGTGATTGCAGACTCTTGAATGGATACAACAAGTACATAATCCTCGTGGACAAGGAAGAGAGGAGGTTTGTCAGGGGGGGGGGGGGGGGCAACAGACAAACAAGAGGGCGCCTACCGCCTTTGAAAAGCCGCTCTTCTTGCCGAATTTGAGAAGCACGTCTGGGATCAGTTCAGGATGCGCGCCAACGTTGACGCCTGTTTCTGCACCATCGAGTGGTTCAGGTGTGCCCGAGCGAATAAAGTGGTACACGAATCTTCCTTACTCGGCAACCGTGACCCCAACCTCTATCCCAATTGCAACATGGAAACAACCAAGAATATCATGCTCGAAGGTGTTCGGACCAAAACTAAAATCGCAATGGAAGACAAACAGCCAGCAGCGGTCCTGATGTTCCGTCAAGAGTTTAGCATCAGGCGTGACCACGGCTACTTCATGAATACGCGCCTTGTTTATAAGGTGAGTAAACACCGGAACTTGGGCTTCCAGAGCGAACCATCCCCTTTGAGGCAGTGTTTTATTCGTCAAGTCCCCAAAACCGACCACCGCTTGATTACTGTCGGACTTGTAAACCGGGAGAGGACCCGTTCCGCAAACAAAGCGGAACAAGATGAAGTCGAAGCTGACGCTTGTAAGCAGCGACGTGCTGCGGCTCAATGGTGACATGCCGAGCTCCTTCGACGACACACTGAGGCGTGTGATGAATACGATGCGGCCCTTCAACGAATGCCTGACGATTTGGAACAACGGGAACAGGCCGAATCATCGGCCACCAAGGGCCATGCACACCAGACATCTCCTTCGGTCCCCTAGTGGCTGAACAAGGACAATATTACTTAGGCAGCAGTCAGAAAAGATGGCACTGATGATTTGGCCAACGACGTCACCTACATCTGTGTGCACATGAATTCTGCTCTGGTAACCCCGGTGGAGAAGAGATACGACTCTCTTACTGATGACGAACCAAAGGCTACTCCTCCTCTTGAGGTAGCAAAGCAAGGGGACGATAGAGGGAAGGATTTTAACTTACGCTCTGTTCAATGAGGTAAAAGCAAAACCGAGATGTCGCAGGCTCACGACTTTTCCGGACTTTTGACCGACGATGATGAATCAAACGCGAGGTCCTTTTGAATTGATAACGTGAAGGAAGGATGGATACGTGGTTTCCGAGTTGAAAAAAAAAAATGGGAAAAGATACCAAAGTGTCGCGGGCTACAGTTAGCCTGTTGCTTGATTTGAGACACGGTGGCTAATGGTGAAGGAGAGGGGAGAATATTAACGCGGAGCATACATATCTGGAAGCGTGGCCCCTTGTGTGGAACTTCGAGTTGGGGACGCGATTTCGGCTTGTTTCTCGTCGTTGTGGATGTTTCGTATGTCGAATGTCGAGACTCATGACTTTGGATAGCGAAGTTTCACTGTTTTTAAATGCGATGACATTTGAACCTTGACTTGGTGATGAATAATCGCCTCGAGCAAGCCCGCATAGCGCTTGTCAGTTGTTGGTGGTCAATCCGGTTGACGGGTCAGTTGTTTCAGGACATAGCGGAACATAGTTTGCTAATCATTGGGATCATACTCGAATCTGTATATGAGTGCGAATCGGCAATCTGTCCTATAGAGTGCTTCAGGTGATTGTGAAGAAGGGGTGCTTTTTGATGTGAGCGTCAAGGGATGAAGTTGAAGGATTTATGAAGCAATACGTTTTATGTGTCAAGAGGGTTGTATCAGTTGGTTATTGTGATTGGGTATCCCACAAACCAAATAGAAGCGATGTGGAAAAACTTCACAAATTGCATGCAAGTCTCCAGACAACGACTGCCCATCCATTCCACTATCAACTACTCACGCCCTCGTCAGATTAAGCCTAGCCATTTTCCCAACTTTATCCTATTATACTGGGTTTCAAGTTAGAGCATTCACACACCTATCGTCTTCTCTCAGTCTTGCTCACTATTGTTCTTCCGACGCGCACATCCATCCATTCTCGACAAGAAAGTCTCGCATCCTAGGACACACCAAAGATGTTGCCCCGACGACTATCACCCTGCATTGTCCTGCGACCAACGCCCACTTTGACCACCACAAGGCCGTTTCTGTTTCCCACCATTACTACCACCACGGCCACCACCACCGTTCCCATCTCGCCCAGTGTCTCACCAAAAGTCACCACCACCAACCAGCTCAGACCATCCTCCTCCTCAACCTCCCAGTGGAAAGCCCGCCAATCCAACGATTTTTACGCCCGGTCCGCCCGCACCGCCGGCCTCAAATCACGCGCCGCCTTCAAACTCCTCGAAATCAACAAAAAGTACCGCCTCTTCCGCCGCAATTCTTCCCAGGTCGTCGTCGATCTCGGTTTTGCGCCCGGCAGCTGGTCGCAGGTCGCGCTTGATCTCACCAAACCCGACGGGAAAGTGGTGGGGATCGACATCATCCCCGCCCAGCCGCCGAGGGGAGTAAGTTCCATTCAGGGGAATTTCTTGAGTGAGGGGGTGAGGGGGTTGGTAAAGGGGTGGTTGAGAGAGGAGGAGGGACGGGGAAGGGGCGAGTTACTTAGGAAGGAAAGGGAAAAGGCAGCTCGAATGGAACAGGAGACAAAGGAACGGGAGGAGCGGGAAAGAGTCGAGAGGGAAAGGGTGGAGATGGAGGAGAACGAGGAGGCGAAGAGGTGGGGGCTGGAGACAGAGATAGCGGGTGAGACGGGTGAGGGAGTGGCTTTTGGAGGTGAAGCTAGGCAGGAGAAGAAGAACGACGTGGTGGAGGAGATGGTCCAAGGGGTGGAGAAGTTGGAGCTCACAGAGAAGCCGGAAGAGCAGCAGCAGCAGCAGAAACGGCACCAACAAAAGGATGTAACAAAGCAAGAGATCTTTGCTGACCGGCCGAGTTACATTGAGTTGGAACGGATGGCTGTTAGAGAAGCTCAGTTCCAGCAGCCTGAAGTTTTGGAACAAGACCAACAAGAGGAAGACAAGGCGACCACCACAGCCAACAACGAAACAGAGAGAAGATTCGACGGGGAAGAGAGTATTGAGGAATTCGAAGAGAGACACCAACAAGAAGAGCAACAACAACCAAAGAAGAAAAAGCAGCCAGAGCAAATGCGGTTGGTTGATGTGCGTTTTCACATTTCATTCCCTTTCTCAGTCAACATCCCTCGTGTCCTTTTCTACTACTATCATCGTTCGCCCCTTCATTGCCGTTCCTTATAACAAGGAATGAACGTCAATTTCCACTCGACAGCTGGCCACTGCTGACACCTGCTAATTTTATCCCCTCCGCCCGGGAAAACAAAACAAACAGGTAGTACTAAGCGACATGTCAGAACCCTGGCCCCAAACCTCCGGCTTCTCCATCAAGACTTTGAGTAACCCGTATAGCAGGATGATGAACACAAGCGGGATTTCATTCAAGGACCACGCTGGTAGTATGGTAAGTAATTCTTCTTATTTGTTTTCTGTCATCATGCACCTCTAGGTCGTTATCCCACCTGTTTAAATCCCATGGAAATCTCTTTCCTTTACCAACCGTCCATCATACGGTAGTATCCTTCCCCTACGTTAAAACTCCCAATGATCAATTCCCACCCTCCAACTCGCGAAAGTAACTACTAACAACCGCCGCTCCACTTGCCCTTTTCCGCCCATAATCAGGACCTCTGCTACGCCGCTCTCTCATTCGCAAACGACACGCTCAAACCTGGCGGTCACTTCGTCTGCAAGTTCTACCAAGGGTCAGAGGACAAGAAGTTGGAGAACATGCTCAAGAAGTTGTTTACCAAGGTTCATAGGGATAAGCCTGATAGTTCGAGGAGTGTAAGTTTCCCCTTCCCTTCCCTTGCCTTCTCACCGTTTCCCCGATCTCCCTCCGTTATGGCAAGCACAGGACAGTTCTTGGGTTATTATGGTTTGGTTGGCTGACAAGGTTTGATATGGGAAAAAGGAGTCGAAAGAGGCGTATTTTGTTGCTCTGAATAGGAGGGGAGATGTCATTCTGGATGATATTCCTATTTGATGGAGGATGGCATTCTATTGTCGACTTATAAGGCATTGTAGAAGTGAAACGGCGTTGTCGAGAAAAAGACTTGGGGAGCAAAGATATTCACAACAATCACACATATTGGAGCCATTATACAGAGATACCCAAATCACATCAACATTCACAGCAATCACAGATATCGAATGGTTCTGGTTAAGACGTGGTGGTCATCAATTGCTTTGTCATAAACTGAAGAAAGTTGTCCTAGGATGATTGTACACCAGCCGCAGCCCGGAGTATTGCTCCATGCAAACCCACATACGCACAGCAAAAATAGCCAGAAAAAGCCATTCTTGCCAGCAGTACAAGAGAGAGCAGCAAAAGATTCCCCACGCCTTGTACCAGATGTCGCCAGGGGGTATCTTTGCTCCGTTTAGACCTTGAAACCCTTGGATCTTCTGCGACCACGGGCCTTCTCGAACTTGCGGCCCTTGGAAGCGACGTAGGGCTTCTATAAGGGGTGTCAGTAAGCTGTTTCCTCTGGGTATTTGGAAGATGCGACGTACCTTGTGCTTGTGGGGACCGAAGCCGAAGTGCTTGACGGCCTCGCGAGCGTTCTTGGGGCCACGGAGAAGGAGGGTGTTGGCACCAGTGGGCTTCTCAAGGGCGAGCTGGTCGAGGGTGATGGCCTGGCCACCGGCAGCCTCGATGCGAGCACGGGCAGTGGCGGTGAAGCGGAGGGCAGCAACCGAGACCTTGGGGACGGTCAGGAGACGGTTGTCATCGGTGACGGTACCGACAACAACGACGGTCTTCTTCTCGTTGCCCTTGAGGTTGGCGACAATGCGAGAGATGGACATGGGGGGACGGTTGATGCGGGACATGAACAACCGGCGGAGCACGACCTTGTTGAAGGCAGAGTCAGTGCGGCCTGAGAGCGCGCGCTGTTAGCATCATGTCCAGTTTCACAAGATGGGCCATGGATATGGAGAAAAACTTACGGGCAAGGAAGCGGTAAAGCTTGACCAGGAGCTTCAAGTAGACATTGTCGCTCTTGGGGGCCTTGCGGTGAGTGGACCGCTCGTGGTGCTTGCGGAGATCGATACCTATTCGTAGCAAACAGACTCCCAGTCAGCCTTCAATGGTTCAGGTATGCTCAAACTGGCGTGCCATTGCTCAACCAAGTGCGCAGAGTACGTCCTTTGTTGTTGTTGTGCGCCTCAAAGGCCATCCGCATCAGACTGTCGTCCTCTTCGTTCTCAGAAAGAGGGTGCGATCTGATGAATTGCGGTATGGCATCTATCGAGGGCCAACAAGGACCATCTCCAGCGACCGGGAACGCAGGTGAAAAATTGCCATGGTCGCAGATCGAAGAAGTTTCTCAGTTTTTCAACGTTGAAAATCTCGTCCACTCGCACACAAAGGCTTCACAGGAGGCCATTTCGGTGGCAGTTGATGATGGTGTTTTGTTGCTTTTACGTACCCATCTTGGCGGCTGACTCTCGATTGTCGACTGAAATCGGGGGTTGTCAAATCCAGAAATCAAAAGGTGCCGCAAGATTTACAGAAGTTTTTGGTGTCCAACCGCCGGCCGATTTTGTGCGGGCGGTCACGACTGGCAGAAATTGGGGTTGTGGGCCTGGAGGCGCCAGCTGGTGGAACAGTGGTCTGTGCGTGCAGCTTGGGCATGGCTCGTGCGTCTAATTCACCTGCCTCTTCCCTGTCACTTCTTTGTTTTGTTTTCCCCTTTTGCGGGACGTTCCGTCATTGTTGTCATCCCGTCTGTTCGAGCAAAGTTCGGCTATCACTGGTCTCGCCTCCAATCATCCACGAACGTCCAAAGAAGTAACAACCGTTGAGAACACATCCCGGTACACTGTGTAGTATAACTTTATCTACCTCTGCCACAAGTAGTGATCGTGCTCTTGTGGCTTTTCTCTATCGCTAACCTTTCCCATATTCTTGCAATATGCCTTGCTCTGCTAACTCCCTCCCTTTTTCAGTGCACCCTCAGCTGGGTATAAAACACGCCTGTGAACTTTCGCTGTGCTTTCCCCAATCAATGTTATCGAGAAGCGAATTGGTCGTCCATGCAATAAAACCGAGCTGTCATTCAAGCAAAACAAGAAGATAACATAAAACAAAAACCCACAGTTCCAACACTCTGCTTCATTTGACTGCTCTTCACAGACACTTAGCTGGTTGAAGCCATGTCTGTTTGTTCGATTAGAATGCCGTCATCACTTGATATATGGGTGCTTCAAGCTGCTTCAACACCATTCCCCCCAGTGAACTCACAGGTTGACGTGAGCTGTGATTGCCATATAGAACGTTGGTTGATTAAAAGCGTAGTATGAGTTTGTAAAACGGACTATCACCGGTTACATATGGAGGAAGAAGTCGATGCGTATGAAATGCAAGGGCTCTATCATTGCCCCTCTATTACTGACTTTTATCGTCTGTTTTTCTTTTTTGCTTTCGGCAGTAGGCCCTCGATGGTGTCGACCTTCGTTGAATTCGTGGTTCGGGTCCAAACTCGTGGCGTTTATTGCAAGAGTTTGGTCTCCTCTGGCTTCAGTCCCACAAGGAAATCACGACAGACCTCGTAACTGAGCCAACTCGACGCCATGCTGGGCGCGACCTTGAGCAAGTTGGGTACTATTCCCTTGTACAAGCCGCGAAGCCCTTCTTCGGTGACGATGACGCGCACGGCGTCGAAGATGCCCTTGTACTGGTAGCCCATACCAGACATGGTGTTTATTTGGAAACGGCGGCGCAAAACATCGCTTTTTTATTGTGTGTGTTAGTTATGCGCACGAAGAATGGAGAAGGACTGGACTCACAAGGGATAGGTGCAGGTCTGGGCCACCGCACCAGAAATCGCACCAGCGAGCAGCTTCCTGACGGCACTAGGATTCTGCTCGCCGTCCAAGGTTAGGTATTGGCGGACATGCTCGTAGACCATGAAATTGAGACCGACCTATTGACCACAGTCAGTATATACGGATTCCCTTGACACATGCCAAGTTCGACTTACGTAAGGAGCAACTCCAGCGACAGTGGGAACTATGCCTCTGTAAAGAGCCGGGAATCCGCCCTCGGTCCTGTACATCTTTACCAAAGTTTCCCACATGCCGGGCATCTTGCGTGGCCTCTCGCCAAGCTCCGCAAACGACGCGGTTTGGATCGACAACCTTGTGCGAACGATGTCGAGGGGGTAGGTGAAGGTTACTGAGGTGATGCCAGCGAGGCCACCACAAGTCAGCCTCGACAGGGGCGTGAGAGAGTCGCCCGGGTGCCTCTCAAAGATGTTCCTCTTGTAGAAATTGTAGCTCCCGAACTGCACCGCCGAGTATGGCACGATACGGATGCAGTTGGTTCCGTTACCGGCCATGAAGCCCCTCCAGCCCTCCTCCATCCACATCTTGGCCAACGCCTTGCCCACACTAAGCTTGTACGCTTCGCGACCGCTGCTTTGGACCTGGTAAAGGATTTTTAGGCGCTCCAGAGGTGAAACTACCGTTCGGGATACGGCACCGGCGACACCGCCGGCGCAAAAGGCAGCCACGGTAGGCTGAGAAACTGCGAATCGGAACTGGTCGGCGGCGCTCAGTTTCTCGACGGTTGGTATAGGTAGGGGCGAGGGCGCGCCGCTAGCGCTTGGCGTCTGAGAGGAGAAGTTAGCGCGAGATCAAAAGACAGCAACGTACAAGCAAGCGTCCGCGCTCACGGTTTCGGCTTGTATCGGGTAACAGAAAGCGAGAGCGCAACGATTTTAGATCATGCGGCGAGCCATATAGGTTGCCGAGGAAGAGGTGAACATACTGCGGACATCCTGGGGACTCGATGAGAGGAGTTACCTCTTGGGCTCGAGTTGGTTTGAAGTTATCGGGAAGTTTGATATGTCGCTGCTCAGGGGCGCAGGGCGCATGCGCAAGGCGGATGTGAGTCCTTTGGATGATCGTAAATATGACGCCAAGAACAATGACGCAGGGTTCGTTGACAGGCGGTTATATAGCTACAGGTCCAGCTCCCATCGGCTTAAGGGTTTCCCGTTATGAAGGTAATTGCTGTACTGCTGACAGAAAGGTGAATCGCCTTGGTGAGAAAGTGGTTCTCGTCGTAATGGGAGAGAGTGAAATATCGCAGAACGGAAGTTTTGTCGGCTTTGGCTGGATATGGACTGGGGGGTTGAGCGTGTTCTCGGTAAAGCCAATCTAGGGGTTCCCGTCGCACCGGGAATTGATTATCTTACGTCGGCGGGAAGGCTAGTAGACAGTGTGCGTAAAAGAATTATAAACAGATGCGCATTAAGTAGGTTTGTTACACGTAACGCAAGAAGGAATCTACGGTAGAGACGCAACTTAACCAAGCTTCGTAACACAAGAAGAAGACTGGACACAGGTAAAACAAGAAGGGAAGCTCAGAAGTGAAAGGGCACCTAATTCAAAGGAGGGTCGGGAAGTTGTCAACAGGAACAAAACCGGTTGAGTTCCAGGACCCGGCGACAGATGCGGAGCTTTTTTGGACTTGCTCCTTCTTCTGGAAGATGGAAGTGAATTGAGTACAAGTACACTAAATCTAGGACGCACTGGGCGGGACCCCGGCCAAGTGCCCGTTCACGGCTTGTGGGGTTGCCAGGTTCCGAACGAAAAATCCCAGCAATCCGATGCAACTGGAAACCCATTTGAAGGTTCAACAGCCACGAGATGCCTGCCAAGCCTTGACAGCAACGTGACCAAGCAGGCACGAAGTCATTTCTTCCCGTCCCGATTCGGGCAGTGAATGGTTGCCATGCCGTCGTCTCCTATCATTTCGGGTGGTTTTCAAATTTCTCGAACTTCAATGCTTGGACTGATTCGTTCGTCTTGTGGTTTGCTGGCCAGCTAGACTAGCGTGCTCGTTTCTTCGATTTCAAGTTTCTGTCACCCCCTTTTACAGTTTTCCCAGACGTCAAATAAGAACAACCTTGAACCTACTTATCCGGAAAAGTGTAGACTTAGCTGATTTCACAAACCTTTGGCTTGTCCGTCTTTGGGGGGTCACCTGACTGCCTTGACGAAGTCGCCAAGGGTCCAGTGCTGCGAAAGACTACGCTAAAATAGGACAAAATCGAGGATCATCCGTTCGGTTATGCTTTCTAGCCCTACGTTGGCTACGCTAACCTAACCTTACTGCTGCTTACCTACCCTTGACAATCTTCACCTTGAGAACGTAGTGGGATCTATGTCCAATGTATCTAGAAGAAGCTGACGATATGCGCGTCACTCACTGCTCAGCACATCAACGTTACAATACTAGCTTATGAGGCAGGTCACAGGCGGGCAGCAGCAGTAGGAGTTTGGGGCTTTTAGCTGAGCAAGCACAACAACTCACGCACCTCCCGGACAGCTCATGTGATGTAACCGTAATGTAGATCAGACAGAAAACGAAACGCCATGGCTGGCCTGCCTTTGCATGGTATCATTTTGACTTCGATTGATGGTCTTGGCTGTGAAACTCCAAGGTCATCAAGTAATTTTCGACTAAACAGGTTGAGGTCGATGTCGTTTACATAAGAGGCTCAACACTGCATGAAGCTCACAAACACCCGTTCAATGATGATATGGCAAACCCTTTCAGGCAGGCCGGTACAGCTCTATAGTTGTCTGGCCTCGCCAGAACCTTAGAGTCACCTACATCTGAGCTTACATGGACCAGGGTGATGATTGCACATGCATTGTTCCCAATTCGCCAGCCAACCAATCTCTTTTGCAGCGCTTTTGCTCGGCTTAGATGTCACGAATCAGATCCAGATCGTGGTTTCTTCCACTCAACAATCTGATGTTGATAGTTCAGCATCCCTCAACCTCCTTTAACCCGAAACATTATTCCATACAGGTCACGACTCAACACTTCTTCTCAACTCAGCATAAGTCCTGCATATTAGAAGTGCCTTTGCCGTTGCTTCAGTTGGGAAAGTGTCGTGCACGACACACGCTAGAACATCTCGAATTGTTGGTAAGTGAACTAGTTAGTTGACTCTGACTACACAGGGACACCTAGAAGCAACGGCCACCGGGGCAGAAGAGTCCGAGTATTTGTACATGCCCGACTATGGAAAAAGACAAAAAGCAAACCCTCGTCAACTGTCAAACAGTCCACTGCGTCACACATGTCTGCCCGCGGAACCTGGTTCACCTCAGTAGCCCCTACTATTTACTACCTAAACAGCTATTTCAGCTACTTTTCTGTTGAGAGTCCAAAAAAAGACGATAAAAACAAGTAAGAAAAAGAAAACAACCAGGCCGCCGGTCACCAAGACCAAGAGCCCCTTTCCATCCGCCCCTTGAGGGATCTTCCGATATGTTTGTTTTGTGTTCCCTCCTTTCCGGACTTGCAAAGGCATGAAGCAAAAGCCTTCGATGCCATGATCTTTACATCGGCGTACAACGGCCGTTTGTTTCATCTTTTGACAGATCATTGAATAATGGATCCATACCAGCAATGTGCCATTTTATGAAGGATCAACCATCGCAGATTTTGTAGCTCCCGAACGGTTGAAATGGCGAGTATGGTTGTCAATGGGACCCGATCGACCGCTTCGTCTCGATTCTAGAGTTGAAAAAGGGGCAGGGGGCGTCATATAACCAGCACGCGAAATGCAGCTGCCCAGGAAAGAGGTCCCGACATCAGCATGCCCACCACACACAAAAACAGAGAAAATCACAATACCACGGTGACAGTTGGCGTTTCTTACAACATGCCAACAAACACGGCGGGGCTTGAATGACTGGCGCCAAAATCGGAGTAACCCCGCGCCGTGAGTATATTGATGCGTTTACTCGGCAACGTCGAGGTCATCGTGGGCAGGTCTCTCAGGGCTATCGATGGCTGCAGAAGGATAGGTCGTCAGATCATGGTCGTGCACGGTGGGGTTGCTTGCTCAAAGGGTGTACGTACCCTTCCTGTCGTCACCGTTGGTGCCGTTCTCGCGACGATCACGGTCCTCGCGGTCGCGATCGTCCTTAACATCGCGCTCGCGCTCACTGGAGAAATGTCAGCATCGGGGCATAAAACACGCTGAGGCAATTTATGGGATACCTACCGCTCAGGACTGCGAGACCGGTCACGAGTATCGCGGCGATCGCGGTCATAGTCACGATCGCGGTCGCGGTCACGACGATCATCCTTCCTAGGGGAGTAGTCTCTAGTGCTGCGTCTCGGGCTAGGAGAGCGGCGGCGGGGTGAGCGGTCACGGCCACGAGGACCACGCTCACGATCGCTGCGGTCAAAGCGCCAAGAAGCGGAGGGAGGAGTGCGAGCCCACTATAGTTGGAATTAGCAACCAGCCTATTATGAGCTTGGGTCTGTCGTGGCAGGAAAAGGTGAACTGACCTCGATCTTCAGAATGTCATCGCGGCCAATGCGCTTGTTGTGCATATCATGGTACGCGTCGTCGGCATCCCGACGATCCTCGTACTCAACGAAAGCAAAACTTTGAAGCTTGCCGTTAGCGTCAACTCGGTTCCATCATTGGGGAGGGATCAGCAAGGTAACATACAGTCTGCTGCTGGCACTGCGAGGAGCAGGAATGTCGCAGCGCACGAGACGACCGTAGCTATGATATGCGTCAGTACTCTAGGACCAACGTAAAATGATTCGTTCCGTAGAGATGATGATGCCGTTTCGCAGGGGCGCGCGATCGAGCTCGAAAAATTCCGCCAAGATCGACGGGCGACTCGCCCGACGTGGGAGAAAGGATACGTGTAGGCGCCAACCGCTCGGAGAGAGAAGGGAAGGGTTCGAGGGTGTGGACGTCGAAATGACAACGAGGTTACCTCGAGCGGATCATGGAGCGCAGTGGACATAGCGAAGAGCGGCGGGAGAGACGGACAGGAGATAGGAGACTGTCGCAAGAAGGGCGAAGACGGAGACGGAGAGGGTTCGGAGGGGGGTTCGACGACGGGGGCGGGAGAGATGGAGGAGAGGACGGGGCGGGATGGGGAGGGCGAGGGCGGATCGAGGACAGGAACCGTACTCGAAGGTGGTGATCGAGTCATCGCCGTTGTAGTGATTTCTTGCTAGATAACGTACCGCTCGAACTCGTAGGCAAGGTCGCGTGCGCGGGTGCCGTGGCTGAACCCGGTCACGTAGAGAGTGGTGCCGTTGCGAGACATGGTGAGAATCGATGGCGTGCGCGATTCGCGGGTCGCGGTCGATGATGATGACAGATGGCAGGCCTAAGAGTAGATGCTAGATGAGTGTGCTGCTTTCGGGCAAAGGAGAGACCGACTGCGCGGATATAAGATAGGTAAAGCAGGTAGAGTTGCAAATGGAAAAGGGCGACGAATGGATAAGCAGCAATCAATGGGAGTGGGATGGGGGGGGAAAGGGTAAGTACTAGGTAGGAGCTGGGAGATGGGTGGTGGTGAATGGAGAGAACAGACGGGACACACCGTTTTGGAGGGGGCGGAGGTGAAGGGGAGAACTGATTTGAGAAAGGAAGCGAAGCAGCGGGAAGCAGAAGGGGAACCTCGAATCTGCCTGAGAATGGCCCGCGTTGGAAATTTCCTTGGAGGTCGCTGGAGCACAGTGGAAAATGTTGCGTTTCTGGTCAAATCGTCGGGCGCGGCCACTGCAGGCCCGGGCACAGGCACCCACGCAGCTGCTGAAAACACCTTCATTCGACGCCCGGAAACGCTGGGGCTCAGGCGGCAGCGGCATGGAGTCCGGATGGGGGGGGGGGGGGGGGGGGGGGGGGGGGTGAGAAGGCGGTAAGATGATGGACCCACATGTAAATGACGTATGATTGGTGTATCGCCCGTCTGATTGGCAGCCGTCACGACAAGTACACTACGCACCAACAGCCTTGACACTAACAATTTCCTCAGGGTCTACACTAAGGTTTCCACATGCCTTCCCGTCTCCCGTCTCGGCTCCCGTCTCTCCCTTAGGTTTTGACTGATGATCTTCAGCCCCCCCGTCGTCACCACAGCCGTTAACAGAACCAACACCAACACTGCACCCACGACTACGACTATAAGACCACAACCATAGGGATTATTGAATAATGGAGGGGGAAATAGTACCTGCTCTCGATCAGGTATCGTGTCTGAACCTTATCCATTTGTCAAGAATTATACGCTGCCCTTCATGAACGCCGATGCCGTCGGGTACTCCCTGCTGCTACAGTTCACAGAATCAAATATAAGCTGCACAGGATACTCGGGCCCGTGAAGATGCCCAGCCAAAAAATCACATTCCCCAATGTCGCCCTATTCCGCATCCACTTTGTCCTGCTCAAGCTCACAAGCTGTCCAGAAACGTTAGCATCATGTCAGCGAACGCGTAGGGGATATCTGGACTAACCGGCAACTGGAACATTTGGAGGAACAGCAAGTAGCCTCTCAGCTTCTTGAAGATGCACCACATGACAAGCTCATGAACACATGCCGACAAGAAAAAGGTGATGAGTGTGGCCGTGTGCTTGTTCACCTTCATGGCCGAGATGGAGCTGTGGTACACATGTCTCAGCAGAAAGTTATGCACCGGTCGGTTCCAGTCTCTCGCGAACTGATCCCACGACACGCTGTTCCACCAGGCGCCATAGAAGTTCCGGTCGGCGAACTTGGTCAGCTCCGCTAAAAAGTTGAGGATCGTCTCCCAGATGAGATACCACGACAGTAGATATTCCATCATAAAGGGGAAGATCAAGTCGGACAGCATCCAGGGGAAATACTGAAACCGCTCGCTCAACGGCATCCCAACCTCCTTCATCCTGACCGTCTCCATGACTACGGGGTATATGAAGGTTTGCGAGATCATGATCATGACGAAGATGACTCCGAAACAGGCCACTATCTTCTCGGCGGCATAGTACCAGTTGATAGACTCGGACCGCGGATACTCAAGCTCGTACACCAATGTCGGCAGCACGATGAACTCGTAATGGTTCGCCAGCGTAAGATTGTTCGGATACACCCTCCTGTCGTTCGTTGCCTTGCCCCGGAGCTCATCCGTCATGGCGTCCACCTCCCACTTGAGCGCCCTTTCAAAAACATGGATCTGCTCTTCATTCAACGGCTCACGCGAGTCAATCGCCGCAACGATCTTGTCCACATCAGTCTCTCCTTCCTGGCCATCAGCCCCTTGCTGCGCGGCAATCGACATCCTTCTCCTCTCTTTATACGCCTGCGCCGACGGCACTCTCGATAGATGCTCAGTCGACAGGTCTCTCGGCAGCAGCGGGAACGGCTCCGTCCAGCTCCTGTTGGGATCATGCTTGGCAACAACCTCCGCATGCTCTAGCTCCTTCAGTTTTCCCAGCAACAGCTGCCGCGTCTTCCACACCGATGCCAGATACCCGTTATAAAACGCGTACGAGTGCATCTTCATCAGCATCACCATGCCGTGCATGACGAAGAAAACGGTATGCGTCCACGGCCAATCCCTCACCAGTGGGAAACCCACAACACCAGCCACGAACAAACACTGCCAAACATTCTGCAACACCCACCCTTCCTTATTCCAATCGACCACGCCTCGGCGAACAAGATGGCGCTGCAAGATCCAGGAAACACCGGTGGAAAAGCACATTACACCGTCGGCGATGAGCAAGACCACCAAGTCCCGATGAAACATAATCCGGAAAATCTCGTTCCGCCCCAGTGGGTTACCGTGCAGCCGCCAGTTCTCGGCACCGATCTTAATGACGAAGAGGCAGATGCCGAGCCAGAAGAGGGTGAAGAAGCCGTGAAAGGGCGACGAGGCTGCTAGGGCGTTTTGTCGGTCAAAGGTGGAGAAGTTGCGGGTGAAGACCAAGTCGGAGAATTTGCCCCTTCTTTTCGATCGTTTGGCAACACGGTCGGTTGATTCCGTTGCTGCTGTTGCTGCTGCAGCTGCTGCAGCCAAGCTGTGTAGGGACGTGGTGGGAGAGGAAGAAGAGTCAGAGGACATTCCCTCAATCCTGTGGCATTGCTTCTCGATAGCTGTCAAAAGCGAGTTGTGGATGTCGGTTGTTGAAGGGGTGATGGTTCCGACATGGTTGGTAGGCCGGACTGCTTTCAAAGCTCCATGGATGCTTTCCTTCCCCTTTCCCTCTGCTGAGACAGCAACGTCCTCGTCACTACCAGACAACTGCTGCATACCCATCATCGAGGTAAGCGAAAACGCCGCCGGCCCTTGCCCCACGGTTGACGAACTTCTCTCAATCACCTCTCCGTTCTCATCCCGCTGCACCAGCACTTCGGGAGGAGTGATGAGGTCATCGTAGTCTTCGATGGCTGGACTGTTCATTCCGGACGATGATGGTGATGATCTTGACATTGCTAATGGCTCTCTGGGTTTCTCAGCCCAGCTGCTGCTGTCTGATGGTGAAATTCTTCCTCCATCGCCATCACTTTCATCTTCTTGAGATAACTGGGGACTCTGATCTGGCGTTAGCAGGGAGAAGAAGGGCCGGTCGGAAACCAGGTTTTCGGATTTGCCAATGGGGGTGGTTGATGTTGATGTAGCTGATGATGGTGGTTTGAAAGATGGGCGTTTCGTTCGCGCTTTGAGGTGGCCGTTTGGCGCTGGCACTGGCGCTGGCCCTGGTGCTGGGTGACTGGATATGGTTCTCATGGTTCCCATGGGTTTGGGGAACTGGCGTGGGTTAGTCCAGAGTTATATATAGCCTCTTGTCGTCTGCCACTTTCGTGAATCTTTAAATGGAATGACTAAAAACGGCGAGGTGATTTTATAGTATCGGCAGGTTCTAGCCCTTCAAAAGGTGCGAAAAGAAGGCGCGAATACGATCAACTTCAAATAATGACAGCCCTTGAAATGGTGGATCTTGGGTGATGGATTGAAGTCGCACAGATCGTCGCGTGATGTCGATAGCTTTGTTGCAGGGTAATGCTAATCCTGATGATCGTCCGGTTGTTCCTATCCTGATGTATCTTGGGTAGTGAGCCGGCCGTCAATTCTGAGCACGATGAAGTAGTCTGTTCTTGATTTTTGGACAAATACTAGAAGAAACAGAGCAAGGTACACTAAAGCCAAGTCGTTCCAGAAGTCTGTTATAAAAAAGACAGCAGTTCTTTAGAGATAGACGTCAATCACACTCAAGAAGGAAGAAGAAAACAAGATTTGCCCACTTAGGAGAACCGAGACCCCAGATTCTGTCTAACTCCGGATAAAGCGGATCTTTGACAAGCGGGCAATGTTACGCCTTTTCAATTGCGGGATGAACGGGATATGATCGACGGACTTTTTATGGAAGAAGAGATGAACGGTCCAGTCTTTACGTATTGGGACAGGTAGCTATAGTAGCACTTTTTACTTATTGCGGCGCGGCGTAAGCAAGAAAACAGAACTTAATGAATGACAGGGATGCGGAGATGGGCGACGGCAAAGGATGCGGAAAGTCCGGGGCTTCCGTCATGTACATTCGTTGATGATCGGGGTTCAAAACGGCTGACGATGGACGTCACTTGATTTTGTGTTGTGCTGGAAAAAAGTGGTGTCAGAAATCGAAACGGATCTCCTGATTCGATGAAAGTCTAAAGCCAGACAGACATCCTCGCTTCTCCCGCGCTCTTCTAAATTGAGGAGGGCCAAGTTGCCAGATGCCGATGAGCTTACCATTTTCAGAGCGGTTTGTACCCTGCCGTCTCATTCAAGTAAAACAGAACAAAACCCAGTTTTTTTTTTGTTTTTTTTACGGTGTATCAATGACCGGCGATGAATGCTCAAACTTTTCGTGTTTGTTCTCTTTCCCAATTTCGTACATACACTTCGAAACGCTATGACGCTGTCAATGATTCAGACAAAGTCCCGCTCGTTCGGTGCATAGAAGCTGGCGAATAGAGACAAGGGGTCTGTGGAGTGGAGGAATGTCATATGCAGGGCCCTGAACGTCGGATGAACCGGAGATGTCTCTAGGTCGACACTACATAGGGCTGAAGTTGCCACCGCGCCTCATTTGGTTAGGCCTTATTGGTTTGGCTTGGGTCTTGGAGGTTGTGTAATGATGCAGCTGACAGCTTGGATTGTTTGGCGTCAAATGACCGGGTCTTTGGGATTTCCCATGCAACCCGCGGGTAATTGAGCATTCATTGTCAAATGGTTTGCAAATGTGAAGGGTTGGCTCCAAGGGATAATAAACATTCGTGAAACGCAATTCGCCAGTTCAACTTTTTAGTCCATCGCCCTAACAAGGCTATATCTTTATATTTATCTCCAGTAATCAAGCAAGACCACTTCATCGTTTCTCGTCATATTATTTACTGCATCTTGTCATAGGTAGCCATCAACGAACCTAGCGCATGTGTTAGCCCGGCCAGTCAAGATGAAGCCCAATAATTAAAAGGGGCGACTTACCGATAAAGGTTGTGACCAAGCGGCTGCGCACCTGGCAGATATCCTCTGGCACCAGCCAGATAGTGGCACCCATCTTTCTGGCAATGCTGATACTGAGCTTGGCATTGAGGTAGGCATCTTCATCAGTCTTGCCGGGAGTGACCAAGTCATAATCGACATAATTGCTCTGCATGCCGTTGAGAACATCCAACAGGAAGATACCCGAGCCAATGACAGGGTCCTTGAACGAGCGAATGCTCGAGGTGCGGCCGCCCTTGCGGCTCATCTCGTTGGCCCATCTGACCATCTCCGCATCCGTAATCTCGCGCTTGCCGAGGCGCTGGGCCAGACCGTGCAGGGTAAGGGTAATGTCCTTGCGCATCAGCTGCCAGACAAGACCCAGGGTCAAGGTGCGCTGACCATCCGTGATATCGGCACCCTGGATACCGACCAGGGAAAAACCGTTTTGCTTACCCAGCTCGATCGCGTAATTGGTGTTCTCGACGGCCTTGAAACGCAGCATCTCACCGCCATGCGCGGGAGCCTTGTTGACGTGGCGCCAGTTGACGGAACCCTTAATAACCTTGTCATATGCTTGTAGGAGAACGGTACCATCGCGAAGGTCATCGAAAAAGGACTGAACGGCGGGGTTGACATCCAAGCTGTTGAGCCACAGGGTGAACACACGGGCCTCACGCTCGCCTTCAGCGTCAAAGTCTTCCACCTCAAGCTTCTCCTCTTCGGTAATGGGGTCAAGCGCGGGGTGTGTGTTAAAGAGGTTGGCAACGAAAGCGAGGTTGAGCTTGGGGTTACCGGCAACGAGAGAAGAGGGAGAGAGGAACTTGCGGCAACCGAGCTTGTCGGCGTTCTGAAGAACTTCCTCGGCCCGCTGATGAAGGTCGCGCGTTTGCAGAGGCGCCCTCGTGCAACCGTACTCGTGACCGATCTGGGCGAGGAGGACCGTGTAGTTCTCGGCATCCTTGACGTCGGAGGAGAAGTTGGCTACCCTCCTGGGCCAGTTGGCGGCCTTAAGATGGTAGTTAAACCAGCGTAGGAGAATCTGCTCGGGAGGGAGTCTGAGGAACTGCTCGAGAGTCTCATCCTCCTCGAGCAGGCGGTAGAGCTCGGGATGCAGCTTGATATCGATCTTGCTGAGCAAGCCCCTACGGATAATCTGCCAAATAAGACCCAGGATCAGATGCTCCCTGACCTCAATGATATCAGAGCTACCAATGTTGACGACGGAGCAGCCAATACCCTTTGCCGACTCGATAACAATGTTGTTGTTTTCTGTCATCTGGAATGCGTTGAGGGTCTTGGTCTTCTTGCCAGGCATGTTTAGTACACGCTCATCGATAGTATCGGGAACGCTATCGTTGATGAGCTTAGCCAAGACCAAACCATCCTTGCACTCGTCAAACATCTCGAAAGTGTCGGTCGGGAAAGGCAGGCGGCTGCCGATGTCGCGGTCGCCCGCAAGAACAGCGTTGATATGGCGCGTGAATTCGGTACGTTCATCCTCGTTGATGGTGTGGGTGATGTTAGCGTTCGAGCCTTGGACGAAGATCTTGCCGCTGCCACCGACAGAGGGCTTCGATGCGTGGCTAGGAGTAGCGCCTCCCGTCCGCTGAGCGATGACAGAAGCGGGGGTTGACGGAGCAGCGGGGGCGCTGCCGGGACCTTCGCGGAGCTTGGCGACGAGCTACAGGGTCGACATTGTCAGCCAGATCCTCTGATGAATGGTAGTATATGGAATGCGACCTGGGTGGTCTTGAAAAAGGATGCGGTGGTGCTACGATCCCTCTCAACGGTTATTGAGAGGAAGGCTTCGACTTACCCCAACGTAGTCTTCGAGTTCTACACGGCGCGAGGCATCGAGCCCGACTTCCTTGAGGGCCGCGCGGACGGCATCGTAGGGCTGGCGCTCGCTGGCCTGGGTGGCCTTGATGGCAGTGGTCTCGTCAATGTACCCCTTATCGTCTACGTCGAGCTTGCGGAAGGCATCGGCCAATCCGAAGATGTCACTCTGTTGTAGTTGAGGGAATTTCCTAGTTTCATTAGCTGTGTTCTGCGCATGTCGTCCGTAGCTTTTGAAGGCTCGTCTTCGTCTTCGTTTTCTTACCTCTGGATCTTGAGGACATTCATGGCTGCAGATGGTGATGCCGAAAAGGGGTCGGTCGGGTGATTGATGAATGGCGTTCTCACAGTTATCCGGCAGGAACCGTGGAAAAGACAAAACCCCTCTATTAACAAAAGTAATGAAGACGCCCAATGCGGTCGTCGTGATTAGATTATTTTCCTAATGGGTGTAGTGTAGGCGGTGCTGGGTGGTGATGACGGGAACTCTATGCTCTGGCGGAAAAGCGGAGTTGGATGTTAGGTATTTGTACGAGTGGTTCCTGCTGCTAACGATGAATGAAGTGCCTTATTGCTCCTCCCGTTCCATGCGTCGTCGGCCAAAGAAGCGAAGCTCAAAAGAGCATGGCCACTGCACTACACACAGGCGTCAAGGTACACGGCTGGCGGGGGCGGGGACGCCGGGCATCACAATCGAGACAAGCACTAGGTAACAGCAGGTCCCAGAAGCAGTCTGATGTAATCGCCCAGCTTCGTAACGCCCTCGCGGCCCAATCAGCCATCCTTCAGGCAGCCAGCCCGGTAATAACCCTGGTAACCTTTTCCACTTGCAAGGGAACCTAACCATGAACTGGCACCGCCAGGCTTCCTCCGTTTGGGGTTAGGCGTTCTGTTAAGCCTGGACCTTGTGTTAGTCTCGCAATGATACCTCGGCTCCACGTACAATTGGGTCGGTCATTGTGACCCCCTGAGCGTCAGGACCCTGTATCTCACTAACAGCACGTAGAGGATTTTACGTCCCTGTTACATATATTCGCATCTTCGGGATAACCTCACATTTAGACTAAGGTGTCTAAGCCACAGCAACGCAACCCGAAACCCCTCCCAGCAAATCATCGAGGCTCTGCAACAAGTCCCAACTTGGGATTACGACACCCTTATACGCGCGTTGTTGCAACCAAGTAAGAATTACAAGGTCACTTCCTCACTTTTCTCGCAAGGTAAGTCACCACACCATATCTCATAATGAATCCACTGTGCCTCATTCAGTGATCACTGAACTAACCCCCAAACCAGACAGACTCTACCACCAAATCCACCTCACAAAATGTCCGTCTGCAAAGCCTGCTCAGAACCTCTCTACCTCGAAGTCGACCCCGACTACGACCTAGACCAGGACTCCAACGCCTCAGACAATGGAATGGACCAGGATCATGACAACGGTGGCCCCTCCTCCTCCTTCCACCCTTCAGGCCACCCATCCCAACCCCAGCAAGTCCCCGACGACCTCCTCCTTCCCTGCAACTGCCACTATCACTGGCAATGCCTAATGGACCTCTCCTCTTCCGTGGCCCTCTCTCTCCGCTGTCCCTCTTGCAACACCTATCTGCCCACCAATACTTCCTCTTCCTCGTCATCAAACCCGGTGCCCGTGAGCGCGACAAACCCCGTCCTCCCCACCTCTCAAGGCCTCGCAATCCTTACCCAATACCACAACGAAGGCGGCGTTCAATCCTCCCTCGACATCCTACCTGCCCTCACCGAAGAAGCCTACCTCTCTTCCAACCCTTCGGCACGCCCCGCGCGCGCTATGCACACCATGGCTGCCGAAGGCGACTTTGCGGGTATCATCGAACTCCTCACGGACGTTGCCGCTTCAGAAGATGAGGAAACTACCATCACACCCAGCGAGCTGCTCACCTTCCGCGACCCGTTGAACGAGGGCAAGACGGCGTTGCATCTTGCTGTGGAGAATGGAAGAGAAGAAGTGTTTTGGTTGTTGCTTTGGCTGGGCAGTGGGTTGCCAACGGAGGTGTTCCCGGCTGAGGTGGTGCAGGTTGCCAATGGGGTTGGGGTGGGGGAGAGGAGAGCGGAGGTGGGTGCGGAGGAGGATGTGAGGTGGGTTAGGGATGAGAGGGGACGCGGTGTTAAGGAGGTCTGTGGGGAGGTTGGGGGACAGTGGGCGGAGATGGCGGTTAGGGGGTTGTTTGATTAAGGGAGAAGGTTGTGGTAGGGGAGTGAGAAAAAAAGAAAAGCGACGTTATGAAGGATTGGGGTGAAAAGTCATGGGCGTTGTGTATCGAAAAAGGGGCTATAGTCAAGATAAAAGTTCGAGTGAAGCAAGAAAAAAGGGGGAGCGTATAAAAATAAAGGGAAGGCTCGGTTATGAATCAAGAAAGTCAATCCACATTATTACATCTAGCCTGATCAGTCTTAGTATGATATGAATCGTGATTTAGTTTTATAAACCACCTACCTGTTGATGTCTGTGTATGCTCTACAGAAAAGACTTCTGAACAATGCACGTAATCGTACTCTTAGTCGTCATGCCATACCAAACCATCGACCAATTGAACTCCATTAACACCGAGTCCGAAAACCGCCGGCTAGACGCTAGAAATGCTTTCCATCCTAAATGCCATATGCACACTCTATAGCCAAACAGCCCCATGATGAGGTCACGAAACCCATCGCTGCGGTTCGAAGACAAGATGAAGGGCGGGTCTTCAACCAAACAGATCAATGCAAAAAGCTAGCATTAACTCCCCTACGATCCTTCTTGAGCGGGCTGAACTTGTCCACTTTCCCAAAAGGATTCTTACTCCCTCCAGCAATATGCACCTTGCCCACCATAGTCTTCCCAAGGGGGGCAACCACCCTCTTTGCTGTCGCCTTCCCTACGACTGCGGCTGCCATTTTGCCTTTCCCGGGAAGGATGCTGGTGTCGACTCGTTCGCCCTCATCGTCGTTATCGAAGAGCGTAGTCTTGCTGGTATTACCGAGCAGTTTGCGTTTCTTCTTCTTCTGAAGCGGTGCTGCTTGTTGAGAGGTCGTGGGCCGCTGCTGCTCGGACTCGGATGTGGGTGCTGATGAGGGCTTGGTTTTGGGCTTGAGTTCGGCTCTCTTAGGGGCCGGTTCGCTGGTTTCTGGTTGGGGCTGCGTCGAAGATTCGCCGTTCTCTTCTGTTGGCTTTTCTGACACAGCTTCCGCAGCGCGTGGTACTTTGTTGATCTTGAGTTTTGGTACCTTGATAGGACCCTTTTTTGACGCTACCGAAGCTGCGAGTGGTTTGAGGGCCTTGGCTTTGGCACGGCCCTTCTTCGCCTTTTCCTCAGGCTTGCCGTTGTTCTCCTCCTCTGCCTCGGCTTCCAGAGCACCGCCGCCGGCCTTCTCTATCTGCTCAGTGACCTTTACCTCGGTTGGGGTAGTTCCTGTTGGACGAAGATGTGCTAGGACGGAGTCGTCACCAAGCTCCATAAGGGAATCCTCCGCTGGCGCGGGCGTAGGCTTTGGCGCAGCTTCGCTCTCAGCCGCGCCCTCACCCGGTGCCGGTGCATCCTCGTTGGTCGTTCCGTCTGGATTTAGCGTCTTGTTGAGGAAAGGCGTAATGGAAAAGGTGGACTTTTGGACCATGTCTGATGGATCGAATCCCCTCTTCTTAAGAGGACGTTTCGGTCTGTCGGCTGCGCCCGGTGTACCAAGGGCCGTTTCCTCCAGCAACACCTCATCCGCACGTCTCTTCTTGCCCGCAACCTTCGCCGCCGCCTTCTTAGTCGGTATTGTGGTTGTCGTAACCAGCGCCACTTTTGCTGCCTTCTCTCGGGCCTTTTCCAGATCGGCTTTGGACTTTTTGAGTTCCTCCTTGGCCTCATGCAGTTTGGTCCTGAACTTATCCAGCTTTTCGTCCGTCGCTGCTTGTCGTACTTCGGCCTCGGTGATCGCTTGTTGATTCTCTTTTCGTAGCCTCTCCTTATCTTTCTTTTCCTCCGCCAGAGCCTGCTTCAACTCGTCGATCTGTTTCTGTAATGCCGCGAGTTCGTCCTCCGATACGGATTCCTTGGTCTCCAGGGTTTTAGCCTTGCGCTGCGCTGCCCGCTTTTCAGCTGCCAGTGCCTTCTCCGTTTCGGAAAGCTTCTTTCTGAGCTGTGCGAGCTCCTCCTCCATCTCCGCAGACTTCTCCACTTGAGCCTTGGCCATTTGTTCCATACTGGACTTTTCCGAAGCAAACCTCTTTTCCGCCGTCGCTAGTTGTTCTCGAAGAGCCTTGACCTGTTGTTGGGAATCGCCACCCCTTTGTGCTGCCTTTCTCTCCTTGTTAAGTTCCTTTTCGAGTTCGCGGACCTGTTTTCGGAGTTCCTCTTCTTCCTTGGTATAGCGCTCCTGCTTTTGAGCCGCCTTTTCCGCAGAGCGCTTCTCATTGGCGAGCTCAACTTCCAGCGTATTTAATTGGCGTTCTAGTGCCAGCTTTTCGGCGAGGACATCTTTTTGGTGTGACAGTTGAGATTTCAGGTGCTCAAGTTCGGGCTTGAGGACGGCGACTTCGCGTGTTAGGGCAAGTTTCTCGGATAGGATTTTTGCGGAATCCTGTGATACTGTGCTGAAAGCTGCGATTTCCTCCTGTGGCATGGTGTTAGCATTCGCCCGACTTTTTCCGCGCTAGCATTCATGCACACCGCCCTACCTTGAGGTGAGCGATCTCGCGCATTTGGGCCTGGATCTGCTTCTCCTGTCGGGCGCATTGTTGCTGAATGGAGTCTATTAGGTGGCGAGCGTCATCGGCCCGCTGTATGAGGGTCTTGATGCGATTGTCCCGGTGCGCAACCTGGTCTTTTAGTAACGTGTTATCATCACGAAGCACCATGCTGCGCAGCTTCATCCGGCGCCCGTCTTCCTCTCTGACCAACAGGTCTGTCTGATGGACAGCCTGTTTGTATCGCATCTCCAGCTCAAACATCCTCTCTGTTTTCTGTATCGCGACACGTTGTCAGCCAACGAACGGGGGACGCGGGCCGAGCATCGAGGGTTGGACGATGATTGACCTGTTCAGGATCCATGTTTACACATGGCGACACGCGCGTGGCAGGCATAGAGATGCAGACGCGCGCAATGATGACTGCAATAGAAAATTATGTGTAAAGCCAAGCGCAATATGATGTTGACGGTCGCCGTTCTGCAATTGGAAACTAGTAGACTTTGATGTCGTGCTTTGGGTTAGATGGTGGTGGTGATGGTGGTGTAGTTGTTGGGTTAGGTTGATATCGAAAATGACAAAAGTCCAAAAAGCGAGAGCAACCAACGAAACAACGGTCAGCTTGCCCGCCAAACCTCCAAACCTTGAAGTAAACAATGTTCCGGAAGAGGGATAGTAGTGTAGGTCGTATTGGTACGGCCCCACTGAAGAATGGGGCGGTAAGTTGGAGCCGAACCCTTGCTGCTGCCAGCCGGCAGCTTGAGCTCCGCAGGTGAGAGAGGGACGGGAGGTACCTGGAGGTACGTACCGGGACACGCATGTCATTCCATTGAGGACACCTTGGACACCTCGATGTTTTTGGGAGCTGCCCGTGCTGCAGTGCTGTCTGTCCAGTGAGCTGTGTCCACTGTATCCCGTTAGCTAGCTGTGTGTACGTGGGTTCGCCAAGCTTAACCTCAAGCGACAACCATCGCCATCACCATCACCCAACCTTGACGACGCCGACGGACGACAACGAGGCCACATCAAGTTAATTGGTAGCAATCGGCCCGTCACAATTGCGCACGACAACACTCGTCTGCTCTGGTTAATAAGACAAAGCTCGGCAAGATGCGCTGGCTGCCCGCCTTCCTGTCGGCGTCGCTGTTCGCGGCCGGATCGTTTGCTGCTAAGAAGAATTCCGAGGAACGATTCGCAGAATTCCACGCCAAACAAACATCCCATGCCCCCATCAAGCTTAAAGATTCCTCCTTCAAGTCTCTCACCGCCCCTCCTCGCGATTACAGCGTTGCTGTTGTTCTGACAGCCCTCGATTCCCGCTACGGCTGCCAGCTCTGCCGCGAATTCCAGCCTGAGTGGGAGCTGCTCTCCAAGAGCTGGGTCAAGGGCGACAAGTCTGGCGAGTCTCGTGTTATTTTCGGTTCTTTGGATTTCAGTGAAGGAAGAGAGACCTTTATGGGTGTATGTGTTCAAGCCCTCTCGAGTGGGTTTCCAGAAACAGATAAGGAAGCTAACAGACTTGAAATAGTTCGGCCTCCAAACTGCTCCCGTCCTCTTCTTCTTCCCTCCCACTATCGGTCCCCACGCTGCTGCTAGCCCCGAGCCTATCCGCTATGACTTCACCAATGGACCCGTTCCCGCCGAGTTGGTGCACTCCTGGCTTGTCCGCCACCTTGATGGCCGCCCTCATCCTCCCGTCAAGCGCCCTGTCGACTACCTCAAGTGGGCTGTAAGCTTCACCATGATCACCGGTAGCTTGACTGGCGTTTACGTTGCCTGGCCTTACGTCGTGCCCGTGATCCAGAACCGCAATGTCTGGGCCGCCTTCACCCTGATTGCTATCCTGCTGTTTACCAGCGGTCACATGTACAACCAGATTCGCAAGGTCCCCTATGTTGCCAACAACCCGCGCGGTGGTGTGGCCTACTTCGCTGCCGGCTTCCAGAACCAGTACGGCTTGGAGACACAAATTGTTGCTGCTCTGTGTAAGTTCTCGTGAGCTTTTCTACCCATCTGCTTCTTCGGATTCGCTGACTTTAGGATGATCTATTAGACGGTCTTCTCTCCTTTGCGGTTATCTCCTTGGCTGTCAAGGTGCCCAGGATTGCCGATCCTAGGTCCCAGGCTATCGCAGTCTGGGCTTGGAGCGGCGTTCTCGTGGTCGTGTACAGCTTCCTCCTGAGCATCTTCCGTATCAAGAACGCCGGCTACCCATTTTACCTGCCACCATTTATGTAACGCAGCAGCGAGTGATGAGGCAATATAAACGATCCATCCTGCCATGATCTCTATCGCCAGGCATGCACACCTGCTCTTTGAAAGCCAAGTACACATTTTTAGGCGGGTTTTGCTTCAACGGCCATTTCTAGTTGTAAAATAGAGCTGTTGCATCTGAGAGAAATAGGAAAACAAAAGGAGTAGAGCCAGGAAAGTCACCTGAGAGCTTCACAAAAGCATCAAGATTTCACACAGCCGCTGTCGGGTTATGTGTCTGCTAAGAGCTTGAGAGATGCAACTGGCGGCAATATCTTGTTCCTTCTCCGGCCCTTCGTCTCTCACATCTGGTAATACGATCAACAGCCAAGTCTCGCTCCGTGTTTGACAATCAACCCCCCCCCCCCCCTTCTCTCTCTCAACAGTCATCACATCGTGCTTCAAGCAATGTAAAAGCTGGGATGTGACAAAGCACAACAATATACTGATCCGTCCAGTTATTTTAGCCGAACTGTCGCGGGAAGTGAGCAAGTATTATTCTTTGGACGTAACGTACCCCAGCTTTCCATCTCGTAAATTCCGTCGCGCCTCACGACTGGCGACTGTGCCGGCTAATAACCCGCAGCTTAATGACCGGCACTTGATGTTCAACAGCGAATGGCAAGCAACTTATCCCGTCTTCAGATCATGGGATTGCGGATCATTCATATCGAGGGCGATTGATCCAACAACTACCGCGTGGCGACTGGGCCAATTCGATCCGGAGGACCCTTCGGTGGTCATCCATGTAGTGTAGGAAAAATCCGCACACGCCTTTACCCTAACAGACCCAGCGAGTGTGCGAACCTTTTATCATACCACCTGCTATCTTACCTCTCCGAAGGAAGCCAGCAATTCGCAGCATGAAGAAGCTCAGACGGAAAATTTTGAAGTGCTTTTATACTATCCATAGTAGAGCAACTTGGAGAATATAGCAGAGTACCGCCACTCCTAAACGTTATGCTACTCGGAAGTCGGGGGTGGCATTTCCCCAGACCTTTAAGTTCGGTAGTTATCAAAGAATTGCAAAACATTTACCGATGGCAGAACCGCGGTGCTTCTTCGAGAGGTAGGATACAACTCTGATGTCACTTGAGCTTTTTACCTCAAACGTTTATTACAAAACTATGCGTGATGGTCTAGTACTTCTCCGTCGCCAACTCAATGCACGGATATAAAAACCTTAGGTCGAGGCCGTAGCCTCTCCAAATACAGAAGTTCAAGATTCGTGGTGCCTCCACTGGCCGGCAATATTTACCTTTTCTCCGCAACTTTTAGGAAGGTTGTCTGACTGCACCGGAGGGATCTGCTTGTAAATTGCGCGAGATTCTCAAGACACCTAGACCAAGGGGTCGCCATTTCGGAAGGGGAAGGAACTACACACCCACCATAAGACGTGCGTGAAGTAAACTGCCTTTCTATATTGGATTTCCTTCTCTGGAAACGCCGCCGCCTCCTCCTTCATCCCAAGACACTCAACTTCCCCACACTTTCTCAGGAACCAATCGCCAATCCCATGCTCGGCCCGAGCAATGGTTCGACTGGAAAGGCATGAGATTAAAGTAAAGTGGTGTATGAATGAAGATGGGCTTGGGACCTGAAGAGCGAAGATTCTTTCGTCCACTGAAGAGCTGTAAACAGTTCAGGTGACTCTCAATTTCTTGCAGAAGATGTATCCATGCGAATGTGCTTGGTCAGGTTGGACTCCCTATAGTACCAACCTCGGAAGTTTCTGGCCGGCCGAGAAGTGCTCGCGTGTAACGGGCCTGTCTTCCTGATTGCCATGCTGTGTTATTGTTCATCTCCAACGGCTCACAGGAGGATGGGCGACGAGGCGAAATCGGCATGACTAGGTAAATGAAATATACTGTGTGCGAGCGTGAATGGCTCAACCTGGTTAACCAGAAGACAGACAACCGGGACAGTATGACGAACGGGCAAGGGAACTCATCAGTATAAAGACCACAAAGCATCTCTCCGCTTCTAATCCTGCCATTCCTGATTTTTTCATCACCCCCCATCATCACACACAAGCAGTCAGTCTCTGATCCGTGTCTCTCCTCCCCCATTTCACGATGAAGTTCTCCAGCTCCGCCGCCTTGGCCTTCGCTGCCACCACCATTGCCGCCCCTTCCACCCCTACCTCGCAGGACAAGCCGCGCGCGGTCCAGGCCGGCTGCACCTCAGCTGTCACCCTCGACGCCAGCACCAACGTATGGAAGAAGTACACGCTCCACGCCAACAAGTTCTACCGGACCGAGGTTGAGGCGGCCGTTGCGGCCATCTCGGACTCGAGCCTCGCGGCAAAGGCCGCCAAAGTGGCCGACGTCGGCAGCTTTCTCTGGCTGGACACAATCGAGAACATTGGTAAGCTGGAGCCGGCGCTCGAGGACGTCCCCTGCGACCACATCCTGGGCTTGGTCATTTACGACTTACCCGGCCGCGACTGCGCTGCCAAGGCCTCCAACGGCGAGCTGGCGGTTGGCGAGCTTAGCAGGTATAAGACTGAGTATATTGATGGTGAGTCCTTCTTTGCCACATGGCCTACCAACCCACTTGTGCCAAATAGGGAAGAAAACGGCGTCTAACAAAGTAACCTTTGCCAAAACAGTCATCGTCAAGATCCTTAAGGCGCACCCCAAGACCGCCTTCGCGCTCGTCATCGAGCCCGACTCGCTCCCCAACCTCGTCACCAACTCGGACCTGCAAACCTGCAAGGATTCCGCGTCCGGCTATCGCGAGGGCGTCGCATACGCCCTCAAAAACCTCAACCTCCCCAACGTCGTCATGTACATTGACGCGGGCCACGGCGGCTGGCTCGGGTGGGACGCAAATCTCAAGCCCGGAGCGCAGGAGTTGGCCAAGGTCTACAAGGCCGCGGGATCTCCCAAGCAGGTCCGCGGCATCGCTACCAACGTTGCTGGGTGGAACCAATGGTATGTCCACCACATCGCGTAGGACTTGGAAAAGCAACGAAGAAAGATTGCTAATGATGACCTTGTAAATGAACAGGGACCTCACCCCCGGCGAATTCTCCAAAGCCTCCGACGCCAAGTACAACAAGTGCCAAAACGAGAAGCTCTACCTCGACAACTTTGGCCCCGCCCTCAAGTCCGCCGGCATGCCCAACCACGCCATCGTCGACACGGGCCGTAACGGCGTCTCCGGTCTGCGCCAGGAGTGGGGCAACTGGTGCAACGTCAACGGCGCCGGCTTCGGTGTTCGCCCGACTTCTACCACGGGTCACGACCTCGCTGACGCTTTCGTCTGGGTCAAGCCTGGTGGTGAGTCCGATGGGACTAGCGATAGCAGTGCCACTAGGTACGATAGCTTCTGCGGGAAGAGCGATGCGTATAAACCTAGCCCAGAGGCGGGATCGTGGAACCAGGCTTACTTTGAGATGCTTGTGAAGAATGCTAAGCCTTCTTTCTAAGTGGGAGGCAGAGAGGGAGAAGAGATCTGGCTGGGTAGAGGGTTTGAAAGCAGGGTGGCAAGAAATGGGGAAAGGGGAGCTAGGTTTGTCCTTTGGAAACGAAAAGCAACTTGAATTACACAAAGTTGTGTGTAATGTACCGGTTTCTCCCTAGCACTGCTTTTTGTTCCCTCCATGGTCAAGACTAGAGAGACAATGTCCAGCTAGTCATTGCGTGAATAACGATTGCCCTTTGATCCATGAAATATTTGACAACCTCGTCCTGCGTTACCAACAGACATCTCCTTCTACGTGTAGTAAAGGCTAAGGCTAGGCTTACCTCCTGAGTGTCCTTCCAGCCATGGTTGCTTGTTGTCGATATGGAAATGATGTTCAGGGTCCCCGGGAATCATTTGCTGGATACATCTCCACTCGCAGGCCCGCTTGCCACGTGCGGTCACAGGCCAAGTTTGTCTCTATGAAGCCTAGTCCCTGTTGTCATCCACACCGCAAGCGCGGAAGTCGTGGTGGAGATATCACCTTCGTAGGAGGCGGGAGAGAAACCCTTACAAAAGATATGGCCAGAGAGATGGTTGGAAAAGGCGGGAAGAAGGTAGTAGATGAACGTGAAGACGTGCGCGGGATTCTACGCGCTTATAAATATTGTCAACTTGTTAACTGGGAAGAAGGGACGCGCGCAAATCGCAGATTTGGGGCTCACCAAGAGCACTCCAAACCCCATCAAAAGAAAAGAGCGAAAAGAAAGACGCGAGATGCATCGGATGGTGGCTCAGCTGGGCTAGACGAGTGTGTGGAGGGATTCCTCGTGCGCGCTAAGGTGTAGACGTGCCTGGGTATATACCATTCGGGTATACAGCCGCCACCATGGGAATCAAACCCAGGGATTTTTCGAGCAGGCTGCATAGAGCTATGCGCATCACCAAGTCCCAATCGGCCAACCGCCACCCTATTGACAAACAAGCTCAAAGACCCTCCGTATAAGGTACCCCCTCGGCCGTCCCGTCTTCTACTATGACACGGGGCCCGAGCAGCGACCGATTCTAGACGGGCTACCGAGTGCTCCGTCAAGATCTCTCTTCCTGACGGTCAAATGATCGACGGTCGCGAGCGGGTGAGAATACCGAAATTGCACAAATGAAACAACAGCCCAGCAGAGCGAGTTTGGCCATCATGATATCATTTGCTAGACATTTCTCGTCGTCCACTGTAGTTAATTCTCGGCGAATCTCGGCTACATCTCGACGGTTGACTGAGCCTGTCGCTTTCGTCCTCTCTCGACTAAATGTGTGCGGGCTCTCTTGTTGACTTGTTTGTCGAAAGCACCACAATGGACTGCGCCGCATTAACCCTCTCAAAGGTAGGTGCTAGTCTTTTTCCTTTCCCGTTGCATCACTTGAACAGTCTGTACAAGCCCAGATAGGCCATGCCGCATGAGAGACCAGTGATGGCCCACCTCCTGCTTCTCATACCAAAGAAGGACTTGCTGGCTAGGATCTCGGCTTGGGCCTTGGTGAGCTGGGAGTGGCCGGAGTAATAGCTGTATGCGGCAAGACCAAGGAAAGCACCTCCACCTAGTAAGAGTGTTAGCATCTGGGTTTTTTTGCCCTTTTGCCCCTTTTTCTTTTTCCTTTTTCTATTCCTTTTCTCTAGTATAAATACACGGGCGAGTCCTCACCAATGACCCGGCAGGGAAGACAGTCATCACCGCGGTCCTGCTTGAGAATGTCCTGGAGCTTCTCAGGCCTCTCCAAGGTATGAAGCGGAGGAATGTTGTCTTTGGCCATGGCTAATGACTCTAATGAGCGTTCAACGAGCGTGCTGACTCTGTCCGTCTAGTGATCCCCCTATTGGCTTCTTTTGTGTCTTATTATTGACATGGAGTGTACAGTGGAGCTCGTTGCGGTGGAAAGAGATCTGCCGTTGTTCACCGCCCACGCCGTTGACTTTCCTCCTGGTCGATCAAGCCTTGGCAGGACAGCGGGAAAGCATGGGCCACATGTTGTTGTGCGGGTTCGCATTGCGTCAGTGCTTCTGACAGTGCCTGGTCTGGCACTGTCCCTGGCCCATCCGTCGCTGATTGCCCAACAGCAACCCACAACCTAAGCCAGCCCGAGGACCACCATCACCGAACCCCTCCTGTTATTGATCTCTTCCATTTTTCCTTTCACCATGAACGGTGTCATCGAGGCCCTCCACATTTTTGACGAGCACAAGTAAAGCTGCACCCTTGACACAGAGCAATGGAAAATACAAAAGCTAATTCCCATCTCCAGCAGCCCCATTTTGTCGCATACATACACATCACGTCCGCTGTCGCCGTCGTACTTGCTGCCCCTCTACCTCGAACATCCCGCCCCGAGGCCGAATCTGATATACCTCCCTAATACCAACCCACCCACTCTCGTCTTCAGCCTCAAACATGCCAACCTTCTCTTTCTCCTAACAACCTCCTCCGAGGTCGAGCCACTGCTCGTTCTCGAGTTCCTCCACCGTATCGTCGATTCTTTCGAGGAGTTCCTGGGCACCCCATTACTGGCCCACAAGATCGAGAGCAACTACGATGTCATAGCCCAGCTTCTCACAGAGATGTGCGATGCCGGCACCATCAACACAACAGAACCCAATGCGCTGCGCGACTTGGTTGAGGTGGAAGGCTTTATGGGCAAGCTGCTCGGCAACTTGAACCTCCCCACGTATGCTCATCTATTACCCGTCATGGACAAAAGGAAACCACCCCCCTAACTGACTTGGGTCTCTCTCCAGAAAACCTACCTTCTCCAACCCCAGCCCAGCTACTCTTCTCGCCCAGCAGAGCACTTTAGCCCTCCCCTGGCGTCGAAACAACGTACGACATACCCAAAATGAGCTCTACGCCGACGTAATCGAGACTCTCTCTGTCACCCTCGCTCCATCCGGCCGACCTCTTGCCGCCTTCGCGAACGGCACCATCGCCTTCACCTCCAAGGTTTCTGGAGTGCCCGACATAGTCGTGACTCTAACTGGTCCAACCGGCAAGCACAACCTCGGCAGCATCATTGACCTACCTGTCTTCCACCCCTGCGTGCGCCTCGCAAAATGGCGCGAACAACCCGGCATTCTCAGCTTCATCCCTCCTGACGGCCGCTTCACCCTAGCCGGTTACGAAGTCGATCTTCTCCCATTGGGCACCCGAAACCTAGGCAACATGAGCGCCTCAGCAAACAACCTCAGGCTCCCCGTCAGCTTGGAGGTCAAGACCTGTCTCGGTCCCACCGGCTCTGACTTTGAAGTCCGCCTCACCGTGAACAGAATCCCCGGTACTAGCGGCGGCGGAGCTGGCGGTAGTGGCTTATCATCAAATTACCCGCTTTCCTCAGCCAGCGGCGTCAGTCGTGGCATGGGAGGCGGTCCTCAACCCGGCACGCCCGCCTCTCCCACGCTTCAAGACCTCAAAGTCACCGTCCCCTTGCCGGCAGACGTGCGCAACCTCGCCGAGATCCGCACCGCCAAGGGCGACGCCACGTACAACCCCGGCGACCGGTTTCTCGAGTGGACTATTCCCAACAAGGACATCGCCGCCGGCTTTGCTTCGCACTTTGCTCTCCGCTGCACCGTCGTCGGCCAGTCTGTTTCCGGCGCAGACGAAGACGACAGTGATGATCCCACCGGTTTCGGCTTCAACACCTCCTCCGTTGGAGGCCGCGATTGGTCCTACGACGCCGGTGAACCAGCACCTTACCAGAGCGCTAGCGATCTCTTATCTGGCGGTGAAAAGAAATTAACAGCCGAGCAAGAAAAAGAGGAAAAAGAGCGGAGAGAAGGGAAACTGGCGCAGCAGAACAAGATCCTGATGCCTAGCTCGGCGAGCGTGAGCTTTGCCGTCAAAGGGTGGACGGCGAGCGGGATCAAGGTGGAGAGCATCGTACTGGATCCGAGGAGGAGTAAAGGCCTCGCGGAGACGGTGAGGCCGTTTAAGGGGGTCAAGTATTTGACTGTTAGTAAGGGGGGCGTGGAGATTAGGTGCTGAGGGATGGAGTAATGGAAATGTGGTGACCAAGTCATGTTACCAGCCAAATTTAGAGATGATGGCTTACAGTCAATGGTTAACATGAAATGTTTTCAAGTACGCTTGCTGAAGCTTTCTGCTTGAGGACTTCTCATCTCTAAGGGTGACATCCTGCGATCGTCAGTTTTTACCCCATGTTGTTTCCAACCCTTCTCTGGTAGTTTTTTGCTGATTCAACCTCGCATACAAGTGTAAGCATCAGTTTGAATGGTGACTAATCAACAGAACATTAAGCACAAGCCCCAAAGGTCAAAATCAGTAATCGTGACCCTTAACCCTCACCATATATTCATCTGTGCTTGCGTTCCGCGCGACTCCTGATGTTCTGCTGTCTTTTTTCCTTTTTTTTTCTTTCCTTTCTTTTTTTCTTCTTCTTCCAAATTTCTCTCCTTTCCTTTGCCCTCTGCTTTTTGCTATTGACTTAAGGATACGCTGATAACCGACCAGCTGAAAGCACAATGCTATTCTTTACAGGTTACGTAGGCAGAAATGGAAATTATGGCCAAACATCAAGTTTTTTCTTTCTCTTTGGAATGATTCTATAAAACATATATCACAAGGGCTAACACGCAATGTGATAGACATTGCGAATTAGCCTACAGGCATGTGCGAGTAACATGACTCTGCAATAAGGACAAATGCAACTGAGTCAATTTGAGTCAAAGATGTCATGCATATGGGGGTTTTTCTTTTTTTCTTTTTGTTCCTTCCGATCCAAAAGTACTAGACTACAATGACTATGTGGCACTAACTTCAAACTCTCGTAGAATGGGCAAAGTCGTATTCTCTCATTTGGCTGGCATATCAGCGGAGTGTAACAGCCTACAGCCAAAGTATAACGCGGATGTCTTCTACATCATTTAGTACGTTCAACCACGATCCCCCCTTGGCGATCCATAGTTATGGAGGTTAACATGATAGCTGTCAGTCCAGGTCATCACACTCGAAGAACGTTTTGTCGCCAAGGAGGGTTTCTGCCGTCTGTACTTGGACAGATCAAAAGCTACTGGCATGTTATCGCAGTGGATCGTGTCACTGTGTTCAGTCAGAGGCAGCCGATTGCAGAGATCAGTTCCGGCTTTGGACTTCGCATATCCAAGATTAAAGGCTTTCACCGGCTCGACCAAGTGGAAAACTAGCCGCCTTTGCTACCTGGTGAAACCGTTGTGAGAGGCAATATGCCAAAAGGTCATCATCTTCCACTGTTGTAGTTTCCAGAAATAGGCACAGGAAGATGCCGAAAGAACAACGGTATCAAATGTTCATGGAACAGCAGGAAACTTTGACTCCAGTTTGATTACCACGCGTGTGTGCTGTCCTGTAAGTCATGGATGTAGCCGCTTAGCTATGAATATGATGTGTCGGTGGAGATGAGGGGAGCAAGCAGGGAGGGAAAGTGTGATGCCGCAGGGTGGGACACTTGGCTTCAAAAAGAAGGGATGGGATGCGAGAAGAGTCTTTTGTGACGACGCTAATGGCTGCAAATAATCATCGAGGTTAACCCAAGGCCCGCTGGACTGCCATGGATGCATATATCTCCGAGAGTTCGTCGGTATTTGTAGTTTGGGCCGGCGGCAAGGCTTGGGTGTCCATAAATAGGTCGTGATGTTCGAAGCAGTGACGTTAAAAGTGGATCCAAATCCAAATCAGCGCAGATACGGTATTGAGATCTGGCACACATGGCTACCATAGGTACTGGTACCTATGTGCGGCTCTTCGTCATACCCTGGACCCCAGACCAACACGACCACAAGGCATGGCATTTGGGAACTAGTAGCCAGCATTGCTTCGGCTAAGTGTGATGAAGGAACCGTTGACGCAGATGCCCATCTTGGGATGCGGAGGATGGGTAGATGTGACGGAACCCTGGGTACCCTGGCACTGGGGAGGTAGGGAAGCAGAACAAAGAGAAGGGTCGGGTTTGGTGTTCTATATTTGGCCAGCCAAGCGACGATACCGATGATCCGGATTGACGTAATGGCGATGGCCCAGGCAAGTCCCGGATGGTGTTGAGACAAGCCAGCCACAACCGCCCACGCTGCATTAGAAGCCTTTTGAGCCGCCCAGGGAAGCGCCGTGACTCTGGCTGCGCTGCATATCCATCCTGAATTACCCAAGCTGGTTCAATGCCCTCGACTTATTCTCTATGGCACAGAAGATTCAAGGGAGTAGTTGTCTGAAGCCGTTTTGGGAATGCAAGCGCTCGGCGCATAGATGGACCGTACGTAAACATAGCTCAGCGCTTGACTTGATACTGTATGCATAGCACCCAATGTTGACAGAAGTGTCGGCAAGGGATCAAGCACAGCGTGTCGCCCGCGCACGTCAAGTGTGGCTAGTAGCAGTTATGATGTAGTGGTGACTGAAAGAGATGGTAGGAGCTGTCGAGGTATAGCGTCTACCTGACCCTTGAGCTCGGTATCCGGGCAGGGGAGTCGATGGATGGCTGGTAGACGGCTATATTTGGCTGATAAGAAACTGGAAAGACTGTTAGGCGCCCGATGTTCTGCAGGTAACTGAATCAACTCAACTTACGGGTGGCAGATGGAAGAGTTCTAGAAATGTAGAAGAGGGCAGCGGTGGTTAACAAGGGGACATTGAAGTCGTGTTGTTGACACCAAAATAGTTTATAGGGCGCTTAGGAGCATTGTCGTGGGTTCGTGGAGTAAACATCGAAGCCTTGGCAGGGGGCATCGAAACAGTGGAGGGCGGCTAAGAACCGAGGCCGCGGGTGGCTCCAGCGAATCGCAAAGCAGCTGCAGTCTTCAATAGCACCGGCCTCAACCAATCACAGAACAGGGAGAGGACTTGGTTTCGTGCATCGAGACCCTCGTCATGTTTTTAAAAGGGCTTGTTTTGTCGTCGAGTACTGGCTTTGACTGCGTTGTTGTGGATGACGTCGTGCTTGTTGAGTGGTGGTATTGAGATATTGAATTTCAAGAAAAGAATATCGAATCGTAGGATGAAGCGTGAGTGATCATCGAGCATGCCGCCGTAGGACGATGCAGAGAGATGCCTGGGAAAGGCGGGCAACCGTCACAACGACTGAACAGGTGGTGGTAGGGGTACTATATGTGTGCACTAACGTAGTGGTAAGTGTACATGAGGCGATTTTGGTGTGACGAGGAGATTTCTTTTCATTTCTCTCAGATTTTTTCCTATTTTCTTAGTCTTCTTCACAATAGTTCAACCCTGATCTGTTTGGTAACGTAGTTCCTGCGACAGAGTTGCGAAGTGTGCAATATGAAGTCCCGCGCTAACACACAAACCAGGGTTGATGTGTACACCCGTCGCAACCTCGACCCCGAGCCTAAACAGCATTTTGGCAGAGACGGAATGGCAACGTGCCAACATGAATTTGCTGTTGCCCGTTTTGGACAATGTCCGTCCTTATTACTTCTCAAGTATTCCGCTGGGGAATTGTGTAACGGAGGCCATGGCGGTGAGTGAGATCTTCGAAATGTTGATCCGGGGCAGGTAGGTACCTACCTTTACCGGTACATTTCATTGATGTTGACTTTTCCCAGTCATTTGCTGTGGCCTCGTCAAAAATCTTCGGCACCTCTTTCCAACTGCTCGGCTTCCCAGAGGAGGAACCAACAATAGCACCACAGCACCTGCATGGTTTTGTACCTTTCAACCAAAGATTTCTCCTCTGCCTCCTCCCCTCTCCCAATCCGGATTCCGGCCCGCTTGGGCCTTCATCCTGTGCCAGACACTTTTGGATGTTTCAACATAGCTGTCAATTCGCGAGCTTCTATTTTTCTATCCAGCTTGAGAGCCCAAGACAGTTCTTGCGGGGGCTCCAACAAGCGTCGTCGGAAACGACGGCAGGCAGGCCGGCAGACAGGCCACTGGTCACTACACACCCTGTCGCCCCATCAACGAGGCCCCAAGTTTTAACGGGGTTGGCGATGGTTCATCGCAACATTGTCAGGGCAGCACTGGCCATGACGGAATCAAGCCGTCCTCGACAAGCGATGACCCCTGACCTCCAATTCTAATGGTAAGCAAGGCAGGGAGACAGCAGGCAGGCTATTACAGTTTAGAATGGCAATCGCTCAAACTCTTGTCTCGCCACGCAAAGTGTCTTGAGTTTAGTCTCCATATGGGACGTCTGGGTGACTGGTCTTGTTATATGACAAGGATGATCTGTTAAGGACAAGATAAGTCGTCGACAACAGGATCAGTTCACCCAACATCGCCTTGGACCACGTATACTCATTTTCGTACTATCACTCCGAGGCACCCTTGCTAAGTGCCTATACATAAAAATATGCAGCTCCTTCACCACATCATAAGTGGTGAGCTTGCTCTCTGCACAACACGGGACTGTGGACGGTGAGTCCCAAAATGATTCATTGCGCGCTCAGCATCCAAAGATCCACCCAACTGGATCTGATATGCCAAATCCTGCCAGGGACTATACATATCGACCAGTGTGTGTCGAACAGAACGTCTATACAAGTCGACAGCTGCTAAACTGTGTAGTATGCTAGCAGCCCGTCGCAGCTGTAAATCTCGACAACCACAACCTCTGAAGCTCAGGACACACACCATCCCCTTCGAGTCTTCTTGACTGTAAAAAGCATGGTCGGGTACCAGTCACGACTTGTTCCCAAGAATGGGCCTTGATTTGATTTTTCATAGGCCGCACGTATCCAGCTTTCACCCAATTATGTATACCCGATCTGTCTACTGTCTTGGTCAAGGCAACCAATCACACGTCAAGCTTGGGCGGTAAACATCCCGAGAAGCTGCGCTAGTAACGACGAGCCCGGTATTTTATCATATAGCACGCGCGACAACAGCACTTGATAGCGACAGCCGCCGCAACTCCCACACCGGCTGACACGGAAATCGTTGAACCGGGCGAAATGCAACTGCAATATGTATCTGCTTGACTTTCACTTTGACAATTTTCCACATGGAACCAAAGAACTCCGCATCTTGGTGTCCTATGAACAGGTCCGCATATTTCTATATTTAACGCTGAAACTTTGACACAAGGAACTCCCCTGGCTTGAATGGCACGCTGGACACTCTTTCTCATCGTACTTATGTGCTACGTACACCATACACAAGGTGCATATCTGAAAAGGAAGCACTCAGGAACAGTGACATGATCAAACGTTGCCACGAGAGCCCCACAATCAAGTTACAAGGTAACTTTCAGTACGCCGTTGTGGTTGCATTCTGGCAGGTGGTTTAACCCTCTCGACAGCATGCTGCTTTTGTACAATTGGCCTAATCTGGCTGCCGGAGGGCACCTCCAGATGGGAGGAGACTCGAGGCTGGAGTACCTTACGCCGAATCGTACAGTTATCATGAACTCTTATGGCTAAATTGAGCTGGTCACTATCACCACTCATTCAGGCCTTGACGTTCGGCACTTTGGTCAGAACGGTTTTACCGATATACAACACTGCCTAGACTGCCATCTTCCGCCTACTCAATACGGAACGTTGTCCGTCCATCCTTGTACAAGCCAGCTGCTGCTGCTACGAGTGTAAGAAATGGCGTTCAACAACGCTTAACGGCTTCACTTGATGTCCACACATTATGCTTCGCAAGCGGGTGATGCGGCCTTGATCAGAATGCGATTCATCAGTGTTACCCTACGAAGCCTGCCTGCGTTAGATGGCACAAGTCATGGCCGCTCCTATGCCGTACTGTACCCATCAAACGCAGGTGCATGAAGAGACAGAGAATAGCACGTCGCGCCAAATCAAATGGGACTACCTCCCTGTCGTGTACTTCTATTGGTTACATTCCTGTGAGACTTGACTTCGCTTCACGCTCTCACTCACCACTCGTCTCGGCAATGGATGATACAGCCCAACGCCTATGGTTTGCGGGTAAGGCGGGGGTCCCTCTGAGAGCATGAGGAGGTTTTGGAACACCCAAGAGGAAAGAAAGAGGTTCGTTTCGATCTCCAAGGACGGAGTTAACTCAAATCCTACAGGCAACAGAAATACTTGAGCACGATGGCTCGTACTAATTGCAGGGAATTGTGCTCGGCACAAGCATGTCAACTGCCACGAAAGAAAAAGAAAAAAAAAGAAAACTTATTTTTTCGAAGGTCTGGCACAGTGGTACATTCGCCCACGAGTTCGCCGAGAAGGGCGAATGCAACGGTAATTGATGCTCGTCATCTGCTCGGTGATCGGCTAGCCAGTAACCAAGAACCAACAGCAAGTCCCATCCATGCTGTTTGATAGTAGTGCATGTACGAATTGGATCATGTCGAACACTGGGGGTTCAATCCCACACAGTGGACTTTTGACTGCCTGGCCAGCCTCGTTTTGATCATAAGAGGCGCAGTAAAGCAGATATGGGCCAAGGCAAGTATACCTGTTCTAGCGTACATATTCAGAAAGGACGTGGTCATATTTGATGCTAAGATTTAGGAACCAGCGCGCTCAGATGCAAAGTGGCGAACGGCCCGTGGTCCCCTCACAACCACCGTAGGCCACTGCTAGTCTGGCAATGTCACGAGTTATGCTCTGTCAAGGCATAAGTATCGTCTCCGTTAGGATGTGTAAGCATTCAACAATTTGCCGCTTTTGAACACCAGTTGGCGCATTGGGAAGACTATAGGTCCTGCCCGTCAGAGGCTCAGTTGCAAGTGCAGGACCCTTGCGCAAGAACCATGTGCCGAAGAAGGATCAGGGGGTGGGAGACGAGCATGATGTTGAGAACGGTGGTTGACGACGGCGACTCGTCAGCAACTTGGGCATCTGAAGCGGTCGCGGTCGCTCGCGCTTGTCGGTGCCCGGGGTATATCTTTGCACATACAAAATACACTAGCTGCAAGACATCAACGTCTCTGGTCAGGCCGCTCCTTCCAGGTTGTTCAACCGTCAGTCCGATGCGGTTGCCAACTCTTCACGAGCCAATGCCAGTGTGTGTTGGCCATCGGACAAGGTACCGATACAGGGACACCGAGGTCGAAGGCCAGCAGTCCACCAATCCATCCCTGAACAGGCGCCATGTCACCCAATAATAGTAGACTGGTGGTGACCTCGACACACCCCATACCGTTTTAGCGACGCTCCTGTCGGTCGTTTGCCCTCTCGCTTCAAGTTCTCCCTACACGTTACTTGTGGTAGGGGATGGTGGAGACGGAATCGTCGACGGATCTACGGCGTACGGCGTACCGTAGTAAACGCCATGTTGCGCACAGTAGATTGGACAATGAGGCCTCACTTTCCGTCACTTTACCACTCCCATCAACCGGGAGGAACCATTCAGAAACGTCATCTGTTAGGTTTTTTTTCTTCTCATGATCTCATACGGTAGTTGATGTACCATTCCAGCGGTGCACGGTTTTGGCCGGAGATCTATGTAGTTGGTAGTGCTGCTTCCCAGTGCAGCCGCTTCCCGCTCGCTTCCCGCTCACGGACACCAGTGATCAGGGCATCATTGACCAGGCTGGCGCGGTGCGCCCCCCTCCATACACTTACCTAATCTCGTCACTCCGAGCTTCTCCGCCATTGCCTAGAGCTGTTGCCAGAGGCACATTCCACTTGCAAGAACGTACGCTACTACACATACGCTTCTAACGGATCAAAACCATGGCAGCGAAGGAGACATTTATAGGATTGATTGATTCGCATTATGCGTTGAGAAGAACCAGGACAGGCTGGGCGACCGAGAGGTGGATGAATGTTTTGGGTCATACAAGCTGCGCGGATACCGGCCATTTGCTAGCGGTACACGAGGCCCATTTCGGTTATTTGTTCCCGACAGCGGTCGAACAGACGCATAATCGCGCGTTAAATGGACACCAAGCGCTCCGCAATAACGTATCCTTGTAGAGAGGAGGTGTGCGTCTTACCAGGCTCCAGCACCAGCAGCTCTATCATACCAGATCCTCACCACGTAGCTTGTACATACTTGTTCATGAAAGCTCCGACCATGTGCTCCCTCCCTCGTGCGTTTCCTGCTTACCAAGCGATGTCAAGCGTGAACAGCGCGGTCGGCATTGGTTGAGCTGAAAGGGTTCCATATCCGAGTTGCTGCATATACCGGCCGCGTCTCTGGATTCCATCAGTTGCGGGGGCGTTTTGTGAAGGCCGCAAAGACCGAGGAAAAAGGCGTGCCAAATAGCCCGAGTCTTACATGTGCATCATCCCGGCTATCGCCATCCAGTCTTTATTCCATGGGTCTTGCTCTCTGACGTGTCATACCCTTGCTGCTCCGAAAGGGAAGACACAATAGGAAACACAGGCTCACACGCAATCTCTCTCGCACACACGCCGAGAAACTCGACCCATTACTCGCGACGTTGTTTGTTACCACCTCTACCGACGGAACCTCTGCAACGACCGGCCCAGATGGGAAGAGCCGCCAACGGCCAATTAGATACCGGATACATCAGTGCATCCAATCTTCTCAGCATTCCAGTATCATCAAGCGCGTACCAGTGAGCTGGCTGGCCATTCGAGTTTACGTGAAGGACGTTTCGTTGTTGCTGGTATTCAGGAACACGCAGTCTGCTGGCAGGATAGATCGGGGTTCGTATACCTAGCGCGTTTGCTCTAAGAGAGAGAGAGAGAGGTCGGTGTTCATTTTTCTTCCTTTTCGTTGACAAGACTCGGTTCCTGTCCACCATCTCTGTACGCTGTGCCCCGTGTCGGGTAGCTCTGTTCGTTGCGACTTTTTGTTTTGATTTTTGCTCGGGTCTCGTACCAAGTCTTGCAAGTACTGTACACTGTACAGCGTTTGTTCGTGTCCTCCACCATAGCACATCCCATTTCATGTCCGCACGCAAGACCATACCACCTGCACACCCGCAATTCGGGGTCCCATTGGAACCATTGGAACCATTGAGACTGCAGCCATTGCCCGCCCGGTATTCCGCCCATCCATCCACCCACCCACCCACCCACCCACGCAGCCACGCTCAACCTCTCCACTGCTGCCGCGGCAAGGTACAGGTACCTTGCCTGCACTGGGCACCGCGGCGCTGCCAAGTCTACCAAGCTGCGACTGGGCCCATTTGGGCTTTGGAGCTTCTGAGCATTCGGTTTGGTGGGTCGTGGCCCTGCAACACAACCCAACATTCTTGAGTCCACACCCGTAGCTACCCCAGAAGGGGTCATCGGCAGCTGGCCAGTGTCAGTCAAGAAAAAGAGCGGAGCTCCAGCCAGCTACCTACCTAGCGTCCATCAAGACGAGGGTGGTGCTTCCAGCCCGGAGCCACCTACCCTAGCCAGGCGAGCCCGGCCAGCTCCTCCCACGGCCGAGTTGCGCAGTCTCCAGAATCGCAACCTCCGACGAAAGGCGGCTGCTGCTGCTGCTGCTGCTGCTGCTCATCATCGTCTTCTTCCCTCCACAACCTACCTACCTTACCTCTCCGTTGCTTGCGTTCCTGGCGGCCACCACTCAACCCGGCCTGGGGAAGAAAGCATCTCACATAGCGCCCCTGCAGCAACCCATCATATCTGCTCCTCACCTCACATCTTGAGAAGGCACACGGCCACCCCCCGTCACTCCGTCACCCCCCCGCCTCCACTACACACGCACGCATCGCATCCGAGAAATTCTGCAGGCTGGTCACATTTCTCTAACGCTGATTCATCAGGAACCTCACGAATCTACTGCACGCAAAGAGTCCATCCACCTTTGGGTACAGGTTGAGGGGTTCTGTTTGCTTTGCGTGCTACCTTATATCAACGCCGGCCGTCGTGTTCTGCACCTCTGTCCGTCGTCTCCGACTGACGGAGACTTGGGTGTCGGCCATCTTCCACTCACATAGCTTTCCCGCCTGCTATCTCACAGCTGAACCCCATTCGAGTTCACCATTTCCAACTTTCCTTCATCACCAACTCCCACTTTGTCTGAATAGCGCCTGTTGCTTACATCATCAGCCGTACGGATTTCCACCTCTTACATAGACTGACGGCGTCAACTCCGGGGCCACCGTCCTTTCATCTCTACGCGTTGCGTTACCATCACCGGTCCATACTCCACCGATTTGACCACTTGCCTTCGACCCAGGAAGCAGCTACGCCTGCGCGCGATCATCGGGGTTTGGGCGTAAAGGACGCCAGCTTTAAGTTGGGGGAACATTTGCTGAGATCCAAATACATCAGCATCACGATCACACATGACGACTTTCACAGCTCTAAATGGGTCATCGCCCAGGCCAACTGAGATCTCCAATGGTGCTCGGGAGCTTGAACGCGGAAACGGACAGTCTGCTGGTCCAGACCCGAGATCCGCTAGTGATGTTGCAGTCAGCCAGAGAGAACGGGACCGGGAAAACTGGGGCACTTCGACCCGTGAAAGGCTTCCGTATCCTGTGGCAAATTACCACGATGCTGAACCTGCCCCAAAACGGATGCGGGCAGATTCTGGTTCTCACTCTCCCAGGCGAGAGCACAAGCCTTCACCCATTTCCACTGAGCGACCCGAGAAGTTCGAAAGAACAGAAAGAACTCCCATTGAACGGCCCGATAGGTTGGAAAGGATGGAAAGAGTGGAGAGGCCTGAGGTAACAGAGAAGGCGGAGCCGTTTGAACCTTCACGGCCTCAGTCCAACAACTCCCATGACCGCTATCCGTCTCCACAGAAGGAAGGGTATCGTGGATACGAAAGTCGTGACAGCGATGACCGATGGCACTCTCAGCAGGCCAGAAGTGAGAGGAATGCAAGCTACGATGCAGCTTACTCGGCCGGACCAGTATCCGGCCAGTCCGAGGAGCCCATGGGCGAACACATGCGTAGAGCGACCAGTCAAGCAGACAGTGGCGACTACGAGAATCAGAGCCCTGATGGCGACGACAACCGGTACTCGGATCAGTACACCCCTGAGCAACGCAGAGATGGCACCGTTCAGTCTGATCCCAAGAAGCGGAAACGCAATTTCAGCAATCGGACCAAAACCGGTTGCCTGACGTGCAGGAGGCGCAAAAAGAAGTGTGATGAGACAAAGCCTCAGTGTGAGTTTTGAAAATTTGATCATGAGTTTGCCCTTGGCTTATCTGACTGTTTTATCAAGGTACCAACTGCATCAAGGGTTCATTCCAGTGTGCTGGTTACCCACCACAGAGGGGCAACTGGCAGAAGCCCGAGAGCAAGCCAGCCCAAGTCAACATCGAGTCCAAGGATCCCAACTATGTCCCTCTTGGAGCATATGGGATGCCGCAGCAACCGATCCCTCCTTATACCAGCAATACTGCTCCGATACTGAGCCAACCAAAGCAGCGCGAGCCTTTCCCGATGGCGCGCGGGCAGCAACCCACGCTGCGCATCACACCGCCTCAGGGACGGCCTCTTCAAAGCGACGACGACCGGCTCACGGCGTCAACTCTTCCTAGTGCATCAGTCATTAGCCCAGACAACAAACTGTCTGCCCTGTCAGCTTATCCTTCGAACGTCTTCCCCACTCCCATCAGTGCCCGGACGCCCCTTAGAGAGTATGCGAGAGTGCCCCCACTCCACGATTTGACGAGGACAGACCCTGACCATCAACCACCACCGCCACCACCGCCTCCTCAAAGTACCATTTCCGCACATCCTCCATACAACCTCCATGGTAGCCGAACGGATACGCCAGTTTCAGCGGTCCAGCCTCCAATCACATCTCAGCCACCCTCAAGTGCTGTACAGGCGACTGCGCAGCTAGCACTATCCCATGCGCAGTCACATACTCCGTCCAGCGCTACCGTGCCCTCCGTGCGAAGGGAGAAAGACGAGATGATCAGTGGCCGAGCCTTTTATCCATTCGACAAGGAGCTTGTGCTAGAGCGCGAGAGATGCAACGCAGCTTGTTGGAGATTCAACAACTCGACCAACCCTAACATTGGCGTATCACCTGCTGAACGCGCACGACTGTTCAAAGAGATCTTGCACCCACGCGAAGGTGTGCAGTTGACGCCCAACCAACTATCGCCCATAGGCCGTATTGGTCATGTGGGTGATAATGTGTCGGTCGAGGCCCCGTTCAACTGTGACTATGGATACAACATCTCCATTGGCAACAACGTGTCTATCGGCCGGAACTGCTTGATTACCGACTCTTGCGAAGTACGCATTGGCCACAACGTCATTATCAGCCCGAATGTCAACATCTATACAAACAGCTGCTACACAGACTGGAGGCGCCGCGACGGGCACAGGGGTGCGCAGTTTGGCAAGCCAGTCATCATTGACGACGATGTCTGGATTGCGGCAAACGTGATTATCTTGCCCGGTGTAAAAATCGGAAGGGGGTCAACGGTTGGGGCTGGGTCAGTTGTTTCGAGGGTGAGTCTTCAATACCTAGCCAACCTCCAGAAGTGTCCATACTGACGAGACTATGTTTAGGACGTTGCTCCTTACAGCATCTACATCGGACGGAAAGCTAGCATGCACCGAGGCATTCCAGCTTGATGCTGGTACTGTCTGGTGTCACGGTTATGTACTCGATAGACGGTTGTTTGGGTCCTCACGCTTCTTACTGCAATCACTATCACCAGACCTCGATCTACATCTGCACTGGTCTTTGCAACCACCGGATGAAATCCGTTTCTGTATATTTCTCTCACATGTTTCCCGTTATCTCCATTTTAGTGTTTCCTTATTTCCTCTCTATTTTCTCTAATTACTTGTCACATTTGTGTGAGAGAGGCGAAGTAGTCAATCGATGGGAGGGTGGTTCGAGGGGAAAAGACGGATGTGGATCAGGAAGAATGAATGGGACAGGAAAAGACAAGACGGAGAAGAAAGACACGCCACTACGATCAAATTGCCAAGTTGTCGTTCGAAAAGCGAAGAAGCGTCATTATTGCCAGCTTCACCATGATCATCTATCTCATGTCACATGCCTACGAAGAAAGTTCCCCAGCGAGGAGCGAGCGGTCTTGGATAGGGCAATACGAGTGTTTACGGAGGGAGGGAGGTCATTACTGGTTGGCTTTCATCATGCGGTTTCGGCTATCTGCGACTTTGATAGCACTATATACCCCTTTGCGTGTTATTGGGATAAGGTGGTTGGATGGTTGTATTAGAAAGCGTAAAAGGAGGCAGTAGGGAAGGAAGACTGACATAACTCAGGTAGTTATCAGCAGTATTTGGGCTGGGTAGTGAGTGTGTGTACGGGTAGTTGGCTAGCTAGTAACTAAGTTGATACCAGTGGGTATGTCTCTTCAGACGTTGGTCAGACTCTGCGATGCCAATCACCGTACCCAGCCAGTGGCACTTGATTTTCATGTAACAGTTTCCAAGTGTCTGTTTACCGGGTGCCTCACATGTCGTTGGTCACGTCGTCAAATCATGCCGCTCGTCTGTCGATCCGAGCTTAGACTCTCGGATGGAGCCATCCAGTCCGTCAAGTCCCATGCATGGCATGGGGGCGGCTCTTCCTGGTTGCATACGTACACACGAGGTACATTTCAGGAAATCGGTAATACTGAGTACCGCAACGGGTCACATGGCCAGCCCGTGATGCATAGCCACTACACCACACAGTACTTAGCTAGGCACAGTAAGCACTCGTGGCAGTCAAGGGCTATGACCAGTACGTACATGTAGCCGCTTTGAACCGCCCGGACGCAGCAGCAGTGGCCGAGTGCATACCTACCAAGGTATCGGATTACATATCATCCGGATACGAACCTGCCTGACTTCTCTGCATGGCGCTTGCGTCGCGTGAAGTTGAAACGAACACCGGCTCACCGAGAACTGGAAGGTACCTATGCTCGGTACGCAAGCGAGGTACCGGTATGGTTAGGTAGAGCCCGCACGTGGCTGCACGATGGCTGAGAGGCAAAAGATGAGGCAGTGAGAGGTTCGCAAAGCTTTGCATGGCATGACGTACAGGTAGAGACTATTCATTCTAGTACCGTTTAAACCTTTTTTTTTTCTTATTCTTTTTCCCTTTTTTTTTTTTTTTTTTTTTTTTTTTTTTTTTTTTTTTTTTTTTTTTTTTTTTTTTTGGTGTTTGTCGAGGTGTCTTCCCTACTACATACATACATACAGATGCGTAGTGCATAGTTTAGGAGGCAGGTCACAAGTTCGCCAAGGTGAGTGTCGGTTTAGCCGGCCCCCAACTACCTCTTGCTCGCTCTTGCCAAGTTCATCCCAGACGACGATTGCAGGTGGAGATTGGAAGTTAACCTTGCATGGGGCTGTCCCAGTAAACCGATTCAAGCTGAAGTCGTCCTTGACGTACTCATTGTACAAAACCATGAGGTAAAGTCTCATTGCATTTTGGGAGATGAAAGAAGAAAAGATCAATCGATAGCGTGATTCGTTTGTTAGCCCCCAAACCAATAGCTACGTACGTACCCAGTTATCTACCTGTATTGCGGCTGAAGGTCTATCTACCAACACGTGGCTCTGTGCCTCACGCAAGCATACCACGCACAAAGCACATGGTGGGTAAAGCTTCCAACCCGGCTAGTAGAACGACAGCCCCAGCAACTGTTCAATAACGCATATGGTAACTTCATTGCCAATGAGAGATTGCATGAGAGAACCATGATCGTCAGAGCTGAATATTAATAACTATCTATATTTCAGCTGAAAGGTCTAGAACGACGCTAACACGTTGGCTCTGTGCCTCATGAAAGCATAAAAAAATGAGATGGTGAAGAATTCAAGGGTGGCGCCTTCAAGTGTATCATCAGAGTGTGATGATCAATTATGATCGTACCACCAAACAAAAAAAAACAAAAAAAGAAGGCTGAAGGATCTATCACCAAGTCCATGTGCCGGCTCCATTTTTGCTGGTGGTTAGGAACAGGAAGGTGGTATGTCGAAGTGGACTATTAACCTGGTAGTAGTATCGTCACCGCTTGTTTTGTCGCCCCCAAAGACAAGAGATCTTGTGTTGATCTATAGCCAGACGGTGAGCAGGCAGAATACTTATCAAGGACCAAGAATGAATTGCTGACCGTACTATTTGTTTTGGCAAGTAAAAACATCAGATCACAAGTCGTAACCTACCTCGACTAGAGATGTTTGTCGACATAGCCTCACACGTGTTACACGTGTTTCTTTGCCCCCTTTGCCCCATGTTCACAGGTTAATATCGGCAACCACTTGGACCCCAAGCATGTTGCCTTGAACTGTATACTGTGACGGTAAGAAACTAGCTCAGTGGGAAACGAGTGTGTCGGAAATTTTGAGCCAACCTTGAAGGTGTTGTGTTGTTGTCGGGTAGTTATCAACCAGACGTTGGTAGTGAAGAGAGCCCAGAGAAGAAAACAAAAAGTGTGCTTCCCCCGTCCTTCTCATTCCTATCGTCTCCTCATTTATTCTCTTTTGCACTTTTCAAAAGAGATTTCACTTCGCTCGGCTGTTGGATACTCTGCCTTTTTGTTCTGTTGTCATCTTCGTCACATCTTCGTCTGTACCGTTGAAGTTATAGATCGAAGACTAAAACAGGGGGGCGTAAATAACCTTGAGGTATAGGAAGTAACCACACTAAAATAAAAGACATTTGTATGCCTACTTGCAAGAAACTAACTAATAATACAACCACCCTGTGTATGCCATCCACAACTGCTAGCCGCACACAGCGAACATCACCCTAATGGCGCCCATCCCCCAGACCACCGGAATCAAGAGACTGGCTAGCTGACTGTCAGCTCACCCACAAGCTTACTTCTTTTGCTTCTTCGTGCTCCTATCACTAGTATTGCTGAGCACGCTGGCACTCCGCTTGTGCTGTTGCGCCCCTGCACCTGCTCCAGCTCCACTGCTACTACCATTCTCATCCGCCTCTTCTTTGATCTTTGGTTGATTGCTGCTGCTTTCAGCTTCTTTCTCGGCCGCTGTCGCTGCTGTTGCATCACCTTGACCCTTTTCGCCTCCACCCTCCTTTATTGGAGCCATAAGACCTTCTTCTCCTTTCTTTCGTTGATCTTGACCTTCACCCTGTTGGTCCTTCTGCGCCTTGGCGTCCTCGGTCTTCTGATCATTCTTCTGCTCATCAACCTGGGCAGACTCGCCCGAGTTGTCCTTGGCGTCATCAGTACCAGCACCACCACCACCGTTCTTCTCCTGGTCGCCTGCTCTTCCTTCTCCCTCCTCCTCATCATCCTTCTTCTCCACCGTCTCTCCTCTCGCCTCCGCGGCTTCCCTCGCAGCCCTCTCCCTCTCGGCCTTCTTGGCCTCCTCAAGCTTGATCTCCGCATCGACCTTATCGCTCATCTTCCTCAAATCCACCAGCGTTGTGACCGCGCCCCAGAGAACCTCAAATTGCGCCGTCACCGACGCCGTAGGCATGATAAGACGGGCGGGGATGTCAAGCTCAAGGAGCAGGTTCGTGATGCGCATCTGCTGCTGACCAGACTTGTGACTATACAGCTTGTTGATCTTCTCGTAGCGGAACGTCGGGCCACTGCCAAGCCGGTCATGGTGCGACACGCCGTACACCTGCTCCTCAGTCTCTGACAGCTTACGACGTTCGGGCTGCTGAGGACCCTTCTTCTTGTTGGCGGCCGGAGCTGGAGCAGGAGCGGGGGTGGGCGGCTCAGCGGGGGTCGCAGGGGTCTGAGAGACGGAGTCGCGCTGATGGTGGCCGTGACCACCGTGGCGATCGGCGCGTTCACTGCGGCTTTCGTTGCGGTGGTGAGAACGGGACTCCTGGCGCTCATGACGCACAGGAGGCTCGCGGGCAGGGGGCTCATGATGGTCATTGGTTCCGGCAGTGGATGAGGCTGCGAGGCTTTCCCTCCGGCTAGCGGCCGCAGGTACTTCGGGTGCAGCTGCGACGGCGGCGGCAGCGGCGGCGGCGGGGGGCAGAGCGGCAGCAGCAGCAGCAGCAGCAGCTGGGGGGACGCTGTTCTCGGCGGGACCCATGATGCTCTTGCGCTTCTTGGACTTGTCCACGTTAAGAAGGGTCTGCAGGAGAGACTGTAGGCCGGCGGAGGTCTTGAAGGAGTTGATGTCCGACTCGCTTGCAGGGTAGTCAAGACGGTTGTACAGCTCACGACGCTCCTCGTTGAAGCGCTCCGTGCGGGCCATGATACGTTTGATCTCGAGGAGCAAAGCCTCCTCCTCACGAGCCTCATCGCTGGAGCGTTTCAGGGTGTTTTCGGCGAAACGTTTGCGGTTCTGTTCCTGTTTAGGGTCAAAGTGTAGCATCATCTCATACAGCTCGAACTCTGGCCTGGTCATGTACTGAGCAGGCTTCTGAACGGCCATCATCTTGGCAGCAACTTCGTAGTATCGCGCCTTCAAGTCTTCCATAGTCCTTGGCTTGGATGCCGGCACCACAGCCATGCCATCGGGTGTCTCACCCTCGGGCTGTTGAGGAGCGTACTCGTACCTGTCCCAGATGATAGGCCATCGCAGATCAAAATCCTTTGCCAACTCCAGCAGATAATCGGTTTCCTCTTTGGTCCAGTCGGGATGCTTTAGGTTGGTGTTGTATTGGTCCTCGCTATATTGCGGTACAGACACCCGCACGTTGAACTTTGCAAACGATGAGTCTTCGGGCTTGTCAGCCGAGCTGTCCGCAGTCGCCACACTGTCTTGCCCTTCAGCTGCGCCATCTTGCACGGTTCCATCCGGTTTCCTCTTCCAATGCCTCAAGACAAGGGCGCCATCATCCCCTCTAGCCGAGTTGGTGAATGCCTTTAGTTCCCATTTGGCAGCAGGTTTGCGACTGACCGTCCTCCGCTTCTTGAAAATGGAAACCTCGGGAACTATGGCGATAGGATTGTCGCCACCAAGGTTCTGTACTTCACGAGCGAGGCCCTTTAGGTTTGGACGTGGTGTGGCAGTCCTCGCCTTTTTGGACGGCCTCGGCCCGGCGTGGTCTGAAGGGAGGTTGAGGACGTCACGGACGTCGTGGGATGTCATGATGTGGGGCGCCGGGAGGAGGGGGGGGGTAGGAGTCGAAAAGCAAAAGAGAAGGACACCGAAACCCGCAATCGGGAACCGGGGATAACTAAAGAATTGATACGTAAAAAACGAGCCTGTGACTTCAGTTGAGCGTCCACCGGCCTCGAAACGGCCCACTCCCAAAATTCATCAAGAAAAAGCCTGATATGGTATCAACTCGCGATATTAGGCAGCAAACATCACAGATCTGGGTTTCAGCTTGTATCCGGTAACGAGGAAGATCGGATCTGGATAGACTGCAAAGCTGGGGATGGATATCTTGTCGAAACGACGCGGTCTGTGGATTGTTGGTTGTCGCTGGGAAAGATTCTTGGTGGAGACCATTCACACTTTCACAATCACCGGAAAGGGTTAGGGTTGCTCCCGAGGAGGCGTCAAGGCACGTGACTGCTCATTGCCTGCCGCTCGCAGAAGAAAAGGCCAGACCCAGGCAGGTGGAAGCGGAGCCCCTGGGTACCTTGGATGGCCCCGGCTTGATTTTCTGAACGTGGCAGTTTCCCAAGGCCAAGCTCTCTGCGGTCGCGACTTTCGAGTGTGCTACAGTGAAAGGGTGCAGCATCCACCATAGCGCATCACCAACATTCCCGCCTCCCTCTGTCCCCCCCCCCAAGTGAAGCTAGGTATACACAGCATTGGCGCAACAACCACCAGGCGGGTAAAACAGAAAAGACTAGGCCGCCTCTTCTCGACGACGATTACCCAACCGTCCTGTTCGGCGTATATATAGAGAGACAACACACAGACTCACCACAACCATGAGGTCGTTCCTCCCGCTGCTCTCGCTGAGCGCCGTTGCTCAAGCGCTCCACTTCTTCATCGACGGCACCAGCCCCAAGTGCTTCTACGAGGAATTGCCCAAGGACACACTGGTGGTTGGCCACTATACGGCAGAGGAATGGGACGACCAGAGGCATTCGTGGCAGAAGCACGATGGCATCAACATCTTCATCTCTGTAGATGTATGTTTTGTTCCCTCTTTAGCCCACCTACTAAAGCTACCCCTGACCCCTATTCATCCCACCTATTCCACCCACCACCTATTGAGATCTCCCATACCATAGCCATCATTCCTTGTTTCTACGACTGCTTACACAGCTTACCTTTTAGGAACTCTTCGACAATGACCACCGCGTCGTCTCCCAGCGCGGCGGCCCCGGCGGCAAGTTCACCTTCACCGCCGCCGAAGCAGGCGACCACCGCATCTGCTTCACGCCCACATCGACCTCAGGCCGGTCGAGCTGGATGTCGGTCAACAACCCGAACGGCGGGATCAAGCTGACGCTGGACATGGCCATCGGCGAGTCGAGCGCGATTGAGAGTGCCGACAAGGGCAAGCTGCAGGATCTAGCGACGCGCGCCAGGGATCTGAACAACCGGCTGCAGGATATTAGGAGGGAGCAGGTATTCCAGAGAGTAAGTTCTCTCTCTCAGCCGAATGGGTGGGGATGGGAGGGGTTGTTTGAACCCGGGAGGGGCAGAAGCTAACACATAATCTTCAACCAAAACAGGAACGCGAAGCCGAATTCCGTGATCAATCTGAATCCACCAACGCTCGCATCGTCCGCTGGGTCTTGATCCAGCTCGTCGTCCTGGGCGTCACTTGCGCCTGGCAGCTCTCTCATCTCCGCTCCTTTTTCATCAAGCAGAAGCTCACGTAAAGAGCTTTCAGCACTTTACCCAAACATGGGTCATATAGGAGGGGGGACTCGCTTGCAAAGAAAAAAGAACACATATCTAATAGTGGGAGCGGACGAGTTATGAGGGACAGGGTGGTGTAATTGGTGTGGTCTAGTCTACTTTTTGTTTTGGTCCAATGTAGACAGGCCACGGGTGTCATGGATGGGATGAGGTGTTCACGCCAGGCCATGTCAAAAAGGAGGAGCCATGATCAAGGAAAGAAAAAGATGCTATAGGCGGGTGGGCCGTCCTCAGCCACAGAGGGACGAGAAAGTCTAAAGAAACGGTTTAACATGTTTTATACATGCTTCCATATAACATGAGTGGTCATGCCTTTGATGATATAATGCACATACCTCATACAACCAACACTCGCGCATCACACATTGGGCGAATGCCAACAAAGGACAAACCAAATAGTGTTCGCTTGAGATACTGACCAACCTTGGTCGCTTTACATGCTACTCTATGAGCTGTCATGCCTTGATGACTTATGATACATACAAACAACACTTTCACACGTCACTCTCACACATATATCAGGCTCGGTAGGGACGTTTGATCACACAAACACGGACGAACGTGGTATATACACTGAGGTACCAACCCGTATAGTTGCAACAGCACATATACATTGATCTCTCGTCTTCGAGATAGCGTAGACCATCTTGCCTCGCTCCGTCTTCTTCAGGAAGCTTTTGAAATTAGAAAATATCGTTTCCACGGCGTTCACCACATAGAAAGCCGAAAGCTTGACTAAATCCAATAAAGCTTTGTCTATTCGGCATTACACTGATAATAAACCAGAGCTGGATCGTATATCTCAATGAGATCTCCATCACGTCGGGCAGCTTCCGTAAGAACGAATACAAGACTGTCCTTCCGGTTTTTGACTACGTAGCCTTAGCCACCTGATTAGTTTCTTCATCTTAGTTCGAGTGGCCTTTGTCTCCTTACAAAAAACGACATAATAGAGGCCGGAAAAGAAAACGACGTAAGAAAAAACCAAGATTTTGTGCACCCCAAGCCATCATCTATGGACAACTAAAGAACTTTTCGAGCAAGGGAAAAGTGCCAGTGGGAAGGGTTAGGTAGAAATTTGAATGATGTACAGCTCAGCTTCCTCACGCAGATCAGGGAGACTAGATCAGTAACAAACCCCAAAAGAGGCTTTGAAGAGGATTCCTTCGTGGTACCAGCATCGAATGAGTCTCTCCCTCATAGATGCCTTGTGAATATGGAAACCTATGAGAACGGGAGGCTGGAGTTACGCGGCGTCCAATGACGATTACTCTGTAGACTGGAATGGGTGGTGTGGTTTTTGTTGAGTGCCGGCTAACGAGGAGGAAGGAAACATTATAAAGTATGGTGATGACGCCCGAGGTAACGGTTCATGGTGGTTGGCAAGATGTGTTTGACCAAGGATGTGTGATTTATGGCGGTGATCGATATGCTAGACCTAGACGGTGAATCGGGGTAAAATGAGGGAAACTTACAATAGTCATAACTTGGCTCCTTGCCGGAGGAAGAATCCCCAAGAGGGATGCAGGGGAGTCTAGTATAGGTAGGTACCTCCATACCTTGTGACTTGGGCAGTGGCCCGGGGGAGGGGGATGATCACCATAACAACTTTGACGGACGGGAACCAGAGCTCTTTCCTCATATTAGTTCCTCACTGATGGGGATTTCTCTGCTAATGCTACGACAGCTAGTACTCATGGATGATGGTTGAATATGAAGAAGAGAGAGAGTTGGAGAGACTTATAGGAAAAAGTGAGGCTTAGATACAACGCTCCGCGAGAGTCTTCATGATATATGTTCACTAGGTCACGGCAGTTACCGTATCATCTCTGGAGAATTGAGGTTAAAAGTCGTGTAGATGACGTAGGGTTGAATGTCTGCCAAATGCATTTGGTAGTTGTCGAAGAGTATGCGCGTGGTTGTTCGATACCTTGAAACCCCCCATTCCCAAATCTCGTGTCGAGAGATAATGCGGTATATACGATAGGTTTTGAGGTCCGACCTCAACCCAAGCGTGTATAGTAAGTAATAGCCGTATATGTGGCACGGTGAAATTACTAAGGAACGAATAAACAAATGCTTGGAAGGTGGGGGCCTGACAGCTGTTTTCAATGAAAACATTTTGCGCCACCTCATCCTCCATCATATCATATCGTAAAAGAACAATGAAAGAGAATAACATGATCAAAACCACGAAGGATCAGTGAGTGAGTGGATATAATGATTATTATACGTAGTTCGGAGATGTATAAGATGCTGACAAGACAGCAATAGCGCGCAACAACAGACAAGGTAGACAATGACAATAGACAGACAGTAACAAGCTCAGAACCACACACCCACGAACAGCAACACTACAACGCCGAGGCGTTCCGTTCCAATCAAAGTGAATACGCTTTCCTCTTTTCCCCTTTTTTCGTTTTCCCGAGATCTTTTCAAACTTTCTCTCCCAACCTCTTTCCCTGTCACTTCTCCCTCTTCTCACGTGTTTCCCCCTCCTTCACTCTTCGTCCCACTCCGAACCGCGTCTTCCAGCGGCAAGATGAGGGAGGCTTGACCGTTTGCATGAGTTTGTGGGGAAAGAGGTAGCTGTCATTACAAACTGTATCATCCGAGGCCACGGTCCTCCACGTGAGTCGGCTCGGCCATCCATAGCGGCCCGGCGTCGTGAATCCTAGCATCCTCTCGCCAAACGAAGGCCAGCCAAGAAGGGAGGGAACGAGAAATGGTAGAAGAAGAAAGGGTTTCCGGGGAGGTCGAGAGAGAGGAAGCGAAGATAGCGAGAAAGACAGAAGACTGAGTCTGGAATACTAATCGTATGGTCGTAATGATGTGCCCCAGGTAGATCAAGCAAGTAAAAGACGCCAGATGCGCGTAGCCGAGTAAAACCGCTATGAAAAACAAAGGAAGGTATCCTCTATAGTCCCTATGCAAAAACATCTGAGAACCCCATGTTTCGGCAAATTCATACAACAGGACTCGTCTCCCCTCCCCGGGAATCCCCCTATATAGATGGGACGAAGACTTGCTCCTCACATTTTCTCCTTTTGAAGCTAGCCGCACTGTTAGCGGTTAGGATCATCAACACAGCTGCCACCGTCTTTGGTTGTTGCTCACTGAAGGATATTATTAAAACAAACGGACACAAAATCAGCACCAGCCTTTTCAGCTGCAGCACAGGGCCTTCCAAATGCCCTTGATGCCGCCTTGCTGTTGCTGTGGCTGGTTAGAAGGTGGTGGGTTCGTGTTCGATGTGGCAGTGTGGGTCATTGTCCGTTGCGGAGGCTGTTGCATGTTGTATGGTTGCGCCCCATTTCCCGCCGACTGGGTGGGCGTGGGTTGGGACTTGTAAGCCCGGTTATTCTGCACGTTGGCGTTTGGTTGCTCTTTCGCCCGCTGCCCCGGCTGAGCTGGAGGCGAGGGCTGCGGGGCGTTTAAACGAGCGGCGGTCAATTGAGCTCGGGGGTCGCTTGCGTGATGGGTCGTGGGCCCCCTCGAGTTGTGGATCTCCATAGCTGAGGGCCCAGGTCTCGCGTTTGGGTTGTGCAAAGCCCCAGGCCGATCCCAGTCCCCCTTCTTGTCGGACTTGTTAACCTTCATCCAGTCATATTCGCCGTCCTCAACGCCACCGGCATCCTTGAGCGCCTGAGAGAAAAGTTCGCGGAGGTAGTCGTAATCGGGTTGGTCCTCGAAGCCAAGGTTGCGGACGTATGTGAGGTATTGGGCAAACTGTTCGGGGAATCCTTCGCAGAGATCTTTGATGGCAGTTGTCTGCTTCTTCTCGCCAATCTTTTCATACTTTTGCTTGTTAGTAGCAGCCTTGAGGCCTTGCCACGGCAAGCCACCACGGAGGAAGTACATGAAAACGTGGCCCAAGGCCTCGAGATCATCTCGTCGGGATTGCTCGCGGCCAAGATGGGTGTTGATGGACATGTAACGGGCAGTTCCCGAAAGCGATTTCCTTTCGCGGTAGGGAATGTGCTGTTTGGTCTTTGGGTCACGGTACTGCTTAGCCATACCGAAATCAACTACGTGAATGACATTGGCAGTTTTGGTTCCCTGCCTTCCAATCAAGAAGTTGTCGGGCTTGATATCGCGGTAAATCAAGTTCTTCTCGTGGATAGTTTGAACACGGGACAGCTACGTAAAGGTTAGATTACCTCGATTCAGGGGACACGGGGAAGACGACCGGCCGACGTACCATTTGCTTGGCAACCATAACGACCGTCTTGAGACTGAACCGGCGATTACAGTGGTCAAAGAGATCTTCTAAAGAGGGACCAAGGAGATCAATAACCAAGATGTTGTGAAGACCTTCTTGGCCAAAGTAGTAGACATTAGGGATCCCGGCTATAGGGTACGATGTTAGCAAGGAACCATGACGACTCAAGAAAGGCCTGTACTAACGGCATCCCACAAGGATCTTGTATGTCCTGTACTCATCGCGAAGCTGGGGAGCATCACTCTTGCGCGGCTCCTGTAATCACCTCAATTGTCAATCCAGTTCATCCCTCGTCGCGGATGGGGAAGGCGCGACGAGCCAAGGTCCGGAAGAAGGACGTACGAATTTGATGGCAACCTGCTGGTTGTTGAGGAGGTTGGTACCCTCGAAAATGACACCGAATGAACCCTCTCCGATTTTCTTTCCCACTCGGTAGTGTACACCGACGACGTTGGAAGACGTCGACGAAGCCATCGTGTCGGTTTGTCGTCACTCAAATTATCGTGTGTTCTAGTTAAGGTTGAGGGTCGACGGGGTCGTGACTAAGGGTGATGGTCGTTAATCAAGGTGTCGTCGCACGTCTAGACAACTGAAATCGGCGGTCAGTGATTGTTGAGGATAATGACTGTATCGATGACAGGAAAGTGTGTGCGTGGTGCCGATAACAACAATGACGGATAACGTCCCCAGACAGGAGACCTAGGGGCCCATGTGTGTATTGCGTAACTGGGCAGAAGGGATTGACAGGAAGGAAGTGGAAAAGGAGGAAAAAGTGCAGTGGTGTGTGGGAACCATGAATTGGCAGACGATGGATGGTTCCTACAGATGTGCCAAGGCAAGGCTGTCTGTGTGCAATAGGGATCCAGGGAAGCAGGCCTGGTTGTGCCTGGGGACCAGGCCATGACGGAAAGAGATCATTCAGAAGCGGGCCACTCCAGGCCACGCCCACAGCAAGAGGGACAAGCGACGAACGAGCCAACACTCACCCTGGATTCGGCTAACACGCTGCCGGGTCCTCTTTCGTTCAATGTCGTAGTCGGTGAGAGACGGACGGGGCTGGGTTTGGCGGATGCCGGGAGGGAAGGACTTCTGGTCGGAATGCAGTGACCAAAGTCGGGTAAGTAACGAACAGGAGGTCCTGTTCGAAGATGCGAACGACGAACGACGACGACGGTGGCTGAATTGCTTTGCACTTCCTCTGCAATTCAGCTTCTTTGAGATTGACCAAGTATAGGTACTTCGGTGAAGAGACCGGGATATGGGGGGCACAGATGGGTTGCTGAAATTGGGCCGGTTCCCTGGGTGGAGTGTCGTGGTGATTACGAGAAGGTTTCCCCAGTCGTCTGTTGCTTCTTTGCGCAAGCGAGGAGGAGTGGGTGGTATGCGGACGGATTGAAGGAGGCTCAGAGGGTCGCGCGCCGCGAAGAGAGAAAGCTGGGCGGATGGGATGGGGGACGAAGGATCCGTCTATTTTGTGGTGGACAAGTTGGATGCGAGCCGCGTTCTCAACAACAGACCCCCGGAAGGAAGGAAAAGGAACAAATAAAAAGACGTCTGTCGTCTGCAGCGTCTACGACTGTGTCGGGGCAGAAGTGAGTGGTGAAAGGGGGCAGCAGACAGACGCGGATAAATGACGATGGATTGGGTTTTGGGGGGTGGCGGGCTGCCGAGGGTGGTGAGATGGAGAGAAAATGGAACGGGACTCGAAAGGAGGCAGGACGGCAGCGAAAGAGAGCGAGGAGAGGGCGGCCAGAGGGGTCGGGAACGGAGCACTGCAACCTACCTGCTAGCGCAAACGGAAGGCGGGCGGGGGGTGGTCCAGGACGTCCAAGGCAGTGGAGAATAAGTACTGGAAAGCGGAATGGCTTGGTGAATTTCAGGCCTTCCATTGACTCCCGTCTTTTCGTCCGGTCGTCCACCAGTCTTTCCCTTCGGAAGCCAGGGCCCGGACGAGAGTGCCAGAGGGAGTGCAGTGCTACCTACTACCTCCCGTCTACCACCTCACCTTTGGGTACCTCTTGTAGAGAGCGCGCGGGACGGATCGCTGATTGATCGAGGTGATCAGGTGCACAGGCACCGGACACCAACCCCAAGCCCCGGCCAACGAACGACGGGCTTTCTGACCACTAGAATACTGCAAAATGCTGCACCGTCCACCTGCACTGCGACGAGAGTCTGCGCTGCGGGACGAAACTGGACTGGCTGCTCGGCGTTGCTGACTCTACAAGAGTGGTGCCCTGAGAAGCAAAGTGGAAGGGCGGGATTGGGAGCGACGGCGGGAGCACCGTTACGGCCATCCAGGTTTCCACTAACCCACTCAGTCAGCGTGGGTGCGTAGGTACCTAGTAGACAACCTGCACCAACAAGTGGGTACCTTTTCACGCCAGCCTTTTCGCTTGGCAAGACTCACACAATTCACTACCTAGGTCAGTACAGATAAAAATGAGGCGCGAATGTATATCCACTGAAAGTTGGTGTCAACAGACTGTGCGGCAAGACTGAAATACCAGATGGGGAAAACCTTGGAGGTTAACGGAGTGTGAGATTGAGCAGGACTTCAATCCTTTCTCACGGACCAAAAAAAAAGGTGTTGTCGCGGGCACAGCAAACCAAAATCAGCAAGCAGCCCGCGCCAAGGGGCACTGGCGAAGGGGCCCCATCTTGTTTCTAGGGATACGATTGGCTCGGATCGTCCTAGCTCTATCCAATATTTTCTGTCGCCAGGGGGTACCTACGGATGAGGACGGCCTATGCAGGGACTCTTTTCTGGTCTGTGCTTTGCGATAAACCTATCAGTTTTGCACATTTGAGGCTGCGCCGTTTTCCAAGACATGCGTGAACGAGACAATGCAACCAAACAATCAGATGCTTTAAACTGGTTTGTGTTACTTGTGATCATACGCTATGCATTGCGCCAATTCAAGGAACCAATGGGCAATATATGAGAACTTTCAGGTTGCCATGGTCTCGAGACTGTCAGTAGCTCGGTCACCCAAGATCGAAGGTGACAATGCGACGGCATCAGTCGCGGCTTTCTGGCAATGGATCCAAATGAAGGCTATCGCGATACACCAACTGCTTTGCAGCAGGCTATGCCGGTTGTGTCTGTACCCCATAGCGGGACCCATATCCCAGCCTGCAGGCTAATGCAACCCTGGAAGTGCAATCCATTCTCAAGCGCCGCCGGTCCAGAACGGCAACCAACGAGTGGGTGGATGGTTGTGGATGATGGGTGTGCTCGGTTGGTCCGCTCTGGGGAGGGTGGCGATGTTGGATATTTTTCTCCTCTAGATTTGTGTACATACTCGGGATTGCCCAGTCAATTGCAATCGTATTCGTTTCGTTCAAACTCGTCTCTTGAACATCAACAATGGCATAGAGAGACGCACCGTTGGCGCGGCCAAACATGCTGCAACTACACCGGGGACGGCCAAAAACGGCGAAAAAAGGACGACGACGGCGACTGCGACACCACACGACGTCCGGCCCTCGGCGGTGAAGGCGGAAGCAGCATGAGCGTTTTGCCCGCTGCTCCCTTGCGGTCTTGGCATGCAAGTGACAAGCCGTGCATCCCCATTCGATGAAAAAGTGTGCCTGGCACACAAACGGTCGATGTGTATCGACTGTGAAGATGCGAAGTTCTCCTTTTTATCACCGCAAGGGTCGGGCCGAGGGTCGGTCTTGTGGTGATCAAGCCTACCAGTAGCAGGCTGATGAAAAGGTGCAGTGAGGTGAAGACATTGGGTGAAATGATACTACTGACGATGAGCTCGGATATCGTGCCTTTATGCTCTGAAGCTCTGAAGCTCTCAACAGTGGGTGGGGGCTACTAGTTCTACATTACGAGTACCTATAGGTAACCAACAGTTGAACAGTCCGGTGCGTCTGGTGCCATCGCGGCTGGTTCCGAGAGGTGATCGCCTGTGACAGCTCCTTCCCGACTGGGCTTGGGCTGAAGGACGGAAGGAAGTGTTCTGTAGTGTTTGGAGAGAGAGGGAAAAAAAGGAACGTCGAGGACAGGACGATCAATCAGTTTGAGCGAGGAGTTGCAGATTGGGTTGCTCAACATCAACATTGAATTCACTCCTTGTCAGTGCAGTGTGGACAGACAGCCGGCAAACTTCAAAGCTGCAGAGGGTTCAGATAGAAAAGAACAACACACCGCCTGCGACTGGTTCCTGACAGCAGACATGATCTTGCATTTGGTGCCCTCCTTGCGGCTACTTTGAACTCGTTGCATCTCAGTCGGCCTCCAGGGGCTCTCCAACAAGATGAATGACCATCAATTCAGGAACAACAAGCCAAACTGAAGACTTCGAGGCAGCAACAACTCGGGCGAAGCGGCACATGGTAGCCAGCTTCAGTTTCGATTCACTGTGGAGTCTTTGGCAAGGAGAAGCCGCGAAGAGAAAACCAATGGAATCCAAATGGAAAGACGGGAAAAAGGAGAACAACGCAAAAGTTCCTTCCTGGCCAGAAGCTTATTGAGTGGGGCCATCCCAGCCACGGCCCATATGGACACGGGCACGGCGGCAGCGAACGGTCCATCTGTTCTTCGAGTCCAGTCTCTTGTGCCGTATCGCTGGGTGTCATGATTCAGGAATTACAAAACGTTCGACAACCGTCCATCTTCCATCGTGTGACCTATCACACGAGTTCTGGACTCCGAACTTCTTCGTGAAAACCATGCGAAGATCTCGATATGAGAGCAGGTTTGTTTGATTTTCTCGCTGCCAATTCTGTCCACCTTGAACACCCCAAACCCCCAACCGACAAGCCCCCCCCTTCTTTTTTCCCTCCGAAACCCAATTCCCCGGGGGGGGGGGGGGGGGGGGGCGATTTCACACGCACAAACTCTCCCACAAGTACACAAGTCACACACATCCCAATAGCGAAATGGCGAAAATCGTACTACGACGTGCACGACTCCATTCCGGTAATCGAGTTTGGGCCACTTTCATTCAATCCAGCCATTCCAGATGACATTACCCATGGGGTTTTCAGACATGGAAAAAAAGAAGAAAAAAATCAATGACGAGAGGGTTTCTGATCGTGCATGAGTCGCTTCCCTGTTCAAAATCAAATCTTGGACTTTGGTCAGGACAAGGGCTGATACTTGTTGGGTCTTAGGCTCGCTGGGCTCACTGGGAGATCATCTAACTACACTACGATGTCACGGACATGACAACAATAGGTCAAGGACAAGCGCTCGCAAATCCGGCATTTTCCACAATGTCTGGATCTTGTTCATTTTAATCCGTTCCTTGTATTTTTTTCGTTTTTGTTTTTCTTTACCTTAATTTCTTCATTAGTGTCTTCTTGACGTTCAATTATAACGCCATTTTCCCCGGGGGGGTACCCGTCTAATCGATGGTCAATCATGGATCATGTGGACGGGATGGGATCGATTTGGTACCTGACCACTCAAACCGGCCCTGGCCTGACCTGGGTTGCTCCTTGGACATCGACACATGTGCTTGGCATGTCAGACCTAGTATATGAGCCTCATTTATACAGCTTCTGGACAAAACTCCGGCCCGAGCAGCTGGTCCAATTCCGTCCGCAAGAACATTTTCTTCATTCCACATGCTCGGACGAGCACCGAGACTACCAAGATAGACCAGGCTAGACCCGAAAATGTTGAAACATAGATATATGGACACTCAAATGGGCTGGAAGATCGCAAGTTTCCACGTGTGTTTTGACTGCCCCAGGCCGTCCATAGGCTGTATACATGCGTTGTACCCAAATCCAAACCGCTAGAATTAGACTTTTTTTTAGTACGCACATTCCTTGGTCGGAATTAGGGCAGCATTCTCAACATGACGCAAACTGAGGAACAATTCTATATATAGATAGCCGAGCCATCAGACACAGACGTGATGTGGTAAAAAGAAAGCGCAAAACAAGAAAGAAAAGACACCGCAGTCGCTGCAGTGCGCAAAAGCCTAACGAAGCCCTTCTCGTCCCGTCTTGGCCTCCATCCCCGACTTCACGTCAAGTTCCAGCTGTTGCTTCGACCATGGACCAAGATCTTTCGATATAGGCATAGATTTGCGTTATATGTAGAAAAAGATCACACAGAACCTCCCGCGGTCACGGCATGTTCTGTCTGATATGTCTAACAGAAAAAGATATTACAAATGGTTCGACAAGTGGCCTAAACCAGATTCTCGAGAGTATTGTCATCTTTTTGTTTTTTGTCTCGGATGCTCTTCACTGTCTCTTCATCGAGAATCAAGCCACCAAGGAAAGAAGAAATCCACTTGAGACGCGAAATGGACACTATGATCCATGATCTCAAGCCACATGTATTTTGCGTTTCCCTTTCCCTTCAACAACTCTGTACGGACGTAGGAGCCAAGATATCGGATTATTCCAATACGCCACGTTTGATCAGGACCAAGACTTCCCTCCTTCTTTCCCCGCCGCGACGGTGTCACCTTTTGGGTCATGTCCGGGATATTGGCTCCTCAAAGTTGAAGAGTCAAGTACCTAGGTAGCTGGCAATCTATCCAATGCCCCAGCTTCCAATAGGTTGTGTAGGTATGCGCATGATCCCGGCGAAAGATAGATATGATGAATTTTTTTTCGTTGTTCCATTGTGAAAAGAAACCAATCACACTAAACCGACAAAACGGCCAGGAAGGTAAAGTTAGTAGCTATGTGCACAAATACTCATACAACATTCTCCCATTCCATGATCTTGATGTTTTTTTCTTCTTCTTTTTTGCTTCGTTCACTTTGTTCTCGAGGATTTTTTCTCTCTTCGTGTTGCTCTCATGCTATTTCCGAACGTAGTTTTACTCTGACCCCAATGCCGCATAGACCCATTGACCCAAACCATGAGATCCAGATAAAAGCAAGGCAAGGAAAGGAAAATTGTTAAAGACAACCGCCGCTTTTAACCAATACAGCAAACGCAGTCAAGTCTAGCCATCCTCTCTTTGTTCAACCTACTGCTCTTCCGCAATACGTGCACCCCATGTTGTCTTACATTCATTCCCATCTCCATCCACCTCTCCCTTACCATCAAGTCGACCAGAGTCCTACATCCAAACCCATGCCCAGACAGCAACACCAAAAAGCATCTCACGCTTCCAACCCTACCAGAACGACGATCCTTCGCTTACCGCGCCCGCACTCGCGGCCTCAAGCGGAGCCCTCGTGCTTCCATTAATAGCCGCAGCGGCCGCCTTCTTGGCTGTCATACGGCCATACACGAGCGCGACGGTGTTCTCGGCCGCCTCGAGCGTGGTCTTGTACCACTCGTCCAGCCGGGCCTTGTCGATGTAGGTCTTGAGCTTGGCGTCCTCAGCCTTCATGGCCTCCATGAGCTTGTTGCGGAACGAGTCGTCCATTTTGTCAAAGCGGCGGTCTAGATTGTCGGTGTAGACACCGAGGACATCCGAGGGCTTGATGCAAGGGCGGAAGGCATCATCTGAGTGTTCTGTTACGGCAAAAAAATGGGTTAGCACTATAAGCACTCTATATGGGAAACATGTCTCGGGAATGGGAGTATGAAACTCACGCTCGTCAACAACAACAAACAAGGTCCTGTAGAGTGCTGTCTCGCCGAGGACTTGCAGTTGATGTTGGTCATCCTTCAGGTTGGTAATGTTGACTTGCTTCCAGTCATCACGGATGAGGCAGCGACGCCAAATGAGGCGCTCAGCATTGCTTCGCTCCTCACCCTTTAGGCCATGCTTGGCGACCTTCAGGGCTAGGTAAAACTGATCGCCAATGGCTTCGAAGTGCTTCGGGTCAAGGTATACTAGGGTGAGCAAGTCGATGAGGGTAAGTGGCTGAAGGGCCTCGTGCTTTAGTAGGCGCTCCATGCCGTCCTCAAAGACGGTTTGAAGTGCCTTTTGCTTCTTCTGGCCATTGATCCAGGCGCCGTGGAACTTCATTGCCAGTTCAAACTCGGCTCTTTCGTCGACGGCTTCTTCAATGGTAGGCCGTATCTGGCTGTAGAGGTTGTTCTGGATCGTGATGATCTCGAGAGCCTGGTCAACCTTCTCAAGCTTGGCCGCCTTGCTATCAGAAAAGCCGTTGCTCATTTCACGGTCGCTGCTATGTTGATCGGCCTCGTCAGCCAGCAAAGCCAGCTTTCCAAGACTAAGCTCAATCTTCTTGCTCCACACTTGCTTCTCTCTGGTTAGACCAAGAGTTATCAGTGTCTCGGCAGCACGATCAATGTCCTTCTCCCTTTCAACATCATTGATCCAAGAGATCTTGGCTAATTCGGGCCTGGACCGGAGGAACTTGGTGGCGTAGCCCTCATTGTCGTAGGGGAACTCGAGGACTGCCTGAACACCGCTGGCGTCAAGTAGAGCCTCGTACGCCGGGAAGGCAAACCTCTCCTGATACTGGTTGAAGTAACCGCCCATCTGCCTCTTCCGTTCTTCAGCCTTGGCACGACACTCCTCGGCTTTGGTAGCAGAGGTGCCAGGGGCTAGAGCACTCTCCTCTAGAGTGAGAATGTGCTGCACCATGACATCCGCCAGGGCGGCATATGCCTCATGCTCCTGCGCCAGAGCAATTGCTTCATCCCAAAGATCGTAATCCTTGAGTCGTAAGATCTTCTCGTAGACATTTTTGCCGTACTCCTGAATACACGTCTTGCCGAGTTCTTGCGTGTGAGAATCGCTAGACTTTTCCGCCCACGAAATATACTCGTTAAGAGCGGTGATGTATCGGCTGGTCAGAGCAGGAAGCATGTCTCGAATGCTCTTGAGAATTTTCACATCCACAGAAGCCTTTTCCGGAGAAAGGAAGTAGTAGTTATCCAGCCATTCGTAACAGAACTCAATCAGGCGTTTGAGATTGCTGAAGATGAAACTAGTGGCAGTCCAGGGCTCGGGGATCGCGTTGCCTTCGGGGCCTTTCCTAGGATTGACACCGTACAGGCGTGCATTCCTCAAACGGTGCTGCTCCGCCTCCTGAAGGGCGCCCTTGTTGACGATGGCCGCTTCCAGGACTAGACGGTTGATGCCGTTTTCGTCGGTGAGACGTTCAGTATAGGCATACTTGATAATCTGGTACGCCCAAGCGACAAAGATCTCTAGTCTCCACACATCGTTAATGAACCAGTGCCGAACGGGGTCTACCTCGCCGACAGCCGGATTGGGCTCTGTCTTTTGGTTCTCGTTGATGTACACCACTGTCTCGGAGATGACGTTTTGTTTATCCCCCTTTGGCCTTTCGGCGATAAACTGCTCATTCTTCCGCCAAAGCCACGTTGCAACGGCCATCTTTTCAGAGTCGTAGAGCAGCACCCACCGTGTACGAGCGTCCAGATCCACCCTTAAGGTGTTGAGGTAGGATATCAGCCTTTCAAGATATGCCACCCTGGTCCTCATGTTGTTTTCGAGCGAGGCGGGCACGTTGGGGATGAACGGGGTCTTGGATGCTACAATCTCATGACTGAGCTCAATGGCGGCATTTCCAATTTCCTGAGGGGTGAAAGGCAGGCTCCTTCCTTGGAACACCAACGGGTTGTCATTCTTGATCCCAAAGAAGACAGCCTGTTCGAGCTTGCTCTTTGCGCTTATGGTTGGCGGCTTTTCAGTCGTAAACCGATCAACCTCGCTAATGGCAACTCTAACTGTGCCAACACCCTGCACCAACAACACAGCTGCAGGGTTTTTGGTCCTGTGTCGCGATCGAAGCTCATCCGGGAAGTGGCCATTAGTAGTAGGCTCCTCTGTGCCCGAGCCTACTATTTGCACATTGCCTTCATCTCGTAGGTCTACCACGTCTTCGAATGTGGCAGGTATGATGTGGCTGTCTTCTTGGAGCTGTGACTCGGGGGAATCCGGTGGGGCGGCCATGGAGGCTATCACAACGGCGCGGTCGAAGACAACAAATGCTACCATTGCGGGGCGTGGTAGGTAGAGCTTGGGCCTCTCGGGCGCATTGGATCTCACCGAACTGTTGTAAGAAGTCAAGGGTCGGACTGCACCAACCTTCTTGTTCTGGCCAGAAAGGACAACCTCAACCAAGGCATAGTGAGACTGGTCTTTGCTGGAAGAGAAGGAAGTGAGTAGTAGCAGATGCTGGACAGAATCTTCATCATGAACCAGAGCCTCGCTAAGTCGGCTGGCCTCCACATACTTGTTGTCGAGTCCTCGAGGAACGCAGGTAAAATCGACAATCTCAAAGGACTCCTCGGGTAAACCGGCGGATGCTGGGTCGGCCTCCTGGATTTGGTGAATAAGCTCGCTCCTCAAGTCGATATCGGACAGAATATCGTGGTGGCCGCCCCTGTGAATGCGCCAAACATTAAGCTTGCCCTTAGTCGTAGCTCCCACAATGACGCGCTCCCCGACTCTTGTGGGATGGCTGGCGCGGACGGCAACGACATCCCCATGCGCAGAAGTGGAACCAAGGACCTGGCGGATGCTTCCCAGCAATCCACCTACGGCATTGGTGAGGCTGCTACGGAGGAATTGTACGGAAATGGTGGGCCGGCCATGCATGTCGCGGACGCTCAGGTAAGCAAGACGGCCAGAGCTGAAGACGAGGACGAAACCAGCGGATTCGGCGTTGACGATCTGAACGACATGTTCTCCAGAAAACATGCCGGGTATTGTGTCCTCGACTCCATGTCGTTGTTGGCGAATAAAGTCAAGGGTGGCGGCGCTCGAAATGGATTCCCAATATGCGATCTTGCCGCTCATGGGCATGACTACGACAAGGCCCGGTTCATCGGAGGAAGCCGAGGGCGAAACCAATGAGCCAAGTGGTAGCGGGTCGGTCGGATTCTTGGAGGGATAAGGAAGGCCGAATGTGAAGGTCTCGGGCGAGGCGGCAGTAGAAGCATAGGGCCAGACGAAGGCATGGGTATGGGTAAGGCTTAAGGCGTATCCGCTGGCTGAGTAGACGGCACCGTGCTGACGATCTTGGGACTTGTTAGGCACTCCAGGTTCTACTAAGAGTTGGTCCAAAGGTGGAAGGGCGTTTGGGTGGTAGCTGTGCTGGCTGAGCTTACTTTGCGCATCTGCTCGGAGTCGGTCGGGTAAAGCTGGGAGCTTGCTCACGGTATAAGCATTGTTGGTAGTCTGTTTGGGATTGTGGTCAGTAGCCAAGCTTCCAGGAGCTGTTTGTGGCTCTGGATGAGCTCCCCAATGCGCAAGTAACGGCGCGACAAAGACGGGAAAGGAAGCATCAACATACCAATACTACGCTCCCATCACCCTTTGCAGTCCGTTCGCCGGCCCTTTGTTTCTTTGATCGCACGCTGAGCTCTTTGCGGGGGCCACCGAGGTTTTCAATGCCGTCGCGCTTGATGTCGAGCAAGGCAAGCTTGTCGGACTTGACCTCGTACAGTTCCGTATCCGTGTCTGGAAGGGATTCGGTATTCGCAACCGTGGTTTCGTGTAGAGGCACCCTTTGTCGCTTTGCCTTGGGAGCCTGGACTGTGGCGTCTGTGTTCGACGAGGGGCGCGCTCTGCGGCGGCTGCTTCGTGTCCCCTTTGCGGGGCCGCCTTGGTCTTGTTGATTTGGCTCAAACATGTTGGCGTTGGGGTGCTGGAGCGTGACCGAGAGTCGCGGTGGTGACGGTGGTGGTGGTGGTAGAAGATTGCGGATGGCTAGCTAGAAATCGCCAAAGCGAAGAATAGTAGTAGCAACGGAGATGCTGGAAGAGTCGATGGGTCCGATCGGTGACCGTGACGGATGACGTGAACAATAACGCGCTGCGCGCGCGCTCCCTTCGATTCAAATCTCGGTCATACGACAACGACCATGGCAAGGCGCGGTGCACCTGGATACCACAAAGGGAGGTGATGAATAGTGGAATGTCGAATTTGTGACGGAGGAAATCACGGCGGCGGCGGCGACGAGAAAGGATGATGATGATGGTGATGATGGATGCGCCGTTATCGATTAGGTATACCCAAAGTCGGTGGAATACAAGAGGTCGCAATTGGGGAATGTCGGTTGTACTGGTCAAAAGGCCAGAGGCTGAGTAGTAGTATGTCGCTACTATCTAGATGTCAAGTGAATGGGGAAAAGGCGGGCAACATGGCAAAAAGTCGAGATCGATGCATTCGTTCCCTTCTTCATAAGTCTTCAATCATTGGATAGGTCCTGGTTGACAAAAAAATCACAGGTGCTGCTGGCCCATCGTGGTCACTGAGTGGTCAGTCTTGGCGTGTTGCTTTGCTTTGTTGGTCAGTGCTTCACAAGCTACCTACGAATCGTGGAGATCTCCACACACAACCACGAGGTGCTGGCTGCCAGGAGGCACGTAAGTACCTCTAGGTACCTTTTACTTCCCCTTTGTTCACAGCTCCCGTCCTGTTCAAACTGCCTTTAAACAAACCCTAACACTAACATGCACTTGGTGACCAAGTTCGACCACGTTCTTGTCCATGTCTCTCTCATTTCATTCCTTTGTCAGGTCGGTCTTTTTGCTGTTTACGTTTCCCTTCTCCGTGACCTCTCAATTCTCGAGTCATCAAGCAACAAAGTGGTAGCTCTAGGTATCAATAAACGCCCATAGAGTGCTCTTGAGAGAAGCTGCACTGAGTTGATATCTGGTAATGCCATTTGTACTGCTTGGGTGACATCATTGGGGCTGTTAAGTTGTATACCCTGTATCCACTGTTAACCTTAACATGGAGGCACACGGACATCTTCGGCCTCACTGTAGTGTAGTGTATCAGATCTCAACTCCGTACAGATCATCTTACTTAGATTCACTACTAGCACTCGGGAGTAAGTCTAGGGGACATCTCATAGTATTGATGGTTTCCTTCAACTCCTGACTCTGCCCACCAACCTGACGACCATGAATCGACGCATAGCGACCTCGGTCACTATCACTGACCCACTGGTCAAGTACAACGCCCTCATCGCCAGCAATGTCTATACTCCCGATGTCGCCCAACACCGTCTGGCCCATCACCTCCAAAAGCTCTATGTGCGATTAAAGGACTACACGCCTTCTCAAGAGTACCAGTCAAGACTCCAGCAAATCACAAAGGCCCTGGACTCGGCAAGAAAGGAGAATGTTGAGGCCGAAGAAACCCAGCTGGCCGTCCGCGGCCATCCCATCAGGGAGAACCCTCTCTTTGCCAAGTTCTTCAGCAAATCAGAGGACAAAGACACTTTGGCATTGACTAGAGTTCTTACAAGCCATCAGGCTGCTTTGCACATCGACTCTCCCAAGGGTCTTTTTCTCTCAGGCGAAGTCGGCACCGGCAAGTCCATGCTGCTGGATCTCCTGGCCGAGGGCTTGCCCACTCACCGAAAGAAAAGATGGCATTTCAACACCTTCATGCTGTACGCCCTCTCCAGGCTGGAGCAGTTCCGAAAGTCGCATTCCCAGTTGGCTATGGGCGACCAGGAGTATTCCCTCCTGTGGCTGGCAAAAGAGATGGTGGAGAAGTCTCCCATTCTTTTCCTCGACGAGTTCCAGCTTCCCGACAGGGCGGCGAGCAAAATCATGAACAACCTGTTTATCGCCTTCTTTCAGTTGGGGGGTGTCCTCATCGCGTCTTCTAATCGGATGCCCGAGGAGTTGGAAAAGGCTACAGGCGGCTATTACCACCCGCCCACAACCGGTGGTTTGATCAAGCAGGTCTTTGGCTTTGGAAAGCGCCAGGGAGAACTGTTCGGCCAGACCAGTGACTTTGCTGCGTTTCTGGAGGTTCTCAAAGCACGATGCGACTTTTGGCACATGGAAGGTACACGAGACTGGAGGAGACGGGAGAGCCAGGTTGGCAATACAGGTACAGGCGTGGTGAACAAGGTGACGGATTCAGGGGCGACGGCCTCCTTTCAACCTGCGGTTAGGTCGTCATCATCCTCAGAGCCACCACCAACAACAACTACTTCAAAGGCGACCATGATCGAAGAAGGTCTTCAAAAACCATTCATGTACTTCCTCCCCTCTGACGCTGAGGAAAGTTGGACAGCCGCCATCAACCAAGTCATCGGCTCAAACGCCACCGGCCAACAGTGGTCCCCAACCAACCTCATTGTCTACGGGCGCAAGGTGCACGTCCCGCGCTACCACAACGATGTCACCTACTGGGACTTTTCCGAGCTGGTCTCCTCCCACGGCCCAGCCGACTACCTCACCATGGCATCGACCTTTCACACCTTTATCATCGACAAGATCCCCGTGCTCTCTCTAGCCATGAAGAACGAAGCCCGCCGCTTCATAACCCTCCTCGACGCCTTGTACGAGTCCAAGTGCAAGCTTCTCATCCGCGCCGAGGTTGGGCCTGATGATCTCTTCTTCCCCGAAATGCGTCCAACCGAACCATTCACCACATCATCAACAACAACAACAACAAACACAGGCAATGGATCCGAGCAGGTAGCAGCATCAGCCGTAGTAGAAGGGGATGCAACCTACTCTGAAACTATTGCTGAAGTCTTTCAAGACTCCATCGCACCTTTTCGTCCCAATATCTCCGAGTATGACCCGGACCAGGATTCGGATTTCGGCAAGGAGCAGCAAGTGTCACTGACGCGAAGGGTGGACTTCAACCAGACCGTTTCGGCGTTCACGGGCCAGGACGAGCGGTTTGCATACAAAAGAGCGACGAGCCGGTTATGGGAGTTGTGCAGCAGGCAGTGGCATGCTAGGACCGATGCGGGTTGGTGGCAGCCGCTGCCCAAGGAGGCGAGGCATTGGGAGGGGAAGGAGGTTAGTAAGCCGTTGGAATCACCGTTGGTGAGGTTGAGGATGGGGCCGAAAGAACAGACGGAAATTGTGATGGGGGAGTCGACGGTGTTGGAGGAGCCGGTGGGGTTGGAGAGGTTTAGGGTTAGGGAGATGAAGGAGGGGAAGAGGTGATGGGGGTGACGGTTGGGTGTTGGTTTTTATGATTTGGATGTTCTCTAGATGATTACATGTACTCTAAGGAGTGGCCCATGCATATCTTTTCAGCCATTGTGTGATATACTTCCACAGAGACCACCCTATTTCATGATCAAGGTAGATTCAAGGCTTCATAAAAGCCATCGCTAGCATCGTGTTATACATAAACGGAAGCTCTTCAACGGCTCGAAGCTGATTGGCGACCACATCAAATGGAGAAGCATATTCGTTGCTTCTTGGTTTCCCGAATACCCCCTAGACCTGGCTACAACTAGACCTAAACGGCCGTCAAAGCAGCAGCAAGCTGCTCTCCTCTCTCACCACCCAGATACACATCCTCCGGCCCATCCGCGCTTACCAACGCCAGCTCCACGGCCTCATTATATCCCTTTGTAACCATATCCTCATCCACCCTTAATCCGTTCTCCACCAGCGCCGTCACCACGCCCCGAATCCTCGCGATTTCCCTCATTGTCTCCGGCTCGATCCTATCGTTCTGGCTCGAATACATGGTAGCACTTACCACCTCTTCGAGGTTCGTAATGCCCGCCTGACCCTTCGCCTCCTCGGGAATCACAGGCTCCACATGCTTCGAGATCCAGACATAGCCATTGACGCCCAAGATCACATCAATCGGGCCGCCATTATTCGCACTCTCCAGAGTCCACACCTGTCTGCGCGACCTGACCACGCCACCACCACCGCCCGTGCCCGAAACAGCCATGAACACGCCGTTCCTCAGCTTGCCGTACTTGAGCGAGCGCGTGTGCAACACCGCGCCACCATCTTGGAAGAGCTGCTGCACCTCGGCAACGACTAGGTCCCCCTCAGCAAAGAACGTGCGGATCTGCAACTCGTCCGTCTCCGTTCTCTTGCGGAGAATGCCACCGGGAAGGTTGATGGCGGAAAGCGGTAAGGCAGCGAGCTGCGTTGACCCGACATCGACCCGCCACCGTTTGGCCTGAACTTCGACAATGCGGCCGACCACCAGGTCGCCGACCTCGGGCGTGTAGCGGGCGCGCAGAGGGCGGACGGAAAGAAGCTTGTTGGTTCGCATCACAATTCCGGCCAGCGAGGAGGTGATGGCTTGTTCACCCAAAGAGGCCGAGGAGAGGTAGGTGCCGTGGCCGCGCATCCATTGGGGGTCCGTGGTGATGCGCTCGCCGGGGGTGACAATGGCAGAGCGCGGGATGGAGTTGATGGCAGCATTGGTCTTGGGGCGCTTGGTGAAGGTGGATGATGCGGCTGCGCCGGCGCCGGAGCGATGGCGCTTGCGAGGGTGGATGGTCGCACCGCCGTCGAGGGAGACGCCGCCCGGTTGAGAGTCGGAGTCCTCCGAGTCAGAGGTGGCGTCGGACATTACGTCGTCGGAGTCATGGTTGAGGTTGCGGTGGGATGGTTGGTCCCGGAAGGCTCTAGGTGGGAGGATTGTGATGGGCATGTTGAGTGGCTGTGGTTGGTCTGAAATCACGATATCGACGTCGAGTGCTGTTGGTGAGATGAAGGTCCAAATTTGAGTTGAGGTTGGAGGGAGAACCAAGTTTCCTTCCTTCCCGTCCTTCCTGGTTGGTTCCGTTGTCGACCTTTTGAAATCTCAACTTCTCTCCAACTATCCTGATCTGCAGAAGTCTGTTGTCTTTGTCGATTCCAGGTATGTTGCCTGGGCTTGAAAGTTGCTAAGTAGCAGTTGAGAGTTGACGTCCAAATGTTTGCGTATTGAAATTCTGATATTGAAATCGATACGGTAATTGACGATTGAACTTTACACAGTCGGTGGGGCCTTGTGCTTGTCGTCGTGCACAGACACCAGCCAGAAGTAGTGTACAGGCAGTGCAGGTACCGCACAAGTACGTAAATTTGTACACCAGGTAGGTACCTCCTCCGCGTCAGGTTCTTTTTAAAACCGGCAGCTGAGTGGATCTGGGACCTTGAGTTAGGTTTCCTTGCCAAACTGGTGCAAAAGCCAAAGTGGAAAGTAAGTTTTCGGTAGTGTACATAGGGTAGTGTAGTGTAGTGTAGTGTAGTGTAGTGTAGTGTAGTGTAGTGTAGCCGCACCAGTGGCAGGCCCGGCGACGTCACACTCCCTTGCTCTGTAACTGCTGCAAGCGATGACGGGTCCCATAGGTCCCGCGTTGAAGTGCCTGCCCCAGTGGCCCTGACAGTGCCATCTAGATGCGACGGAACTGCCCCACCCGTCTTCTCCACAAAGGAGACCCCGGGACAACGGGCCAGCCGGGCGCTGGCGTGATCCACTCCCGGCCGCGCGCGGTTGTCCGTTTCCAGGGCGGTTTGTTGAGAGCGAGAGTGATTTCCACTGATGACCGACCGACCGCCCTCGTGAGCCCCTACCGCGATCCAGTGTCCGTACCTGCTTACACAGCACCCTCTCCAGCTTCCACTTGCAGTAACCTTACTTGCCCGGGAGTCCCTGACCGTTGCTGCCCTTGAAAGCCGATCATCCCGTGTTCTTCCACTACCAGTTGCTGGCATCCCTTTCAACGGCCAATCTAGTAGTCCCGTCCTGCTCTTTGATTTGCTCCCATTGTTGACTTGTTGCGGGTTTGCGCCATCAAACATACCTGACTTGTTGAAATTCGCGATTTGCATCAACTACCCCCCCCCCCCCCCCCCCCCCCCCCCGACTTCAGACTACGACATATAACATAGGGTCCATAGCCGTGTGCTACTCGACTTGGCGCCGAACGGACATTGACTATCGGGAACCATAGCGGTGGATCAAAACAAGACTATCTGTGAAACCAGACCGGGGTTCCGGTACCGACTCACTACACACACGGTAGACCGGACGGACGGACCGACGGCCTGGGACGGGCACAAATCGAGGTTTCCAGAGGTCCATACACACCGATATGCCTTTGCGAGGGCCCCTGCGTCGGCCTGCGCTCACGCTTCCTCCTTTCACCTCCAACAATGTCACCACACAAACACCCCTCAGGATATCACCATTGCCGCGCTCGGTAGCGGTACGACAGCGTAGAGGACATGCCACACATCTTCCGGTGCCAGACACGCGGCCAAAGACGGCCATCTTCTTTCCAGGTTCGTAGTAGTCGTGGGCTATCCTGCCTTTGACTTGCTCACGTCACAAAGGACGATGCTGATAGCCATGAGATATGCAGGCCAAGGCGTCCAACGAGTCGGCATGCTCACCCCCTGGCTAGAAGCCTTCCCCTCGACAACTTCAGAAATCATCGACGAAATTGACTCGGTAGTGGGCCACAAGCTCTCGGATGTGATACAGAATGGACCCGGCAAGGACCTCAACCTGTCGCCCAACGCACAACCAGCCATCATGGCCACCTCGATATTGATCATTCGCATTCTCGAAAAGCATTTCAACTTCCGAGTCCAAGACAATGCCCACTTTACTCTCGGTCACTCTCTGGGCGAATTCGCTGCGCTTGTCGCAGGCGGCTATATCCATTTCCAAGATAGTCTACGTATGGTGCAAAAGCGGGCGGAAGCCATGTCCAATGCCACGCGGCAGGCCGAAGAGATGTATGGCGGAGAGTACGGCATGGTGGCACTCGTCAGTAGCAAAGCCGAGCATCTGCCACCCTTGATTGCCGCAATCCGCGACTTCGTCGGCTACGACAGCGCCGGCTCGAAAGTTGAGAGCGCCAACGACTGGAGCCCAATCGACCAGGTGCTTATTGCGAACGTCAACAGCAAGACGCAAATCGTGCTCAGCGGAAGCATTGAGCGCATCAAAACACTGGTGGCTCACGTGCGACAGTTCCTGGGTCACGACCCACGCGCCGTCAGGCTCAAGAGCGACAGCCCGTTTCACAGTCCCATTATGAAGCCGGCTGTCGGGGTACTACAGCAGATGATGGCAGGAAACAGCATGGTCAAGGGGAGGGAAAATGAGGACATTGTCACGTTTCCCGGCAAGGTCACGTGCATTAGCAACGTGACGGCCAGGCCCTTTGAAAGTAGGGAGCAGCTAAAGGACCTTTTGGCTCGGCAGGCGGTCGAGACGGTACAGTGGTGGGACAGCATCAAGTATCTGGATCAGTCCATGAAGGTCAGGAGATGGGTCGGAATCGGGCCGGGGTACGTGGGCCGGAACCTGGTGGGCAAGGAGGTGGGCATGCGCGGGAAGGATGTCGTCAAGGGCGCCGGTGTCTGGGCAATCACCGATCCGAAGGAGATTGAGGAGGTGCTCAGGGGCCTGGAAGAGACGGACTTTTACGAAGATGACGAGTGGCAGGATGCATGGGATAGGTGGGACTGAGGACATCAAGTTGGGAGTCCAAGCATTTTCAAGCGTTGGCAATCTATGGAAAAAGGTGTTGTTATTTTGGATAAAAAACTGGGAAAATCATCGTCACCCTTTATCGAGCATCGGCGTAGCTTTGGGGTTGGATACGAGGGAAGTTAAAGGACGGAGTGTTTGGCCAGCGGGAGAGGCGGGGGGGGGCACTGCGCCCGGCGTTGTTGGATAGGTTTACCGTTTCTTCGGGCAGACACTGGAAGCTGTATATTGTGTATGTTGTCATAGCCAAAACAAGTCACAAGGGAAGAATGACCTAAAGGTTCTCGCATTCACGGGCACGTTACGTGGGTGATGTCCTAAATTAAATGTAAGGTTAGGTAATAAAAGGGGCGTCAACAATGAGCATCCACACCCACTGTGCCTCTGGAATGGACGCTGGGAATAGGGGTTCCACACGCCACTAAACAACCTCAATACCTACACTACCTTAGTTACCTACCCACGCTAGAGGTACCCCAGACCCACGTCAGGTTGCTGCACCTCCATGGATCGGCCTCCCGCGTCACCACGGCGGCCCGCGTTCTGTCAATAATTCAACTGAACAACATCTGTGTGAACAAACGCGACATCACCTAATCTGCACACCCATACATTGAACTCGGAAGCACCGCATCACGGCCTTGGCGTACTGCAGTAACAAGAACAGACAGCCCGCCCCGAACAAGACCACCGGCTCGAAGAATGGCGACCCTGATCCCCTCAATAGCCTGTCTAGGCGTCATAGGCCGTAACGTATAAGCTCCCCTCCCTTCCAAACCCTCCTCTCCTCTTCTCTCCTTTCTTCTCCTCTTCTCTTCATCTCTAGTACTTCCTCTAGCTATATGTCCATCACCGCCTTACTAATCCCCCCATCATTTCTCACCGAAACAGAATAACCCTCTCCACATCCAAATCTTCCCATCCTACGACCCCTCCACCAACACTTACGTCGCTGCCCGCACCTCCCTCCAATTCCACCTCCTGCTCTCCTCGACCCTGGACGTCTTCGACCTGCGCGCCCGTCGCAACGCCGCGGCGGGAGTGGGTTTGTCCGGTGACTTTGGTCTGTTACATGCGGTGGACGACCGCTTGGCCGCGTACGGGTTCGAGACGAATACGGGGACCAAATTTGTTGCGGTTGTGGACATGAGGGGACGGAGGGTTGATGGAAGAGGCGGGGGAGGAGGAGCTGGTGGGCATGGGGGAGGGGGACAACAGGGCGGGTTGACGCAGGGAGGGGCGGCGGCTGCGGCTAGTAGTGTTGGATTGAGGGAGGGGGAGATGAAAGTTGTGAGTCCTTCCATCCGCTATACTCAGATGCGGGGTGGGTGAGGGGAGATATGGCCAAAAGGGGCGGGGATTTCGATGGTGTGGGATAAGGGAGGGGGGGGGGGGGAAGAAATGGAGAAAGAAAGAAGGATGGACACATATCGCTAACACAGGGAACAGGTCTTCAAGGCGATGCAGACGGCGTATATCAAGTTGTTGCAGAACCCATTTTTTGATCCGGACGAGCATTCGCCGCTTACGGGGACAGGCGGAAAGAAAATCACAAGCAAAAAGTTCGCCGAGGATATGAGAAGGATAGGGGAGAATTGGAGACCGGGCGTAACGGCTCTTTGATCGGAATTCTATGACCGGAGAGTTCTGAGACGGGGCCCCTTTGGTTGAGCTTTCGCGTCCATGGGCGAGAGCGGTAAGTTGGCGTTTTGGGAGTTTGGCGGGATCATGATTAAGGATAGCGGGTTGTCTTTCTTGGCTCGGTGGTAAAGAACAGCGAGGGAATCCAAGGGCGTGGTGGTGCTTTAGCTGTGAGCATACAACTACGGCTGAACAGCTGATCAGGCCACCTTTACGCACAATTTCGATACAACAGACTTGATACAGCTACATCGGCAAGAATCTCGTTATAAGGCAAGCTCTCAAAACTGATGCTCATACCATACCAAACCAATCAGACATAACGCCCACCGACCCAACCCTCTCAATCCCACCCATTACTCAGCACAAACTCCTCATACGGCACCCCCAACTCCTCAAACTCGCCCTTCTGGGGCCTCGCCATCTTCGCCCACCCTCTTACCAGCTCTCTCCAATAACACACCTCCGCCGCTGGACTAAAGTACCCGCCACCCACAAACATCTCCCTCTGCCTCCTCGCGATACCCTCGGCAACCTTGGGATGCTCTTCCAGCCAGTGTATCGTATCCTCCAAGTCCGACCAATCGGGGCTCACAAACACGATATTCGCCTCATTAGGATCATACCTCTTTGGCCACGCCCTCTCATGTCTCACGTGCGGCGTCCACATCCCTTCTTTTGCAGTCTTCTCCGGCTTGGCCCTGGTGTCTTTCGTCTTGCCATTTTTCCTCAAACGCAACGACCGAGCCTTGTCCAAGTCCAAATCGCTCGAGAACAAGGGTTTGACAAGGTGGGTGGTATGCTGCATCCACTGAATCGGCGGCGTGAGCGTTACCGAGGCACACATCTGGAGGAATTGGAACCTTCCGGAGTAGGAAATGCCTTCGGTGTGGAGGACGTATTTGTACCTGCAAAAGTCCTCGATGGCTAGCGAGTTGGTGGCATTTTTGTTCTGGCCACCACTACCACTACCACCCGTCGTCCACTCGAGTGATTGCACGTCTGCCCATGGCTTACCCTTGGTAGTGGAAACAAGCTTGTACCGCAGCTGCGGGTTGTGGATCGAGTTGAACCAAGTAGTTCCGCGCCAGACCGCGCGAGAATCTTTGTGCGAATGCCAGCGGTTTCCTTGGAATTGGGTGGTTTCGAGGTTCGTGATGGCGGATGCTGCGCGAGAGATGGACCCGATGAAGGGGAGGTCCCATGCCCAGAAGGAGAAGTGAGGAATGAGAAAAGTGCGGGCATCGGGATCCGAAGGGGCGTGTGCCGGGTCGGCGTTGCGGGCGTATTGGAGGGCGGTGCCGAAGGGGGTGTCGAGGATGTTGAGGGTCAGGATTGTGTCCAAGTCTGAAACAAGAGATCGATCGGAGGGGGGCAAGGTAAGCAGTGCGCGGTGGAGTTGGTGGAGGGCTGCTGTTCTTGACTTTTTATTTCAATCAGTTCGTGTCAGTCAGTCAGTCAGTCAGCCAGTCAGTCAGCTGAAATCATACAAGACAAGAAAAGTAGAATTACATACATTAACCATCTCCCTGCTCAAATCCCTCTTCCGCTGCGCATGCAACACATAAATCTTCCCATCCTTTATCCGCACCTGCATGGGCCCCAAATCACTGCTCCTCCTGACCTTGAAGGGTCCTTTCGCTACTGTATCATCAATCTCCTTCATTAGTCCCGGAAACGTAGCCCGGCAGGTCTCGGTATCGAGAGACGTGTTGTTCAGTATCTCTTCAGTTAGCTTTCGCATGCTTCCTTCCCGAGGCGAGGAGGCCCTGGCGCGAGAAGAGGCGGTGGCTTCGTAGTCTACTTCTTCTCTTTGGTTTGATGGATGAACGTTGCCGCTTTCTTTTCTGCTATCCGAGGCGGAAGAGAAGGATAATAATGGTAAAATTGATGATGTAAAGGAAACGACAGAGGAGCCATGGCGGAAGAAGAAAAAACAGTGGAACATTGACCAAAGCGTCAAACAAAAAAGGAAGACGATAGAGGCCAGTTTAAGAAGACGTCGACGTTGGCGGTATTTGAGGTTGGTGATGTTCATGTTTCGCATATCTCGAAGGTTTAGGGATTTGGTTGAGAGGGAAGAGGGTAGAATGGGTATGGAGAAGCGGGAATGGTGTTGGTGGCTGTAGGCATGGCTTTCGTTATGGCTTGATCTAGGACTTTGGCCCTCACTTGAGCTGTAGCTTTGGCTTAGGGGGCTGTGTTTGTAAGCTCGAGAGGAGCAAGAGGGAGGAGCATATTGGCTGGCCATTCGTCTGTTGGTGTTGCTGCTGGTCCTCGGTAAGGAAGAAGGAGCAGCACGGCGTGAGGTAGTCATTGATGTTTTTTTTTTTTTTTTTTGAGATAAGACTTAAGGGTGATTTTCCATATAGTTTTGTTATGGAGACAGGTGGAAAGAAGAGGTGAGATGGAGTTTGAATAGAAGGTTTGTTAAAGGTTTGGTTGGGGGATTCATGTTTCTTCTCTTTGAGAGTATGTGTTGAAGCATGTATTGATGTGGCCTTGGACATTCAAGTACATGTGGTCTTCAACTTCCACTTTCGGTGATATATGGAGGGGTTCCATACTGTCTACGGATGAAAATCCGGAGAATGAATGTCCGGGTTTCTCCTCGGGCTGTTCTACGGTTAAATACGTATGCCAATAACCCTGATGGTAAATAGACCACTTTCCTTCCGGTTAAACATAAACCATCATTTAACCTACACGAATTCGGTCTAGAAGCCAAGGTGTGAACCGTCACGCAGCAGCGGAGTGATCAGGAGCATCCTCGTTTCACGATATAGCTTGAGGTAGTCCGGTTTAGCCAACGGTAACAAGTTGAAAGCTGCTCTGATTTTAGAGGAAGATTAACTATGGCTTAATTACTAACGTATATCGTCAAAGAGCGACATAAACTGGTGGCTTTGGAAAAACTGGGTATACCACTAAGCCGCTCTTCCTAAATGTGCGAGTCCAAGGAGTGATACACCATACGTATCAATGCTTTGAGCGTATCCAAACCGTGCTATTACTTCTTCGACATTACCTGCTTCCGCCCATTATCGACCCCATAAAATTATATGATATTGTCGTCCCTCAAATCGACCATGTCATTGCTGTTGTTGAACTCCTGACCGGAACAGGAAATTAAGAAGTCGTCGCCTCGTTATCTAACAACCAAGAAAATTAGATACATAAACCAAAAGAGATCATCATCATAGCGCTTGGAAACATATGGAGTGAGTTGCCGCGGTAATGTGCAAGTGACGAACACACAGACAACTCAAGCCCTCCTCGCCTTCATATAAGCAGATAGATAATAGCCAGCGATCACGACCAGCCACCTCGTCAACGCACCTTTAACACCGCCCTTGGTACCCAAGCCCAACAAGTACCACTTCCAGTATTCGGACCCTTTAGCGACGGTTCCCTGGCGATCAAAGTTTGGCTTCTTGTTGGTCCAGCGCTGCAGGAACCTGAGCTCGCTCCAGTCGTACGGCATGTAGCGCACGCGCAGGAACCGGTCCATCCAGCTTGGGGTTTCGGACACGGTGCGGAAGTGCGTGAAGTTGTCGAAGCTGGCTTTGCCGCGATAGGCGCCCCAGCCAGAGTCGCCGACGCCACCGAAGGGTACCGTGTGCACGGCGCCGTGGAAGTAGGAGTCGTTGATGCAGGCGCCGCCAGAGGTCATTTCGTCGAGGACTGTTGTGAGTGGTTGGGTAGCCTGTTAGTATCAAAGACGAAAAGGGGGAGGAATCCACCACAAAAAAAAAAAAAAAAAAAAAAAAAAAAAAAAAAAAAAAAAAAAAAAGAACACATACTCCTGTTAGTCTCCGACTTGTCACCAAACGCCATCAGCGCCAACGGCGTCCGGTGCACGTTATTGGCAATGCTGAGCGCCTGGTCGAGGGTGTCCACAGGGTAAATGCTAAAAATGGGACCGAAGCTCTCTTCCTGCATCATCGGATCATCGAGACTATCCACCAACACGGCCGTCGGCTCAATGTACAGGTCGCTCTCGTCCATCTCGCCGCCCATGACAATCTTGCCCTTGGTCTCGTCCAACATCTTCTTGATTCTGTTGAAGTGCCTCGCGTTAACAATGCGTGACAGATCCGGGCTGGCCTTTGCTCCGTTGGGGAACATTTCCTTGTACGCAATCTTGAGGAACTCGATGAAAGTGTCGGCCACATCCTTGTCCACGAGCACGTAGTTATGGCTCATGCACACCTGTCCGGCGTTCAAGACCTTGCCCCACATCAGGCGGCGGGCCGCGAGCGCCAGGTTGGCCTTCTTGGTCACAAAGGCCGGGTTCCTGCCGCCCAGCTCGAGGCACACGGGCGTCAGCGTCTCGGCGGCCTTGCGGGCAATGATGGAGCCAACCTGGGCGCTGCCGGTGAACATGATCTTGTCCCACTTCTCCTCCATGAGCGCGTTGGTCTCGGGGACACCGCCGTTGACGACGGCGAAGGCGTCGCGGTCCAGCCGGCTCTCAATCATTTCCTTCATGGCCATGGCGCACGCGGGTGTCAGCTCGGACGGCTTGATGACGGCCGTGCAGCCGGCGCCGATGGCGCCCACTAGCGGGGCCAGCACCAGCTGGACGGGAAAGTTGTAAGGGCCAATGATGAGAACGGTTCCCAAAGGCTCCTTCTTGACGCGGAAGTTCATCATCGAGTAGGTGACGGGCAGATCCTTGAGCTTCTCGGTCTTGGCAAAGGTCTCGAGGTTGTTGATCATGTGCAGGCAGTCGTTCTTGACCCAGTCAACCTCGGTGAAGTCGGACTCATATCCGCCCTTGCGCAGGTCCTGATGAAGCGCGGCCATGAGCGAGGGCTTGAAGTCCTCGAGAGCCCAGTAGAGCTTGCGCAGCTGGACGAGACGCCATTGCAGGTTTTTAGTCTTGTGGGAGGCGAAGGTAGCACGGGCGGTGCTGCAGACGGCGGGAATGGCGTCGAGGGGAGTGGCCTCGAAGGGGGCGATTTCTACTTTGGATGCGGCCATCTTGACTGTTGTTGTGTTGTGTGATGTACCACCGGTGATGCTTGGAGGAGAAGAAGAAGAAGAAGAAGAAGAAGAAGAAGAGTTGGGATGGTTGAAGATAACATTCGATAAAGGCGTCGACAAGGAAGCAGGGTTGGGCCGGGAAGAGGTGAGACGGATACTGGAGGGGGAACGGCGGATGCAACGGTTGTACCCGTGGCGAAGAGTCCAGTGGGGATGGGTCAGACAGGTTACCCTATCTCCACGGGTATTGACACAAAGGCCAGAGGACCCTTAGGACGAACGGATGAAGATGAGGATGAAGCTCTGGGTGGGACCTCTCGTCGATCTCTTGGACCGATGAAATTGTCCATCCTAGGGCCTCCCCACAGGATCAAAAGGATGCGACAAGTTCTGTACGCCTCACGGGGTCTTATCGCTGCAACTTTTGGGTAGACCAAGGTAGCTGACACAAGACTTTTGTTGCAGTTACAACCTCACAATTGGTTTGACCCCTCTCGACGCCAAAACGGATAATTTGATCGGCCAAAGAAATTTCGATGAGACGCTGGCAATTGACCAAGAACGACGAAGAACGAGGGGGGGTTGAGCTTGAAGCTCTCTAAACGGTAGTGTGTTCGCGATAACACTAGACCGAAGCTCGAGCTGTGGAGATAGGACAGGGCCCTCCTCGCCGGCAAGGGAACTTCGGTCCCCGAGATGCTCCATCTTGACGGAATTCTGGATTAGTGCGGAAACGTGCCAACGTTTAAGTGGACAGAAGTATCAAATACTCATTTCAATCATGTGCCAAAATCCCCATCGACAGATGTCGTCTTTCAGGAGGACATCATGCAGTTTGGAAGCTAGTCGGGACACACTCACAGCAAACTCAAGGAAGTCCGGACTACTCGCATCAGTTTCACACCACGTGGGCACTTCTCTCTATGCTCTACATCCACCAAGTCCAAGACACGACATTCTGTGGTCGTGTCAATCTTAGCGTATATGTCATGTCATACTCGTCGGTGCGTCGTAATAAGATAAGAAGAATGCTGCAAGATCTCCAATGTGGCTGGATCGACCATGCAGTTCTGAAGGGGTCTGATAGCTCTACTGATAGTACGGTACCTCTCGGGCCGAAGTCGCTCGCCCACTTACGCATGCCTTGCTTGAGATGTATGTGTACAGCGCTAGCATCTTATACAATGAGCTGCTGCAGCCAGCTTGAGCTATGTACCCCGCAAAGGCGCCCACCGTTCATGTCAGGGGCCATGTGGCTGTCATTCATCTCAGCTGGTATTGGTCCCCTCCACGATTCGTAAGTTGGGGTGAAGAGAGTGGCTGGCTTTAATATCCCATGACCTCAATGTATCAAATAGTGTCGTCCAGTATAGTTTGTCAGGGATGTACAGCTCTACTCATCATCATCATCATCATCATTATCATCATTATCATCATCAATCATCGCTCTCAACTCCGCCGGCGCCTTCAAGCTATGTAATCTAACTATATACAAGGTAGGTCCAAAATATGTACATTTGGCACTCTCAGAACATCATGTGCTGTGTCTCCAAGAGTACGTCTAAGCAAGCAAAGCACCATGCATGGTCACAAGAAGTGGTTTCCGCTTTGTCATGGTTCGTGTCCAGATCCCAACAAAAGACGAGAAGAGACGCCGTCCAACTCGCTCAACCAACGCCTTCCTGCCAAAGAGACCGCTCAAGTACCCTGCCTCCGATAATACACCATATAGGCCGACGTATTCCCATTCGCATACATTGCCTCCGTCAAGTCCGGTATTCCACCATTTCCATTTCCAGTCCCATTCGGACCCGGACCGCCACTCCCAATCTTCACCCTCTCCACTACGTCGTCATTACACTTGAACCAATCTGTCGGGTCCTTGGACTGCTCATCCTGCACGTACGTATAGTAATGCCCGCCATTGATTCCCTGTCCCACATGCACCGTGACGGCGTAGCAATCATACTTCATGCGCCCGGCGTAGTGCGCATCGTCCGTGCTTGCCATGTCCGGATCCGGTTCGGCGCAGTACCTGGTCAGATCGAGGTCGCGGATCGGGAACCGTACCTTGGTGTGGATCTTGTTGGAACCACCACCAGACAAGATGGAGGAGAAAGAATTTCGGGACTGCCCAAAGGACGAGTTGAACCGGTTGAGACAAAAGGCAAGACGGTCTGGCAGTCGAGCGAACTTGGCCCGTCTTGTCCTGCCGGGCTGGTTGCATGTTTCGCACTTGAGGTCCGGGAAGTGTTCGGTTGCTTGGTGGCTGGCAAGAAGACGGTCTAGGTCCGTGGCTCCGTAGCCACTGCCTTCGCCTCCTGTCTCGGCGGCGATGTTGAGGATCCAGACGTCACAAGGCTGGAACATGCGGATTTCTTGCCGGCACTCGGCGTTCTGGCAGCGGGAGATGAAGACTTCTAGGCCCCGGAAGTATTTGTCGATGATGGAAGCACTGGCTGTTGAGTAGTCACGCCAATAATCGATGGCGTTCTGGATCACTGTCCCGTTCTTGGGTGTGTACGGCTTTTCTTCTTTGGGCGGCTTGCGGTCTCGGTGAACGTTGGTTTCGTCATGGATATTGTCAATGATAAAGGAGTAAAACTCCTGGGCGTCTTGCTGCGCCGGCCCGCCAAAGATTTCCGTTTCCGGTTTCTTCCTCCCATCCGCGTTCTTGGAATGGATAAAGTGGATATAAGCCTATGCGGTGTTAGTCTTTGAATCGTACTTGACGGCCACCCAGTCTCCAAATCATGACGTACCATGAGATGCTTCGCTTCTAACGATCTCAGCGTCCCCTCATCAAGCCAATGAAATAGACCAGCCAGATACTTGGTGAGTAACTGTGGATTTTCGTTTTTCTCATCCGCTTTTAGGGGAACTTTGTACATATTCTTCCAAACACCCGTGTACAACTCGCGAGCAAATCCAGGCGTGGCAAACATGGCTTGCAGAGAGCTGTTGGCGAAGCAGAATACACCAGGGTTGACAAGACCAGTCCTGAACTTGCGAACTTTTTCAATTCCCGACTTAAGTGACGATCTTGTTGACGTTGCCGTGGTGCTGGTATCGGTTTCTGCTAGACCGCTATAACTCCTGCGTGGGACCGTCGGGGCCGGGCGAGTTGGAGGAGATGGTAGCGAGGAGTAAAGGTTCTGTTCGTGAACGATATGTCGAGGCAATGGGCTCGCTGGCCGAGCAGAAGCAGGATTGATAGGTGAAGTCATGGACTCTTGTATCGTCGAAACTGAAGGGTACCTCCGCAAAAAGTCTTCCGTTGTTCTCACCGGAGTAACAATGTCGACGTTTTCTTCCCATTTTTGAACCTCCGCGAGATCTTGAATCGGCCGCGTTACGTTTCTGCGTAGACGATTTGTGAGGTTGTGGGTCAATGGTGGCCTTGGCTGTGATTTCGCAGCGGCACTCGTGGACGATGTCTGCAAAGCTCCGGTCCCCACTAGGTCAGTCCACGCCTCTATTCCACCTCTAAGCAACTTCAGTCGCTGTTGCGAACTTGATCCGCCGGCGTAGTCATACGCTGTAAGGGCATTGTAAAAAGTTAGAACCGCTCGTTCCTCTGGTGTTTGGGGGCTCGACACGAGGCGTTTGGATTGCTGGTCGTAGAAAACAATCAGGTCAAAATCATGCCGTCTCTCAAAACGATGCTGTTCGGCTTGCGGTGCTAATACCATACTCTCTGCTATATCGCTAGCAGAAATATCTGGCCTCATCAGCACTTCATTTTCGACACATATTGTTGCCTGTGACATGATGTGACCCTCATCGTATTCGTCGCGACTTCTGATATCAACCACGAGAATGGACACGTCCCTAGCGCCAAGTCTCATGTAGCGCTCGAGCTCCTCGGCCGAGATAGTATCACCATCGGGTATAGCGGGCTTTGATCTCATCTTTGGACTTGTAACAGGTGGTCCAGAAACAAGGCTTTCGTCGGACGTACGGGGTCTGCCATTTCTATTCATGCCAGTGACCGATGCCGTTGAGCCCTTTCTGGTAAACATGGCACGAGGAGCGCTAGATGGAAGTTCGGCTGCTTCGTTGGACACTGTACCTCGTGGCGGGTTGTAGATAGCAGCTGGTACGCGAGGTAAATCAGCTAGAGCAGTAGCAGGAGGAACACTCGGTATTTGTGGCCCCGGGGGGTCACGCGGTGCCGGTGGGTTTATTGGCATTATGGGTTGCGGAATGGGCTGTGTCCGAATTCGAGGATCCTGTACTGTTGTTGTGTTGGCCGGACTCGGGGTACTGGCAGTGTATGCTCGAAGCTTTGCGAAGCGTAGAGCGAGGTCCTGGGCTGCATTGTTGGGAGGGGTCGGCGCCGGACCGCCAGAGTGTTGAAGCGCATGACCGTGGAGAGCCTGAGGTTTAGGATGTACGGCTGGCTTGGACCTCCCGGGCGATGGCCATGACTGAAGTGGCAAAGCATGCGTACTTTGTCGTGGCGAGCTATAGACTGAACTGTCGGGACTCGTAGTATTTGACGAGAAGTTGGAATGTGATCTCGTGTGTCCGTATCCGACCCCGACACTGGACATTTTCTGTTGATTTGGGCTGCCGAGTAATGGCTGTACACCCGTTCTGGCATTATCTTGTTTGATCTGCTCTTTGATCTTGTCGAAGTCGCCTAACAGGCTTTTGATCTGTCGGAGGAGATGTTGATGTCGCATATACACGTTCGGTCGGCTTCGATCCAGCATCGCCCAGTCCTTATTCTTCGGGATGATGTCAAGAGCTATGATGTTGGCCTTGATGTATGACTTGAAAGCCATGTCAATCCTACCAAAGGACTGGAAGGCTTTGGCCTGCTGGAGTGCCTCTTCGGCGAGCCTAAGAGCACTGTCGATCGGGGTCGCGGGATCTATGCTGACTGTGACAGCCCTGATGTCGTCGATATGCGGCATCGGTGGTCTCTTGCTTCCTTCGGTCCCTGCCCCATCTCCTCCTCCTCCTCCTCCTCCTCCTCCTCCTCCTCCCCCTCCCCCTCCGTTGATTGTCCGGTTTTGTCCACCATCTTGAGTGCCGTCCAAACCTCCTGTCATGTGGCCATTCTGCCCTTTGACGGAATGCGCAGGTGTTGCATGGTTGACCATGGTCGCAGATCCAGCCATGTGCAGTCCCTAGTATGAATGATGTCTGTTGGCGCACTGGGGCGCAAATCGCAAAGCCGTGAAGTCGAGTTGCTACGGCGCGTCGTGGATGCTCAGGTATGCGCCCCGCGAAGGGTGGCGGTTCAATTATAGTCCGGAAATCGAGCGCGTTCGCAGGTGTAATGAACAGTATGTCGCTAGGTCTTCTTTCCTGGCCTCGCTGTCGGCTTGAATCAGAGAAAGAATGGGTGGTTCGCGGAGAGGATGGACAGGATGACGACTGCGGTTCGAAGACGGTACCATGAGTGGCAGCCTGTGATTCCTAAGTAGTCCTTGGCACACGAATCTTGTAACTGACGGGATGGTCAGCGGAGCGAATGGGTGACCGGTTCCCGCGTACTCGCGTTCGGCTGCTCGGATGAACTGAGGTTGATTTGCGTAAGTCATTCCATAGTTGATATCGAGGAGGCAGAAGGTGTTCGGCCAAGGAAAGCGTTACGGTCAGTCCGTCTCCGGTGGGTTTCCCGGTGGGGGTTGCTGACTTGGGTTGTTGTCACTGGGAACTTCTTGGGCCTGGGCTCCCCGAGTGTTGATGGGGACACAACAGGGGCAAGGGCACCTCGGCCGAGTGCGTCATTGGGAGGGGACAGATTTGGATGGCTTCTAGGTAACAATCCCTTCAGCAGCCGTCTTAGTCCTTCAGCGCAATGTGTTAGGCATGAGCAGCTATACGCTGGCTTGAACCCTACTACACTACTTCTATCTGTCGCTTGCTGCTAACTAACACACAGCTGTCTGGAGCCAGGGGGACCCAACTGAAAACAAGACCCGCAGCTCCGCTCCTGACCGAGCGAGACATGGGGGAGGTACGTACCTAGGTACCCTGGCCCTTGGATGCGCTACAGGCACTGGGGAATTTTGGGGGCTTGGGCCGAGCTGGGGACCACAGCAGAGCATGGATGGTCGGGGCTCATGCCGCCTGTCATACGTAAGGTAGGTACCTAGTGACCAACGGGCGGGCAGGCAGAGACGACCTAACAACCCGGACAGGCACTCGTTGTCAGTGGCTGATACTACCTACCTGCACAGCATCCTTCCTACCATCTCTCACTTGCCGTCTTCCTCCTCCAAGTCATTGTCCAGTCGTATCTTGGTCGACATCGGCCCGTTCATACCAAGTATCATCGACCGGAGAAGCTGTATCGGCAACCCAGTACTGGATGCCGACTTTGATTCATTCGGCTGGCCAACAACGACAACTACCCAACCACTCGAATTACCCTCCCGCCTCCACCACCGGCACCGCGATATCATCCCCATCTACAGCTTGTCCACTTTGACGCCAAACATCAAAAGCGCGTATTCGAGAGAGACTATCCAAAATGATGAGTTGGTGGTCTTCGGGGGCCAACACTGCCCTTGACGAGCAGATAGAAAAGGCCACCAGTAGCAGCTTGTATGTTGTGTCGTCGTGTTGTTTCTTGCTCGCTTTTGGTTCGAACCTTCGTCTAACCCGCCTGGTGCCTCATGTAGGGAAGATATCGCACTCAACCTCGAGATTTCCGATGTGATTCGCTCCAAAACCGTCCAGCCCAAGGAGGCTATGCGCTCGCTCAAGAAGCGCATCAACCACAAGAACCCAAACACACAACTGAGCGCCCTCAACGTATGCCCACCGCTACAACCGTACCCCATGCCTCAGGCCGCGTCATGCTAACAGGCACCAGCTTACCGATACATGCGTCAAAAATGGTGGCGCACATTTCCTTGCCGAAATCGCCTCGCGCGAGTTCATGGAGAACCTCGTGGGCCTTCTCAAGGCCGTGGGTCCCGCCGCCCCGAACCCCGACGTCCGCAACAAGATTCTCGACTTGATCCAATCATGGGCTATGGCTGCCGAGGGCCGCTACGAACTGTCATATATTGGGGAGGTGTACAAGACACTCCAAAGGGAAGGCTATTCTTTCCCCCCTAAGCCTACGGTAGCAAGTAGCATGATCGATAGCAGCGCGGTAGGTCTTACTTACAAACGGCTTTGAGACCATGTGCCAGAGCTAACTAGGAACAATTACAGCCACCCGAATGGGTTGACTCGGACGTGTGTATGAGATGCCGGACCGCCTTCACGTTTACCAACCGAAAGCACCACTGTCGCAACTGCGGCAACTGCTTTGATCAGCAATGCTCGAGCAAATCCCTCCCACTCCCTCATCTCGGAATCATGCAGGCAGTCCGTGTGGACGATGGCTGCTACGCAAAACTTACCGACAAGGGCGGGAAATCCGGGGGTCCCGACCGAAAGCACCATTCATCAAGCCGCCATCACCACCATCACCACAAACACAAGAGTTCTTCGTCGATGCAGCCACGTGACGCTCGAGTGGACGATAGCTTTGACGAAGACCTAAAGAGGGCTTTGGCTATGAGTCTGGAGGAAGTAAAGAGTTATTCTCGTGGTCACTCAGAGCCGGCCAACAATACCCAATACAAACCGGATAAACAGTCTAGCTCGGTTTCCAAGATTGCGGAGGAGGAAGATGATGATCTCAAGGCTGCAATTGCCGCCTCGCTCGCAGATATGGAGGAGCAGAAGAAGAGACATGCGGCCGCCCTCAAGGAACAGACTTCCAACGTCGGAAACTCTTCTTCGGCCGCCCCCTTCACGCTTCCAAAGAACGATTACGAGCTCACGCCAGTGGAAGCCGAGAACATCAACCTTTTTGCTACTTTGGTCGATCGTCTCCAAACGCAGCCGCCCGGGACGATCTTGCGCGAACCCCAGATCCAGGAGCTTTATGATTCTATCGGCGCCCTACGACCGAAGCTTGCCCGCACGTATGGGGAGACGATGAGCAAACATGGTAAGTCGTGTCTATTTGCTGGATAGGCGGTTCAAGCTAACCTAGTTAACAGACACCCTTCTTGACCTACATGCGAAATTGTCGACTGTCGTCCGCTATTATGACCGAATGCTTGAAGAACGTTTATCCAAGGCGTATGGTCAGCACAGCATTGGCGGGTACAGTCTTCCGGCACCTCGACAACCTGCTGGACCTTATCCCACTTTAGACTCGGGTGCTCCCAGCGCTCCGGGAGCAGCAGAAAACTTTTATACTGGCGAGCAACAACCAGACTACAGCCACGCACCTTATGGACAATACCCACCGCAACCACCGCAGTCACAGTACATGCCATACGATAGACGAAGCTCCGTGGTTGGGCCGCCGAATCCTCAGTATCCTCAGCAGCAGATGCTACAACGGACAGGCAGTTGGGGCAATGGTCCTCAAGCTCAGGCACCACAGTACAACTATCCAGGCAACGAAATGGCCCCGGGCCTTGCTCAACAGGCGCAGCCAGGTGCACCGGAGTCAGTTCCCGGTGCGCCTAACAACGATCCGAACGCCTCATATTACTACAATGCCGGCCAGCCTCAGCAACAACAGCAGCAGTCAGCGCAACAAGCCCCGGCGGCGGCTCCTGATCATAGTTATCCCAACCTTGCTCAGCAGGGACATTCTTACCAGCCATCACTGCCACAAACGCCTGCTTCTGCACCTGTCCAACCATCGCAAACCCCACAGCAAGCCCATCAACGGGCACCACCGCCTCAGCAGGCTCGGCAACAGCCATATTGGCAGCACTCAGCGGCGCAACAAACTCCTCTACCACCTGTGTGGCAGGCTCCTCAGCAGACTACAACGTATCCGGGCTATGATCAGGAAGCGTTTCCCTCGGCGCCACAGCATGCGCCAGCCCCAAAGCAACCTGTTGTTGAGGAAGCACTTATTGAACTTTGAGTAATTGTCACTATTGGAGATTGTGTAATACGAGTGCATTATCTGCATGGGAGGCGAGGTGATCGAGATCAGGAAGATGTCATGCGTATCCATAAGATAGGTATGCAAATTGAAGCTGTGGCCCTCAATGGGTTTTACAAAGTCTGGAACAGGTTGATCGATGATTGTACTTTTGTGTGTTTCTCGCAATTGAATGTCACTGCCGCCTCAACTATTGAGGTTCCTGTGTAGATTTGGAGCCGCGGCTTACATCCACTGGACCCGCCTCGGGGTCCTTTACCCCGGGACCCGGGACCCATAGCCGTTCATGCGGCATGCGCAGAACGGACCAAGATCGGTTGAAACCTGAGAACCCTGAGGGTTGCCGGCCGACAGCGCTACTTCGTTGTTGGTTGTTTGGTTCAACAAGTCGCCTCTGATCGACCGTATTACAAGCTGCCAAGACTGTGATCCGGGAAGCCAGTTGACGTATCCGTTGATCTAGATGTCGGGATGTGTGTTTCATGACTTTTCTCCGTTGACAAGAAAAACTGGTCTCGATTTCAGCTTGCCCTTTATTAGTCATCTTCCTATCTACCTTCCTACCCTTACTGACTCATAGTGAACAGTACTTCCCGGCAGCACCGTATCTTCTTTAAACCGCGAATTCACAACCAGTTCTTAGGTAAGAACGACACCACCCAATCTATGTGCACGTTGCCGGGAGAAAAACCTTCCATCTCAGCTTTCAACTAGAGCAACAACAAAAACCCGCACTCACCTCACACCTCACGACCAGCCACCGTCCACACACCCATCCATACCGACCCAACCCACACCCGTAACCACATCCACAATGCCTTCAAAAACCTACATTCACCTCGTCCGCCACGCCCAAGGCCACCACAACGTCAGCCAAGCCAACCATGTCTTCGCCGACCCACTACTCACCCCCCTCGGCGAATCCCAATGTTCTGCTCTCCGCGACTCCTTCCCCTACCACGACAAAATCACCCACCTTGTCGCCTCGCCCATGCGACGCACGCTTTATACCTGTTTGTTGAGTTTCCAGCCTGCTGTCGAGCGTTTGGGGACGGAAAAGGGAAAGAAGGGGGTGGTGGCGGCCCTGCCGGAAGTGCAGGAGGTGTCCAACTTGCCCTGCGACATCGGTTCAGCACCGGAGAAACTGCACCAAGAGTTTGACGAAGGGGGTTTGGTGGATTTGTCCTTGGTGAAGGAGGGGTGGCAGGATAAACATTCACCTGATAGTCCGTGGAGGCCGGACATGGAGAAGGTGAAGCGCCGGGCGGAAAAGGCGAGAAGGTGGTTGTTTGAGTTGGCACAGCAGGATCCTCCTGCCTTTACTGGGGCTGGGGCCGGGGCCGAATCCCAGGCCGATGGAGGAGAGCAGGAAAAGCACATCGTGGTGGTCACCCACGGTGGCTTCCTCCACTTTTTGACTCAAGACTTTGACGGAATGGACTTGAATAAGGGGACTGGGTGGGAGAATACGGAGTGGAGGAGCTACGAGTTTGTCACAGACGCTCAGGGAAAGAATGGGGATATAGGCTTGAAGGAGACGGAAGAGAGCTGGAGGAAGAGAAAGGGAAGCGCGAAGCCACTGACGGAGACGGAACAGGAGGAGTTGATGGCGGCTGTTGACGAGAGGTTGCAGCAGGCGTTTGGGGATGGGGTTAGGAGGGTGGGAGGAAAGAGGGTCGGGGGAGAGAGAGTTGATGTCTAGAGGCTGGTTAGGTTGTAGTAGGGGAAATTGGGAAAGATAGGCGGTAATGGCATAGACTAGAGCTCTGATACTAGGTTGTAGAAGAGTTATCGGTTTTTGGTCTCAGTTTTGAGACACGTCTAGCAATCAATGCAAACACTGCTGATCACTGATAGACCCTTTTATTTTGCAGTCTTGCACAAGGAAAAAAGCCACTACTTTGCATCACCCTCCCTCCCCCTTTAGAGGATTGATGATCACTCTCGTATGTGACTCTATTCTCTTCTAATACCCGACCCATACCATAGTATTGCGCGTATAGTCTCATAATCATTCATATATCATCTCCGTACCTTGTCATCCTTCACCGACATCCAAATATCCAGAAGAGCCAGCGAGTAGTCCCGGAACGAAATCGTAAACCATACATACATCCAAGCATAAAAGAAGAAAAAGAAAAGCCCAGAAAACGCCATAGTGATGGTGTTAGCCCTACCCAATCCGATCCGATCCGATCCGATCAACCTTCCCAAAGGTGACCCAATGCGCGCAAGTATATCCCAAGATATAAGGTGATCAGCTATCATGTACTCATGTACCATCAATTTCATCCGTTTCTTCCCAAGTGCCTGTCTCGTGAGCTCAGGGACGTGTGATATGGATAGTGAGTGCATAGCCATGTCCAATCTCGGCTTATGTTTCTGTGTCCGTGTTCGTCCGTCGTTTTCCATCAATCGATAGAGGTAATCGAAAAACAAAGAGACAATCCCTGTTCGTCTGGTCTTCTCTTCGAATCTCCAATCGTCCAATGCCGACGTGAAATGAAACGACCCAACCTTTTGCGTATCTGGTTTCGGTTCCTTCCCCTGGATCGGGCGCAAGCTAGAGGTAGGCAGGTAGGTAGTAGCTAGCTAGCTAGCTAGGCAATACCCATGCATGCAAGATTCCAGTCGCTGAAAGAACTCGTGCAGTTTGTTCCTGCTCAGCCAGGAATTTCAAATCATTCTACGACCCAGCTTTCTTCCCAAAAACAGATAAGAGTTGAGCGCATGCGTTTTTTCACTTCACTTAACGCCCCCTCGAATGCGAATGCTCATCATCATCCGTCAAGCTGGTGCTGCTCCCGCTCGACGAGGTAGTCACGGTGCCGTGGGCCTTGCGCGCGACGCTAACGAGGCGGTAGATGCCGAAGGCGATAGCAGCCAAAACAATGAAAAGGACAATGATGATGATGGCGATGACGTCGTTTCCCTTCATTCTGGGCAATTTGTGTGCTTTGGAAGAGCCCTGTTTGTTCGAAGGGTGTTGTTTAAATGGATATTGGCGTTGTCAGGTTGACTCGCGGTTCAAGAGTGTTGGGACTTATTAGTCGTGTTTCGGCTTGGAAGTTGGGATCGTCGGTGCTGGAAATGGTGGTGGTGGTGGTGTTGTTGTTGTTATCGTCGTCGTCGTTGTCGTCGTCGTCGTTTATGTGAGTGGTTTGATATAAACGATGGGATGTTGAAACGGTTCTTCTGTCAACATCCTGTTAGCTTCATGGAGTTCTAGGCTTCTCTCTATATCTGTGTGTCTGTTTTCTTGGAAAGCTATCGAGCGATGGACAGGATTATGTTGCCCCTTGTGATTGGATTCGCGCACTCACCCAAGAAGCACACGTCGTTATGTGTTCGTCTGAAGATACCGAATTGAAGATTGTGGTTACAGGGCAGCGTCTGACAAAACAATCCAGATCGCCGGGCTTTATACTTTTGAACTTATTTTTAGGTTCTCTTCGGTTCAGACCGCTTTGGCGCTCATGAAGCTCTTCTCCGCAACCGATGCTGGCTAATGCAGGTTGTTTGTTGACTTGAAACTCCGTGTTCTGTGATGGGCGGTATAGCTGTGGTGGTCGTCTTATATGGATTCCGGATCAACCTCTCTCTACCTTTGCCCTTTTCTTTCTCTCTCTCAACTCAGTTGTCCTTGAATACCTGTTTGCCAGACTGGAGAAAGTGGCATAAAAGTAAGGTTCGGAATCGCAGACAACAAGATCAGGAAAAGCGGTATAGCATCACAGTCGCATTTCACTTCCAACGGCGGCAAGCAGGGCAGCGCGTCGTAAGTGGGCGGTGGGCGAGCGAGCATGAAATAGACAAAACTGCCCAATTCTCCCCGCCACCTTCTTTACCGTTTGCTTAAAGCGTAGGTACGTGAAAAGGCTGCCCGAAGGCGCATCGTAAGCGGCCTTAGGGCGGAAAAAGAAGAAGGCTGGTAAACATTGGAGCGTCGTACCTTGCGGGACCCCGCCAAGTTTGACTTCAAGGCGCATCCCCGGTTGGCGTCCGGTCAACGTCCACTGAGATGGACAGGGGTGCAGTTAGGTTGGGCTGGCTCGGCTAGGTGGACAGGGCGGGAGCCACTCATTCGTCCGCAATGAGAAACAGCTGGACATGGAAGGCTGGCTAGGGATTGGTCAGTACCATAGGGTCAGGTACCTCTACTTGGAGCTGTTATCCCTGCTCCCCTGGACTGGAGCTGACGGGAACATCTTCAACATGCAAATTTCGTGTAGGTTTCCAAGGCAGAATTTTGTAAGGGAATTTCCGATCTTAACCGTATAGTTGAATAACGGGTAAGCTGGTGAATGAAAGATGCTAAGCCAGTAACATCTGTGACGTCCAAGATGTTGAGTTCTGTAGCAGGAAAAGTGCACCCCCTTGAGGATGTCCTAAGTAAAAGGCACCGCCTACGCAGGCAGAAGCGCATAAATGAGACAAGTATTTTCCTGAAACGCCGCGCCCAATTATAGCTATTCCTCGAAGAAATACAGGACTGCAATCCGTCGTTCAACGTAGTATTACAGGTTGTTATAAACCACCAATCCTTCAAGTTGAAATACTGAAGAATAAACCGGCCATGAAGTGATGTGCCGAATCCGCTCTGACGATAAGAGAGTCGCGAGGCTCAAGAACTTTCCTCGAGCCAACTCTCATTTCCAGCGTGATATTTTAAACTCCTCCTCCAGACACGCGTTGCGACCGAAAAAGAAGAAAAAGACTACAGACCCAAGCCGACTGAGATCTTGTTGAGAAACAGAATTGAACTGATCGACCCACACATTTATGAAGGAAGCGTGTCAAGACCTAAGTCACATATGGAAAGCGCTTCAAAGTGCAACCGAAAGTTACAGGCAAATCAAGCCTTCGCCGCCAGCTGAGCAGTAGACAACTAAAGTCGGTCATAACCAGTCAGGGACCCGACCACCAGGGGTTCCATTCAGCGATCTTTCCGCCGGTCTAAAGGGATGATGTGCTGCTCCATTTAGGTGACCTTGACCGAAGAGGGATGGACGTGGCGGTATTATTTCTGTGCATGGCGGTCGCTTCTGCGCCGAACAGGAGGGAGTTCTGACTCGAGTCGGTCGAGAAGTGCTACCTCGGTCTTCTATTGCGAGGCGCTGGCCTCACGATCCTCGGAATCGGGGTCCCTCTTGATGATCCTCACATGTCGCTCATAAAATTGAAGCATCTAGTAAATGATATCAGCCAAAACTCCCAAGACATACACAGAAGTAGACAGAACATACCTTCTGGGGGCACCTCTTGTAAATGACGTCAGTTGTATGCTGGGTCTTGTGGCCATTCTTCCACGTCAGATACACCATAAGCTTATGTGTGTCCTCATCTTCGCAGGCATCGAGTTGAGCAATGTGCTCTTCCCAGCTTCCCGCTGGGGGCTTCCAGGCAGCGTTCTTAGCGGTCTGGGGCTCCTCAGAGTTGAGGGGATGGTCGCCGTTCTTCCTCGACCGTTTATTGCTGCTTGCTTGGGGGGTGCCGGAGTTTGAAGAAGGCCGGCCACGCTTCTTGGTCTTTAGCGCCGCAGTGGATGCTTCGTAAATCTTCTCTCGACCGCCAATCTTCGCAAAGTACTCCTTGAGCCTCTCCGACGCGCCCTCTCTGTGATGAGAAATGCTATATTAGCAAAACAGAACCAGTCAAGATTAATTGAGAGAGTTCGCAATCCCTACATCAAAGTGTCCTCAGGCTCCCAGGTCTGGTCGGACTTTTTCTCGTAACCTTCCCACTTCACGAGGAAGAGTGGCTCGTTCTGCAGTCGCGCGTTAGTACCGCGTGCTGGATGACGTTTGATGCAGCAGTGTAGCGTACATCGTCGTTAAGCATATGGTCGAGGATTTTCTCGACAACGTAGACGTCCTCCTCCTCTTCCTCATCACCTTCCTCGTCGTCCTGACCGCCCTCCTCTTCGGCGCCGTTTCCGTTCTGTTCCTCGTCCTCAAAGTCCTCAGGCTCTTGAATTGTGTACTTTACAGACTTTTTGTCGCGGGACTGCTTCTTGTTGCTCGAGGTAGCCGAGCGAGTGTCAAGCTCGACATCGGAGGCGGCCTCCTCGTCGCTAAGAGCCGATGGATCGTAAGGCATCTTTATGACCTGGTGTGAAGATTGCCGTTGCTGTGGTGCGACGAAGTGTTGCGCTGTGGTCGGAACGGGAGGCGTTGCAGTCAACCGCGATGCGTGACAGGGCGCGACGCGAATTCGTTCTCGGTGGTTGACGGTATTCCAATGCGCCGGTAGTCAAGTTACCAACTCACAAGAGGCAAGACGGTTAACGCAAGGCTTAGGTGTAGGTAGTGAGGTGAGGCTGAGCTGAGAGTTTGTTAAGATAAAATCCGTATGGACGATGGTGGTTCCCGGTAGATGCTATACACTTTCTAGTAGGTGGTTCGCGAACGGGGCAGATCCGAACGGTCCAGATTCAGTGCGCTACGTACTGGAATCCCAGGCCTGCATATAACAGTGATGGAGCTGGCTGCAGCAGGTGCTTGTTCGTCCCATTGCCCGCCGCGCCGACGCGAAAAAGTGGGGAGTGGCAGTGAGGCTCAGCTAGAACCCAGCGAGGTGTGGCGCGTGAGGGGTACGTGACCTCGCGTGAGAGAAGCTATGGTATGTAGTAGATATGTACTTGTGGCTGAGAGTGACGCCGGTTGGTCAATCGCAAAGTCCAGACTCACCAAGCAGATCATTTGCCGACTTGATAACCTTGCGCAGTGATGTGACCGATACACGCATGATCAAGTATTGAATGGAGAGTGAAAGATGATGAAGACGGAGGAACACTGGAGAGATCCTCATCCCAAAGGAAAAATACACCAGTCGGTTAATACCATCCTTTGGTGCACAGCGAAGTGGATGGAAAGTGCGTATGAGATAACGCCCGTTTGGTGACGTCAGACGAAGAAAGTGAGTTATGTAGTATCTTGTAATAGCTCCTTCCAAACAGAAGCTACGAATTGGAATGGATTAGAAGCGAAGCATGACTGTACAACAGGGCAAGAGTGCAGTGTTCTCGGATGACAGTATCGTTTTCAGGCAGTGATAGAGGACTCTCAACAGACAGTATCCTGGCAATGATGATCAAAACCACCATGCAAAGTTCCGTCGCAACTGAACGAAGCGCATTAAAAACAGAGCAATCACAACATTAGCAGACGAGGAATATCTCATAGTTTCAGACGCCGCCAATGTCAACTTGAGTTGCCCCCTTTTCTTCCTGTTCTCTCTTTCTCCGCTGAGTTGCATGCGATGGAACCACACACGGCATAGGATCCTTTCAGTGTTTCTGATGGAACCAGTCCCCCATTGTCACGCTATGTGTGGTGCTCAATACTTACGAAGGGTCGGTTTCAGATTTCCAAAAACAACCGTTTCGGAGATGGGCGAGACAGTTACAACAGCATTCAAATACAGAACCTTGGGTAGGTAGACGGAGTACTGGAACTACATATCAGTTTTCCAGTGTCTCGACAAACAATACGAAATAGCAGCTGTGTCCAGGGACCTTCCACCTAGTGTTTTGCTCGAGACAAGTGCAATTTTGGCGATGCATAGTTGCGCATATGCAATTTCTCCACATGCAGATACGTACATACCTTACACTACTGTCCCGCCCAGGTCCTTGGATCAAAAAGGTACTACAGAGGTATGCCTTGAGGTTTTCGAAATGGCTCTCATACCTAACAAAACAGGTACCCAGGGTACCTCTACTTCATCACTTGGGCATCGGGTAGCCAATGAGGCTTGAAATGGGAAAAGTAAAGTAGAGCCAAGTCTAGACATAAGCTGCGTACAGAAAATCTTAGCGTTGTCCCCCCGTTACTGCGGGGTCCACGAGCCCTTGTCGACTAATAGTGTACAGTACCCCCCATACACACACGCCCCTATACTGTGCGGAAGGACCAGAAAAGAAACGAAAAGGGTTCATGGTCTACATCTGGGGTCCTGGCCCGCTCATGAGTTGGATGCGATATCTCGAACTTGTCAACTGAAGTTTTCGATTTCCATTTTCAAACTCAATTGGGACCCATTGGCTGGAACAAGTCACATCACCTTGCAATTTGGACATACTCACTCAGCTGGATTCGAGTCTCTGCGCGACAACAGTATCTGATGAGATCTCAGCGAGGCTGTTCCCATCCTCAACCATCGACAAAACAACCACCTATGTACACTTAGGTCTTCATCTCAACTTCCCCCAGCCCTTGTTCCGTTGCGCATACTTGTATGCCGAAATTTAATCACATATTCACCCGATGAATCACTAACTACCGCGCATCCACCCGGTAACTTACATTAAGGAGCTTGACCCTTTGCTCCGAGACAGCGCAACACAATCTTCACAGGAGCGCCGTCAACTGTTTCCGAACCCCAAGTGGTAAGGTCCGGGGATCCACATCCGATAGACCGGCTGGGTGTATAAAGCAACAAAGTGCTCCTCTCCCGTCATACTGCGCAGTCCCAAGTGCGCGTCACGGGATTGTTACCGTAGTTGAAGCTCTTCCGTTCCGAGCTCGGAACCCGAGATTTGGGGGCTCGACATCTCAGTGACCGTTCCGGAAGAAACTCCGCATCTCCGAGACCGGCACCCGGCACCCGGCACCAGCCCGGGATTACCTCAAACAAAATGGCCGAGACAGGAACGCCTGCTCTCTCGGTCGAGTCAAATCCAAACACCCCAAAGCACGTCAAGGACAAAAAGTGCCCTTGGTGCGGCCAACCATTTACTTCATCCTCCCTTGGCCGCCATCTCGACCTCTACATCAGACCTAATAATCCCAAAAAACCTGACGGCATTCACGATGTCACGGCTATCAGACGCCTTCGCGGCACGATCACTAGAAGGAGAACCAAGGGTACCTGCAGGCGACGAGACGCCTCAACATCTGTTGCCGGCAGTGCAACACCGGGAGCACCCTCCAAGGATGGTACCAGTCCGGCTCCCTCCGATGTCGTCCAATCTCCGGCTCCAACTCCCGCTGCCACCCACGGCAACCGGAGAAGCGTGAGCACGCCGTTTGGGAGGAAATTCCCCTTCAACACCCCTTGGGAGGCCACCGGCGTTATAGACTTATCCCAAAGAAGCCACCCAGAAGAGCGGCAGGCTCTCCCAGATGGCCCAAGAACACTGGCCCCTATACCGCAACCACCGCCACCTCATACGTCTTCTTCTGGCCAACAACCTTTGCATCACCAACCTGATCCGAAGCAACTGATTCAAGATGCCCAGGATACGGCAAGAGCCGCCGAGCTTGCCTTGCGTGAGATGATCTGCTCCTGGAGGGCTGCCAAGTAGGTTTTCAGTTGTACACTGTAGTCTGGTGTGTGTTGCTAATCCCCATCTAAAAGGCTACATATCGACGTGCACTCGATGCCCTTTGACTTTGACCCTCTAGCTTTGGATTTTCCGGCACTCGTCCTCCAATGCCTCGAGCCACCGCCGACCATCTTCTCCTCCACTTTTTACCCAACCTCCACCTCCTGGTCTCTCCAGCCACCTGGCTGGGATCAGTTCAAGGCGCTCGAGAACCACTTCCAAGAAGAGTTCAGAAAATGGCGCATCAACTGCAATGCCGCCACCACCGCCGTCAACGAGGACCTCAGCTACCCACCGCCTGTCCACTTCGTCAAGGTCGACATCAAGGAAGCCATCCGGCGTTCCGAAACCATCAACAAGTCACTTGAACAAGCCGTCTCGGAGCACTTGAAGAAGACCTTTGGCATCTGGGAAGCCTCGAGCCAGTTCGACCGCGAAAAGCTGTGGCAGCTCGAACTGGCGCGCAGCGTGGCTCGCAAGCAAAAGGACATCAACACCCTAAAGGAGGAACAGCATCGCGTCCGGCAGGAAAACAACAACCTCAAGCAGCAGATCGAACACCTCAACATGCTGCAGCAACCGCGCGAGTACAAGTTGCAGACGCCCGCCACGCTCCCTATTGAGAAGAAGCTGATTGACTACATGTCCGAGCTGATGGTCGTCCATGAAATAGCTGGCGTCGGGCTGGAGCATGGTTATCGTCATTATGACCTCAACACCGTTTGCAAGGAGGCAATTGACCGCTGGAAGAAGGTGGTGCAATCTGGACGGCAAGGTCCACCGGCATCGGCACCGGCGCCCGCCCAGGGACAGCAGCAGCAGCAGCAGCGGCAGCAACACCAGCCTGTCTCTGAACCTCAGTTTCCTCAGCCTACATCTGTGCCTAGCGGAGGCCCCTCTTCGCACAATCCGCTATTGTCATACAACTCAGCGATAGCAACTAACTACGCCACGAGGAATTCTTCAACCCCGTCCAACGCAGCTCCATCGCGTCCTCAGCAGCAGCAGCAGCATCCAAACACATCGCCCCAAGCCATGAGGGGAGACCATGCGAGTGACGAGGAGGAGGATGGTGATGGTTGTGAGGAGGGCGAAGAGGGCGAGGAAGGGGATAATGATGAGGAGTAGAAAAGGAGGAGGCACACACAGATACCAAAATGGCCGACACAGAAGCAGAAGCGCAACGATCAAATTCGAAAAGGCAGCCACATCAGCAGGCTGACGGCTCGTCAAGAAAGACTGGAGGAGGTGGCAGTGGGGCAAGCAAGCCTTCGAGAACAGACTAGCAGTCTGCTGAGTGTCGCCTTTCCCCCTACTCCCAAATCCAAAGTGCGCTGTTGTATCGAAGAACGGAAAGTGGTGTACATCCATATCGAGTAGCACGCAGCCATCGCCCTCCCCATCGTCAGAAGGCAATCGTTACAGCTTGTTGAGGAGGAGGGAATAAGTGATTGGGCGTATTGCTGCGAGAGTCCACACACCACGCGGGCCTGACGGTGGGCAGGTCTGATTGAATAGTGCCAATAATCTGTTGTGACTTGGTAATATTTCGCTTGAGATTTTGTGGATATGTAAAAATTGGAGGGAGAGGGAGTAGAACGGATGTGTCCATGGCTATAATTGAGATGCAATTGAGGAAAGGAGAGGGAGAAAGGTAGAGAGCTGGATTTGCACAAGGCTGATGCATAGCTAATGCACCTCCATCTGTCCATCAAGTCGAAAATAAGGTGCACTTTTACCTCTACCCATTTCCAGATGGAGATGCATATTGCGAACACCGTACCCAGCACTTGAAGATACCTATGTACGAGGGGGATCTTGAACAGCCAAGTAACACTCACCATAAATGCATTTGACAAATTCGGTTTCACCCCCCCCCCCCCCCCCCCCCCCCCCCCCCCCCTCCTCTCTTGTGAAGCACGAGTGATAGATAGTCCAAACAGTGATTGTTTGTCATTGGAATGGGAAAGAAAAGGGTATCATGAGATAAATGCCTCGCTACCTCTCTGACTCGCTCGCTCGCGTATCTCTATAACAGAATCAACAAGGCAAGTATGGCAAGTAACGGGCTGGCTGGCCCTAGCAAGACGTGTAACAGGGTATCCTTTTGAACGTCTTTCAACAACCGCTGGGTTGAAACAGCAAGGGCAACTAGGTGATATTCCAATCCAAGTGCCTCGACGAAATTGCATCGAAGAGTCAGATCATGACAGCGCCTTCGAAAACAAGTTAACCTCGTCACCTCAAAGCGTAACGAGTAGGTAGCAGCAAGCGAATCGCAGCACCAAGGAACCAAAGGAGAATGAGGAGTGATGTGATGAGTAATATGAACAAAAACCTCCCCTCCAAAACCTCACTATCCATATCTCGCTCAGCGCGCGCGTACCCAAAATGGCTCAAACCAGGCAACGAACAAGAAAAACCCCTTCTACCCGCCGGGCTCCTCCGCCTATAGTAAAAAAAAACACCATTCCATCCATGACCTGAACCGTTGTGTTCGTGTGCGTTCAATGCCCGAGTTAGAGGGAAACATCAAATGAAAAAGCCAAAACCCCGTAAACGCCATTTACCCGCTTTCTCCGCGCCTCAAATCTTTCCTCTCCCAAGATCAATGATCTAGCCTTCTACTCCTCTCCTTAAAATGCGATCCTCGTCATTTCCAAAAAGAGAGGATCATCGATCCTCTGCGACCTCACGTGCCTGAAGCTGCCACGCTGACTGGAGGCACAACCTTAAGCGCAAAGAAGCCGTTCATATCGTGTGTAGAAGACCAACTCTGCAGCATCTAGCTCTGTTGTGTCGTTTCCTCGGTCGAGCTTGAAGGAGTACTTGAGCCGTCGGCAGTCGTTGACTTCTCCTTCTCTTTGTCCTTTCCTCCTGCTGATGAGGCGTCGTTGTTCTTCTTCTTGCTGGACTGTTCATCTTGAAACAAGCCGTGCTCTTCAATGTACTAAATGTATACCATGTTAGGGTCGAAAATTCGACAGACTGGTTGATAAGATGGAAACACCATGATGATGACATACCTCGACAACAGGATCAGGAATTAGATATCGCACACTCAGATCCTTCTTCAAGAAAAGACGGACTTTGGTGGAGCTAAATGTTGCGGTAAGATAAGTTTTCCGTGTCAGTCACTTTGCCACTAGCTTCACCCGATGGTGTGGTGGTACAAAGGTCCCGTAGAGGTCCCTTCCCAATGGGATCGACGAACCTGATGTCATTTTGTATCACTTGGCTGATGACCCAAATGTTATCTTCGTACTGCCTCAACGTAGCAAGCGCTTCATCGATATCGGTTCCCGAGCGCTCAATGATGAATGCGCCGTACTCCCCGAGAATGACTCCCAAGTCAACCGGCGACCAAAGCCCGGGCTCTCCTAAATAAAGGGTCAGCTTAGTGTGTAACGATACACGGCAAGATCCTCCAAATTGATGTTGCTGGTGATGATGGTGGTGGCGGCGTGTGGAAGGGGAGGCGTTCATACCCATTGACATGACCAAATCTGCGCCAGCAAGAAGCGCGATCTTTGCCTTCCTCCGCACACCATCGGTGCCCTCAATGCCACCCAGTACGGTGTTAATCTCGTGGTCAAAGTGTCGAAGCACCCGCGCCGTGGGAACGTACGCAGGCTCGCCGGTTTCGTCGCAGTTGACCGTCTCGAAAGGGTCGACCATGAGCCAGGAAGAATGTTCGACGGCGCGGGAGCACATCTCGACGCGGTGATGGCCGGGAGCTAGGCCAGCCTTCTTGTAGGCGTCGCTGACGGGGGAGAGGTAGCCACCGCAGACTTCGAAGTTGGTATTGAATCGGACAAAGTCGGAGGCCATTTCAAACATGCGAAGGTGGAGAAATGTGATGGCTGCAAAGGAAGAGGGGAAGTGTTAACGGAGCGCGTTCTAGCAAACTGATGTATTGCATTCGAGTACTTACGGGAGAACGAGCCGCAAGCTACGAGAACCAACGGTGTTCTCGCAGGCTGCGTTTGCCGGAGCTTCAGCTTGGCCTGAGGGAAGGTATAAGGCACCATGGTGTTGCCGGTGGAGGCTTGCTCGGGAGGAGGATAGGTGACCGGGGTCGCCATGCCCGTTGGAGGTTGGGAAGACATGGTAACTTGTTGTGTTGTGATGTTCGTAGGTGTCGTTTGTCGTTGGACGAGGTTGGTAGATGTTGCGATACTAGGTACCGGCAGGGTCGGGTGTCGCAAAGCAATGCGTCCCGGGAGACGGGTGACGCAGCTGGGGTGGAATGGGACGCTCAGGGCGGCTTGCCGTGGATGCGATGCGAGATGATCCAGCGGCCAGGGCGAAGAGTGTACTGGGAGGGGCCACAATGCGGGGCGACCCAGATGTTGTATAAGCGGCGACTGCGGATCTTGTTTGACAAAGTTGACCGGGGGAATTGAACCGTTCAGGCGGATGTGATGATGTAAGAAGACAGTTGCCGAAAGCCGGATGGGTCGGTAAGGTGTTCGGGAATAAGATGCGTCTTGGTGTATATTCCAATGGCGGACTGCACGGGCTGTTCGAGAGGTTCACAGTTCTTCCAGCGAAGTCGGATTCGAGTGTATATTTTAAGGTAGGTAGAGGTAGTTGTAGGTAGCTGTCGGCTCGAATGTGTCAGGTATTGTAGCCGAATTGACTCGGCTAATATAGGGAGGACGGGCGCGAGAGTTGGGCGGAAGGCGGATAGTCTGGACTTTTGATCGATTTGAAAGCAGACCGGGAAGTGTGAGAAAGGAACAGGGAGGGATTCTGGAATCTCGTGGACAACCAGCGCGTCGGGTGTGTGCGTCTGGCTTGTTGGGAAAAAAGAACTGAGCAAATTGTATGCACAGATGCAGGGTGACAGCGATGGCGTGAAGGATGAACGGACCCTTTTTTTTGGTCAATTCTGTCGATTTGTTGAAAGGTTTTTGGATGGAAGAAGAAGACGACGACGCCAACGGGAGGTGGCACAAGCAGGCATCAGTTGCGCGGGGTCCAGGTCGGGCGAGCGGGAACCTAGGATTTGGCAATTGGTTTGAATTATATACCAGAACTGAAATCAAAGAGGAGGGGACCTGAGGGTTGTTGGATGATAACCTCAATCGGGCTGTCGCAATTCCTTACTTTCGGGGCAGTGTGTTTTGTGGTTACTGCGCCCGCTGTCGGCGGCGGGGGCACAGGCTTTGCGGTTGCATTCCCACAATGACTCCATTAAAGGCTGATCCACTCGACAAAACCCACTAAAAAAACGCAACCCACTTAGCGACTCCTCTCACCATCCTCAATTGCAACCGACCCTTGCGCTTATCCATGGTCTCTTTTCTGTCCTGCAGCTCTGGATGTGCAATTGGCTGCTTGGTACCTTTTGCCTGGGGAAGTGGATGCACATGAGATATCCACCGGTCAACCACCGTGACTCCAGCTCCCGCCGTCAGTCCTCCCGTGTTCCCGTCCTTTAGGTTGTTCAGTCTGACACCTCCGGTGGGGGTACAGCAGAAGTCTAGTAAGTATAGAGAGGGCCGAAGGGCTCAGAGATACATAAATTGGGTAGGCAGTGGTGGTTGACTTGGGGCACACGAAGCTGTTCACGGCGCAAAACGTGTATTGCCTGTTCTTGAGACTTGTCTGGGTAGGCGTAAGTCACCCAGACAGCCCGGGGACCGATGACGGAAGCCCCCAAAAAACCGGGATGTGAGGGAATGGAACTCCGGCAATGTTTTACCTTCCATCTTTCCTGGCCGACACATGTGCATTTACATATGTAGTCGAGTAACACCCACGGGAGTCTCCCGATCAGACGAAAGAATGGCATACGGCTTTCAACCTGCAGGTGTTCACGGTTATTTACGGACTGGACTGTGAAGATTGAAGAGATGCAAGTTGCCAGGTCGAGCCGCATATGTGCTCTAGACAGCTGCCTTTGCTCATTCTCGCCGTTTCTACCTATATCTGATCCTTCCAAGCTTCACTACCTACCTATCCCCCGGAGAGCCGGACTGCGAATAATATAACAAAGACCTTGTACGAACCAATTAACTTTTCGTGTACGTTTTGGAAATAATCATTGCTTGTTGGGGTTCCAAAGTCGGAAAGTCCAACTGGTCAGCGCTTATCCTTCAGATGCCGAGGAATGTTCGGCGTTCTCTCGCAGTGGGGCAGACAGGCATTGGTGCGATTTATAAGCCCAATTTTCCTTGTGTTCGGTTTATTTGCGGAGCAAAGGATTTCTTCCACGTCTAAGTTGTCCTTACAAAAGAACATTAAGTACTTAGCCAGCCCTTTTATTTTGGCGATGTCAAGACCACTTAATTTGCTCTGGACAGCCGGCTTTCCTTCAACTTCATGACTTGGTGAGGGAGTTTTCACCAACATTGCTGCCTGCGACGCCGCAATTCAATACTCTTTCCAGCAGTGCAGTGTGTTTCTAGAAACAAGAGACCGGAAACATCTATGCGGATAACACACGCCCCGTGTAATCCCCAAACTAGTCCAGAACTACTTTTGCTCTTGTGACCATCATCTCGGGGTTTCTCCATGATGCCTGGCCTAACTAACCACTCGGCTTCGATTGCTTCACCTAAGTAGATCGTCATCGCTATTCACGCCATAAGCCGTTGCAGTATGCTCGTACCTCCCAAGAACAACGGGGATGTTGCTGGACCTGCCTGAAGCGAACCAGCCTGATGTCAATCAACAAAATGATTGGCAACTGGGCGGCGACAAATATCGGTCATCGAGGTGCTGGGGAGAGGTTTTATTTGGTGGTGGCATGCCTTTAGTGAACATGAACAGCTTGTATATCCGTGGTCCGTGCGTGGATGTTCATTGGTGCGCATGGTCTGTCGGTTAGATCGCGCTCCGGAACGGGCTTCTCTCTTGCACCTTGCAACCTCTGTTGTCGGCCAAAAACTACCGGTTATCTGCTCAACGTCCAAGTCTAAAAGCGTCTTCTTCACCGACCGCTTCCAAAACTGGTAACTACATGGCCGCCGGCGCAACCTGTTAGTCCAAGAAACGAGAAACAGGCTCTCAAGAACACCTAGTTTTTGTAGTGTTATGTCAAATACAGCGTTGAACAAATTCGACAATCTCACTGCTGCTTATGGGCTCCGTTTTTGCATGCGGTTTCACCAGCAAGAGGCGAGTTACCAAGCGGACTCCTCGTGGTGTAACAGGTCTAGTTCCTGTTACAACCGTCTAGCCATGTCGGTACTACAGAGGCAGATACTAAGACCGACGATTCCGGCATAAATACGTGGCTTATGGGCTCGCTGCACGCAGAATGCTGTTATGAGTCACGAACAAGCCTTTACTCAAAAGCTGCATCTGGATGAACCTATCTAGGCGAGAGACAGTAGGGTGGAGGCTGGGCAAGATGATCAAGTCGGGAGCCTTCTCCTCTTCATGTACCCGATCCTGATGGAAGGAAGACTGGGTAGCGTGTTACCTCTAGTGAAGCAATCTCCACGCAGCTGTTACAGGTGAGGCTCGAACGGAACTACTGCTCTTGATGCCAAGGTTGGATATGTCCGGTCAGGAAGTCAGGTGATCATTTCTTTGGAGAGCTTCCGAGGCATGTGATCCCTCTTTTATGTCTGAACTCCCGTCTTTTTGGAAGAGAAGAGAGAATGCGTTAGGATCAGTCGGTGGTATTCGAACGGCATATGCGTCACTGTTCTTGAACCACTTCGTGTTGACATGAACGTCTTGGAGTGGCGTTCTAGTTCTACTGCGCTACTTTTCTCGTGACTTGATCGTGGTTAGGGACATTTCTCTCGAAAGGCGACTTGTGACATACCGAAGGTGCATCCCACCGCGAACTTCCATTCTGGTAGAATTAGGCCTGGTCCAGCAAGCCATTTCTTACTCTCTTCTTACCCAAGCAACCGGGTTGGATCTTTGTTGCTTGTTTATTCCTTTTTTTTTGCCATCAAGTTCACTTTGTGTTAGTCCAGCCCGCAACCATGCTTTCTACAAACATTCCACTTCATCACATTTCAATACATACTACATAACAATGCAAAGGGTACACTACATGCCTACCTACAGGGAAAATGCTCGCTTTGAGCGTACATCACAGAGAACTCAAAGCTCATTTGATGAGCCTGAAGATAGCGACAAGTAGTTGGTTCAAAATGATGCACGTCGTTGGGAAGGTGCGCTGTGCGCATACTAGTGAAGGCATTGAGACTTGGAAGGGCAGCCGTCGGTAGAAGTTAGCTTCACAGCAGGTAAGTTTTCTTCCAGATTAACCACCTCCTTTTTTCCCAAAATGTCCCCCTCCTGACAGACTGCACCATAGTGGCTTTCACAGCGTCTGCTTAGGACATGATTCAAAGTTCAATCGAACTATAAACAACCAGACTATCTTTAGCATCGACGTCGTTCTCACAGTAACTGAAGTCAAACGTTGTGTGTGGCGAAAACCGGAGAGCCCTCACTGGCTTCAAGTTCACACCCCCTTTCCATGTAAACATGTGGCAGTGTTAACAGCCACAAGGCGTGTGTGAGCCACATCTGAACTAGAGTCAGTACTAAGTACTGTATTTGCGTGTACCCGTACAGTGCCCTGACATTTGACTCACCCCGCCAGCCGCCTAGGCGTAGGGCGGCAGTCCTTCCCGTCCCCGTCGACGGCGCTGAGTCGAAAAAAATACCCCGCTGTGGGTTCGAGTTTGGCGATTGAATCGCGACCACTGCCACTGTTGCCTCAGAAAAAAAAACTAGACGCTCTCCCTTGCAACCCGCCCTTCAAAAAGTCGCAACTTGTATTTGCGCATCATTCAAGCTTGTCCCTTCGTCCCGGACAGACAAATTACAACCATGGCGGATTCGAGTGCTGCCACCCCCGCGGCCCCGGCCGAGCAGCTCGCCAACCTCCATCTCGACGAGGTCACCGGAGAGCGCATCTCCAAGAGCGAGCTCAAGAAGCGTCAGAAGCAGCGCCAGAAGGAGGCCGAGAAGGCTGCCAAGGCTGCCTCCGCTCCTCCCAAGGCTACCTCCAGCAAGCCCAAGAACGCGGCCGGCGGCGAGGAGGACCTTAACCCCAACCAGTACTACGAGATCCGTACCCGTCAGGTCAACGAGCTGCTCAAGAACCCCGAGACCAACCCCTACCCTCACAAGTTCCAGGTCAACTACGATGATTCCAACTTCGTTGAGGAGTTCGGCTCCCTCAAGACCGGCGAGACCCTCCCTGAGAAGGAGCTCAGGATCGCTGGTCGTATTTACAACATCCGTACTGCCGGTTCCAAGCTGATCTTCTACGGTACGATTTCCGGTTCGTCAAAGCCTGGCAAGAACAATGCGCTAACCTCAGTGTGACGCGCAATAGATATCCGCACCTCTGCCGACACCAAGAGCATTGGTACCCGTATGCAGGTCGTCTGCCAGGCTCAGTTGGCCAAGGAGGGCGGTGTTCCCTTCGAGAAGCAGCACGCCCACCTCCGCCGTGGTGATATCATCGGCATCGTCGGTTTCCCCGGCCGCACGAACCCCAAGAACCTCAAGGAGGGTGAGCAGGGTGAGCTTTCCGTCTTCGCGACCGAAGTTCAGCTTCTCAGCCCTTGCTTGCACATGCTTCCCAGTGTCCGCTACCCCTTCGCCGATGCTGAGCAGAGAGCGCGCATGAGGTACCTCGACATGCTCTGGAACGACAGGAGCCGTGAAACGCTCTGGCAACGCAGCAGAATGGTCCGCTACATCCGTGACTTCTTCCACGAGCGCCGCTTCATCGAGGTCGAGACCCCCATGATGCACGCCATTGCCGGTGGCGCCACCGCCCTTCCCTTCGTCACCCACCACAACGATCTCGACATGGACATGTTCATGAGAGTCGCCCCCGAGCTTTTCCTCAAGAAGATGATTGTTGGTCAGTTCGGCAAGGTGTTCGAGATGGGCAAGAACTTCAGAAACGAGGGCATCGATCTCACCCACAACCCTGAGTTCACCTCCATCGAATTCTATTGGGCGTACGCTGATGTATACGACCTGATGTCCATCACTGAGGAGCTCGTCTCTTCGCTCGTCAAGGAGCTTACCGGCTCTTACAAGACCAAGTTCACCAACCAGCATGGCGAGACGTACGAGGTCAACTGGGAGGCCCCCTGGCGCCGCGTCGAGATGATCCCCGCCCTCGAGGAGGCCACCGGCGAGAAGTTCCCTCCTTACGACCAGCTCCACACCGACGAGACCAACGCCTTCCTCCAGAAGATTTGCAAGAAGATGAACGTCGAGTGCCCGCCACCCCTTACCAACGCTCGCATGATTGACAAGCTCACTGGCGAGTTTATCGAGGAGACGTGCATCAACCCCACCTTCATTCTCGAGCACCCCCAGATGATGTCTCCTCTGGCCAAGTACCACCGCTCCAAGAACGGTCTCTGCGAGCGTTTCGAGGCCTTCGTCTGCAAGAAGGAAATTGCCAACGCCTACACCGAGTTGAACAACCCCTTCGACCAAAGACTCCGCTTTGAGGAGCAGGCCCGCCAGAAGGACCAGGGTGATGACGAGGCTCAGCTCGTTGATGAGAGCTTCCTCAACGCCCTCGAGTACGGCCGTATGTACACCCCAACCCATTTTTTTTCTTTTTTTCTTTTTTTTTTCTTTGGAAGAGCACATGCTAATGCCTGATGTATACAGTGCCGCCTACCGGTGGTTGGGGTCTCGGTATCGATCGTCTTGCCATGTTCTTGACCGACAACTACTCGATTCGCGAGGTCCTTGCTTTCCCCTTCCTTCGTGAGGAGAAGACTGCCCACAAGGAGAAGTTTGCTGCCGAGCTTGCTGGTGTCCAGCCTCTTCCTGAGGAGGGTATTCGTAAGTGATGTCTGGTGTTTGTGGTAACATGCTTTATGTAGAGACGCTGACTGGTTTGATGCAGCCCACAAATAGATGTCTGAATATCGTAGCATAGACTAGATGAACTTCGATGGATACCTTTGGATGAATGAACATGATATTGTTTAGGCTCGCTTTCTTTGTTTTCTTTGAAAGCAGGCCATGTCGATTGACGAGATACACTCGAAAACCAAAATGCTGATGAGGTCTGAAGTCCACTATCGCCATCAATCCACAGGGAGATGATTGTATCCGCTTACTTTGGCCCTTAAACAGCCAGAAAATCGATTTTGTCGGCCTAACGAGTATACAACCGATTGCGAGGCGCAGCCTCTTGAGAATGCTTGAGATGACATCCCCACTTAAATTCGATATCAGGACGTCCCTTGGGCATGTCAAGAGTCTCCGCCAGCACCAACCACTCGGCTCTCAAGTTGCCTGTAGTCTACGAGATATACCTTAACCATGTGTAGCACAACACATCTTCACACAACGATAAGAGTCGCCCAGATTCTTGGCACCAAGCTTGCAAGCGCCTGAGAAAGGTTCTTGACTTCTTGGTATCTCCCAAACAGTAATGATTGTATGAAGCCAAGAAATAGTTCTTACGTGTACTATGCAGTATATCGCTGCTGACAAAGCTGATGAAGCGTCTCCCACCCAAAAACAAACACTGACAGCAAAGAAAAACCTGAATCGAGATTCTGATAGGGCTTGGCGGATTTAGGAATCTTGCTGGATCATACCTGGATAGGGAAAGCGGCATTCCGGTTCCAGGAGGGTTACCTAGCTAGCTGTGTCTTTGAGGCGTCGTGAGTGGATGGTCAATTGCAGACTTGCGCGGCAGTGGAGTTTCCTGGAATGTTATTGGTGGACACTGTCAAAAGTAAAGCATAAAGTGGGGGGAAACGGGGCAGCAGAAAAAGAGGGTTAGATCAATTGGAATAATAAGTTGATGACCTGTAGTCCGTTGGTCGGTGAGTCGGGAACATCTGATAGTCTGGAATACCTGGAGAGTGAAGAGCCGTAATAGGAAACTGGCCGTTATACCTCTAAGGCGAGAAGTCCGACGAAAGCGATCTGAAGAATGCCAGACTGGAGTTCCAGTGGATGTCACCGTGACAGCCTGCCAAAGTTTCAGCTTGTCTTTTGCTGGCTACATAGGTAGGTAGGTAGGTAGGTAGGTAGGGTAGGTAGGTAGGTACCCTGCTGTGCACGTTCCCGCCTTCGCGTCCAGTAGGTCTACCTGATGCATGGGGGGCATATGTACAGCGTGAAGAGCACGTTGGATGATCTACGGCAGACATCAGACGCAGTCGTGGCAGTGTATTACGGACAACGACGTCAAATAGGATATTGGATGAATTCAGTGTAGTGTATTGCCAAAAGATATGAGAATTCAATAGATACACTGCCACTGCCACGACCCACGAGGTTGAAGATACGAGGGACGACAGTACGGTACTGTACTCTTCTGGCTCGGTTTCCTCGCAAGGTTGAATGTCAGGGGATGATGAAAATAAGCCCGGAAAAAAGGTACATGGATGTTTCACAAAGTGAACCCTTCCAGATGCGGCAATTCCTGGCCACGGGTGGGTGGGGCTCTTACACCTGGACACTTTGATTTTGAATCTCGGGCTGTCCAAATGCCCGGCTTGTGTACACACAACAGTCTAGGTTGACCATTTATGTATCCCTGGTTCCTTGTCCTTTTCTACAGTGCTGAGTAGGCATTCGGCGGAAGGAGTCGTATAGTAAGCAAGAAGGCAAAAAGAGTAGCAAATGGTAAAAGAACGAAAAAAAAAGAGGCCAAGACATTTCGGGAACTAAGCCTCCTTTTCCCTCCTCCATGCCCGCCTTGGCTGAATGTTGATGGCACCCATCGCAATCGTACACCACTACTTGACAACCTTGATGACCGAGCCGAGCAGAGACTGATCGAGGAATCTGTGATACTTTGTAATGGATAGCGATCGATACCTCTATATAGAGGACCAGTGGACTGGGGAGGAACGGATTCCGGTTGCGTTCATCAATCTGCTTTCCACTCTCCCCCCCC
>RANX01000019.1:389075-536285 GCA_009805215.1 Neurospora discreta FGSC 8579
CCCCTCCCTCCTCCTCCCCCCTTCCATCCATCTCGTCAAACCCAACCTGTGTTAGTAGTAGTCTTGCTTCTTATATCTGTATTGTCCATTGTGTTCAGGTAACTGCATCCACGGCTTAGCGTTCATCTTTATACACCAGACAAATCCCTCCGAGGCTCATTGCGCTGACCCGCACATCAGACGAACGACTTTCATCTCATCATTCTGTCGTGACACCTACTCTTTCGGGCAGCCACCCCGTTCGTACGCCATAGCTTAACGACAGAATATAGGGCTGAGATATCAGTTCTCATGGCTTCGCGGCACAAGTCACACTGACGGAACTAACCGCCAACATGGCGATAATCAGCCAAACCTGGACGCTCACGCGCAAGAACCTGCTCATCGTCCTTAACCGACACACCAACGCCACCATCATCCGCGCTTTCGTCCTTCCCGTCCTTGTTATCGCCTTCCTGAGTTTTGCCAAGAACCTCTTCGTCCCCTACGCCGTTTTCGGCATCAGCCATGTCCATCCTGTGCGCTCCCTCGCCGACGGCCTGCAAGCCTCCAGCGGAACTGGCCGCAATACGGTCGCCTTTGTAAATAACGGCCTACGCGGCGGAGAGATTGACCGGGTTATCCAAGAGCTGGCCACCGTTGTGCGTGATGCCGGAAAGAACGCCTCCATTGCCGAATCTGAGCAGGATTTGGTTTTGACTTGTCGCGCCTCGCTACGAGGCGTCACCCCTTGCTATGGCGCCGTGGTCTTCCACTCTTCGCCTGATGAGGGCCCCGATGGAATCTGGAATTATACTCTCCGTGCCGATAGCGCGCTCGGTGTCGGAAAGATCAACGTCGACAAGGATGACAATGACGCCCAGGTTTATATGCTTCCTCTACAGCGCGCTGTCGATGCTGCCATCACGCGCAATGGCCAGCAGAAGCTGCCTGAGAGACAGGACAAGTATCCCTTCACCTCTTTGACCAAGGAGGAGCGCGCCGACCGTATCAGACAGCTGTACCAAAAGACCATATACAATGTCCTGGGTGTCACCTTCTTCATCAGCGTCATCGGTGTCTGTTACCATCTGGTCGGGTTCATGGCTTCGGAGCGCGAGACGGGCATGTCGACTCTGGTGGAGGCCATGATGTTCACCAAGAGAACCTGGGAGGGCCAGGCCGCGCGACTGCTGTCATATCATCTCGCTTTCACCCTCCTGTACCTGCCTGGTTACGTTGTCAGCTCCATTATTATGTGGGCGGCCGTCTTCAAGACCAGCAGCATTGGCATCCTCATTGTCTACCATATTCTCGCTGGTCTATCGTTGGCTTCCTTCTCTATCTTGGGCGCGGCTTTCTTCCAAAAATCACAGCTCAGCGGTATCTCCATCGTCATTCTTTACATTCTGCTCGGTGTCATTGCGCAGATCATCACGGCACCCAAGACTGCCACGGTTGTCGTCCTCAGCTTGTTGTTCATGCCTTGCAACTACACCTACTTCATCGCTTACCTTGCTCGCTTCGAGGCCAAAGGGATGGCAACTAACCTCGGCAAGATTGCTCCTGATAGCCCCTGGAAAGTGGCCGGTATCGTGCTTTGGATTTTCCTGATTGTTCAGATCTTTGTTTATCCCATTCTCGGTGCGATGATCGAGAGATACCTCCACGGAACCACTTCTTCCACCCGCAACATCGCCTACGGCGAGAACTCGGAGCTGGGACCCGATAATGCCGTCCAGTTGGATGGCTTCACCAAGGTTTACAAGCCGGGCCCTCTCCGCAGCATGTTTTCCTTCCTGTCCAAGCCGAGAGAGCCCGTCATTGCTGTCAATGGCTTGACCCTCACTGCCCGTCGCGGTCAGATTCTCGTTTTGCTAGGCGCCAACGGCAGTGGCAAGAGTACCACGCTCGACACTATCGCTGGCATTAATAAACTTTCCAGCGGCAACATCACCATCGACGGTACCGGCGGTCTCGGAATTGCCCCTCAGAAGAACGTTCTCTGGGACGAGCTCACGGTCGAGGAACATCTTCGCATCTTCAACCGGCTCAAGTCTCCCTACCAGCTTGCCACCAAAGAGGAGATCTTGGAACTTATTCGCGGCGTAGATCTTGCCCAAAAGGTTGACGCGAGATCTGGTACTCTCTCTGGCGGCCAGAAGCGCAAGCTCCAGCTCGGTATGATGTTGACAGGTGGCTCCGCCGTCTGCTGCATTGATGAAGTCTCCAGTGGTATCGATCCACTTTCTCGTCGCAAGATCTGGGATATCCTTCTTGCCGAGCGTGGGCGTCGCACCATGATTCTCACCACTCATTTCCTGGACGAGGCTGATCTTCTTGCTGACCACATCGCCATCATGTCCAAGGGCACGCTCCGCGCCGAGGGCTCTTCTGTCGAACTCAAGAACCGCATGGGTGGATACAGAATCCATCTCAACAACGTCAAGTACATCTCCAACTCGCCTGATGTCTCTGGTGTCCAGAAGAAGGTTTCCCCCGAGGAGATTACCTACATCGCCTCTACCTCGGCCGCGGCAGCTCAAATCATCAAGGAGCTTGCGGTTGCTGGCATCGCAGATTATCGCTTCTCTGGACCAACTATTGAAGATGTGTTCTTGCAACTTGCTGAGGAGATTCGGGCGGAAGATGGCGGGAGACTCGACCAGTTCCAAAGCACCGCCCTTGTCCTTGGCGCGCAACGGAGTACGGAGAAGCAGTCTTCGACCGAGATAGCAAACGATGCTCCTGTGGATGACACAACCAAGCCCGGCCTCAACCTCCTGTCTGGTCAGCGTATTGGATATTTCAAGCAGGGTGTTGTTCTCTTCCGCAAGAGGATCACCATCCTCAAGCGCAACTGGTTCCCAACCCTCGCTGCATTTGCCATTCCCATCATCGCCGCTGGTTTGGTCACTCTGTTCGTCAGGGGCAGGGACCCTGTTGGCTGCAGCCCTGCAGATCAGTCTTCTCGTCGTGCTGCAACCAACCTCTTCGCCTCCGATTTTGACCTCTTCATGGTAGCTGGTCCGCCGGACAAGTTTTCGGCCAACAACCTCGCCAGTCTTTTCGCCCCCATCTACATGGCTGCCCAGGACAACCCTACCAGTAGCGGAAACTCTTCGACTACTGGCATAAACCCCCTGAACCTGTTCAAGAACATCACGCTGGTTGACACTGTGGATGAGTTCAACTCTGCTGTGGTGCAGTATCGCCAGAACATCACTCCCGCCGCTATCTGGCTTGGTGACGACGACTCTGTCCCGACCATGACCTACAAGTCCAACAGCGTGGAGATGTTCACCGCCTGGTTTGGCCAGTGGATTACCGACATGGTGCTGTCCAACACCACGATTGCTTCTCAGTTTGTCAACTTTGACATTCCCTATGCTCCCGACACCGGCAAGTCTCTCCAGATGCTTGTATACATGAGTCTCGCGCTCTGCGCTTACCCTGGTTTCTTCGCTTTGTACCCCAACGTCGAGCGCCGTTTGTTTGTGCGTGGCTTGCAATACTCGAACGGTGTGCGCCCCTTGCCTCTTTGGCTCGCCTACACTACCTTCGACTTCCTCATAGTCTTGGTTGCGAGCGCCATCATGACCGCTCTGCTCGCCGGCCTGGCCAGTGTCTGGCACCACGTCGGATATCTGTTTATCGTCTTCGTGCTCTACGGTCTCGCCTCGATTCTGCTGGCCTATGTCATCTCGCTTTGGAGCAATAACCAGCTTTCGGCCTATGCGTTTACCGCCGGTGGCCAGGTAGTCATGTTCCTCATCTACCTGATCGCCTACCTGTGCACCATCACCTACGGCCCCGTCGACAAGGTGGACGATTTGCTCATCATGGTGCACTTCGTCGTAGCCATCTTCGCCCCCATCGGCTCGCTCACCCGCGCCCTCTTCATCGCGCTCAACCTTTTCTCAACAGCCTGCGATGGCGACAAGCTCGCCTCGTACCCGGGTGGCATCCTCCAGTACGGCGGTCCGATCCTGTATCTGATTCTCCAGTCCATCATTCTTTTCGTCCTCCTCGTTTGGGTCGACGCCGGCAACCCCGGCTCAACCCTCAAGCAGCTCTTCAAGCGCAAGCCGCGGTCCGCCCCGCCCACCCAAGAAGCAGCCGGCATCTCCGACGAGGAAGTCGCCCACGAGCTTGTCCGCGTCAAGTCCACTGCCACCGGCAGCGGGGTCCCCGGCACCAGCAACACCGACGGTCTGCAGGTCGTCAACTTGACTAAGACCTTCGGGCGCAACACAGCCGTGGACAACGTAACCTTCGGCATCCCTCACGGGCAAGTTTTCGCCCTCCTGGGCCCCAACGGCGCCGGCAAGTCCACAACCATCTCAATCATCCGCGGTGACGTCAAACCCGACTTCAATTCAGGCGGCGACGTCTTTGTCGAACAATCCTCCGTCGCTCGCTCTCTCGCCGCCGCGCGCTCCCACCTCGGCGTCTGCCCCCAATTCGACGCAGTCGACACCATGACTGTTCTCGAGCATCTGCGTTTCTACGCGCGTGTGCGCGGCATTCCCGCTTCCGGGATAGAGTACAACATCGAACAAGTCATCCACGCCGTCGGTCTGACCCAGTTTCGCGACCGCATGGCGCGTGCGCTGTCGGGAGGAAACAAACGCAAGCTGTCTCTCGGCATCGCTCTAATGGGTAACCCCACCGTTGTGTTGCTTGACGAGCCCTCCTCCGGCCTGGACGCGGCCGCCAAGCGCATCATGTGGCGCACCCTCGCCGAAACCGTGCCCGGCCGCTCTATCCTGCTCACCACCCACAGCATGGAGGAAGCCGACGCTCTGGCTGGTAGAGCCGGCATCCTCGCCAAGCGCATGCTAGCGATGGGATCGGTTGACTCCTTGCGCAAACGGTTCGGCGATACATTGCACGTCCACCTCGTCTGCCGTGGCGCGCCACGCACGTCGGAAGCCCAAACCGCGCAACTCCACACCTGGATCGAATCGACCTTTGGCTCTGCCGCCGCAATGGAGGGGAAGACATACCACGGGCAGATGCGGTTTTCCGTACCCGCCGCTGTCGTCCTGGCCCTCACCACCACTGGGAGTACTAACCAGCGGGCAGATAAGGGAATGGCAGCGGAAGAAATCAGGGGGACGGAAACCCAGCAAAGCACGACGAGCGCGATTGGCAAGTTGGTAGTGTTACTTGAAGAGCAGAGGGAGGAGTTGGGCGTGGAGCATTTCAGTGTGAGTCCGACGACGTTGGATCAGGTCTTTTTGGAGGTCGTGGGGAGGCATAATGTTAGGGAGGAGGGGTATGCGGCTCCGGAGGAGGGGAAAAAGAAGAAGGGGTTGAAGGGGTTGCTTAAGAGGAGTTAAACTAGAGTGGATGGGTTAATGAAGTATATTCCCGTGGAAGGGGGGGGAAAAGTTGTGTTGCTAGAAAGGGGGTGTGTGTGGGAGTAATGGTTAGGCTTCACATGTGTTTTGGAGATTTGGTGGTAATGTTTGGTTACCTATGTTTCTATGCAAGCGAGAGCGTTTTGGAGTTGAAACTTGAAAGAGGTTATGTAAAGCAAGATGATTGCATGATGTACTTTTTTTTCCTTCTTTTTTTCCTTTAAATATGGTGTTGTTCTTGGCCTTTCTTTCACTTTCGGATTATAGTCATCAAGGACTGTACCAAGGGAATCTCGATTAGACTGTCCATATTCGGTTTATTCTTGCAACCACTTTGCCTGGGTATGATAAACGTCTATTACGTGAATCATTGAAATGAAACCATCAACCATATCTTGCGCTCCTGCATTTTTTGATATCTTGTTATCCATCACAAAGTCATGACCGCATGTGTTGCGTTTCCAGCAATCACCTATCACCATCACCATCATCATCATCATCCTGATAGGTCACGGGGTAGTAGAAGCGACGACGACAATGCATAAAATGGTATCGGTAATATAGAAAGAATTCATGCAGAAGATCCTAGTAGAAACATACAGGAAGGAAAGAAACCCAAAACAAACCCCAGGAAAGGAACGGGTTGCAACAAAGCAACGACCGCTCACCTGAGGTAAGAAACAGGATTCCTGTGTCTCTCCTTGAAGTGCTTCTTCATGCCCACCACCTCAGCGCGCTTGTATGAGTCCACCTCCCTCTGGCGACCCTTCTCCACCACCTTCCGGACCTCCTTGCTCTCCACATCTCTGATACCGTTGGCACCGATAAGACCTCTCGTCTCACGCGTGATGACGTGCCTGCCGTGCGCCTTGCGGTCTCTGAGCTGAACCTCCATGTTTCTCCTGAATCTCGGCTCGCCGTCGCTGTCGTACTGCATCTCCGCATCTTCGCCATCTTCACCACCGGCAGCTTCGAGAAGGAGCTGCTGCTGGCGCTCCTCGGGCGTGGGATAGTTGTGCAGGTTCTGGCGGAAGTAGCGGTTAAGCGAGCGGTGGCCGACGGAGCGGCCGGATGGCAGGTGGAGCTCGTACTCGTCGTAGTAGACGGCGTTGACGCCTTTCCTGCTGTGGGCATGGAAGCCGTCCGCCTGGCGGTGGGGACGCGGGTCGTCGCGCGAGTGGTGGCGGTGGCTGGCCAGACGCTCGTACTGGTGGTAGTGGCCCTCACCGGGAACGGCGTGGAGGTCATCCGAGTCGAGAGACGAGGCCGAACTGTCGGTCTCCCAGCCCTCTTCGTCACCGCCTTCACCTTCGCCTTCTTCGCCTTCGACAACCTCGACCTTGGCTTCGCGCTTGCCACCCAGCTTGGCGCCACCGGCTCCTTCTTCCTCCTCCTCCTCCTCGTCCTCAGTATCCCACCCGCCGCCGTCGGAATAGGTGCTGCGGAAGTCGTAAAATTCACCGATCTCGAGCTGCTCCTCCTCGGTGGTGTAAGGAATCTGGCAATGGCCCTTGTCACGCATGTGCGTTTGCACAGCAAAGGTATTGGAACGCATCTTGCCGCACATCAGGCACTCGTTCAGCTCAAACACACGTCTCCTGAGCGAGCCAAGAAGACCCTCCAAATCGACAAGATACTGCTTCTCGGGGATGAACATGCCATGTATCCTCTCCATATGGGTAGCGTTGAGTGCGGGAGTGGGGGATTCGTAGTTGCAGAACAAGCACTGCTTGAGGAGGGTGGCATCGGCTTCGGGCTGGGTAGGGGTAGCGGTTCCAGAGGTCTCGGGCTGTTCGCTAGCAGCAGCGTCTTCCACGGGGTGGTCCTCCTTGTGCTGGTCGGCGGCAGAGAGATGGGGGTTGGCGGGACGGTCGACGGGCGAGGCAGTATTCTCGATCTTGGCCTGCTTGATACCCTCGACAACCTCGTTGAACTCCTCCTCAGCATCAGAATCAACCTCGGACTTGGCCTCCGAAGCAGGCTCGCCTAAAGAGAAAGTCGAGCTCATGACCGAGCTAACCTCATCGTCGGCCTTTGTGCGCCCAATGGCGGCAGGGGCCCTCGAGGCCAAGGCAGCGGCCCTCATCTTGTGGTTCTTGCTGCTGATGTGGTTCTTGTACGAGTTTTCGCTGTAGTAGGTCTTGGTGCAAGCTTCGCAGGTCATCTCGAAGCTGGCCTTGTCTGTTTGCGCGGTGACCTCGGCGCGGGACTGGAGAACCTTTTCCGTGAAGACCTCGGAGGAAATGGGTGGGAGGGATGCGACGCGGCGCTTGAGGTTATAACGACTAGTAAATGAAGTCAGTCATCTGCAAAACCAAGATCCGAGGGTGCTAAGAATCAACATACTGCCAGTCACTGCGCATGTGACCCTTTTGCAAGTCGATATTGCGGAATGCAACTTGACAAGTGTTGCACGTGAAAGGATGAGTGGTTCCCTGGTCCATCCTTGAGACATCGGCGGCCATAGGGACCGTCCTGCTGGAGGAGATAGTAGCCATTTTGGTGGTGTCGCTTGAAAATAATGGTGTTTGCGACAGAAGAAGATCTCGTGAGGATCGAAGAAAAAGAAAGTCGGTTTTGTAGTGGCTGCTCTTTATTAATAATCAGGCAATATGCGCGTGCTTCCAAGTGTAAAGCCGGGGCCGTGATGGGTTGGCCTGAAGGATTGAGAAAGCCGGGAGGAGGTCCTGCTGCTTCTTCTCTTTTGCCACTGGGTCACTCGTCTGCTGGCGAGTAAGGTGGTGGATTGGTGTCCGGTGATGATGTTGACAAGAGACAAGAGTCGGGTGTGGTTTATCTAACCAAATTTTCCAAAGGCGGGTGGACACTTCGATCGCTGTTACTGCACTGATAATCCGGCGCAATGGGTAAGGTGCGTCAGTGGATGGAGGACTAACAGGCATCTGCTGAAGAAAAACAAAAGCGACGGAAAATGTCCAATCCTGGTGGCGGTTTTGCCTTGCCTGCCCGCGGCTCGCTAACACTGCCCCTCCAAAAGCCCGCTAAATCGCAAATCTTTTAGTGGGGCCAGCAAAGTCCCTGGAAACTGGAACCGCATTGTGAGCCATTCTGACGCAAGTCGGTCCCGTCACACACAGTGGGAGTTCCCCTGCTGAGTCAGACGATGGGGGACGGAAATCCGATGATGCCGGCAAAGACCTCTTAATGTACACTATGTATGTATCTTCAACAGGCATTCTGGGGGAGGCCCGTGCGCTTCACGCATGAGCCCGGGCATGGAGGTTTCAGTTTGACGACGCCCGTGACGGTGAGCTTTCCCCTTTGGCTCCAACGGTTGCAGCAGCAGCAGCGACCCCGGACAGGCGAGACCAACAGGGGCATTGTGCACTTGATCACCAGAATCGATCCCCCCCCCAGCACTGGCGGCGCATCCAATCCATCCATCGATCTTCAGCCTTGCCCGGATTCAATCAACATCCCATTCCGGGTTTTCCTAGTTTCGGGCTTGCTCCAACTTCCACTTTGGCGGCTGATTCAACTCTCACGACATTGCTATCCTACCTACCTATCTCCTCCATCGCCTCTCACGAACCTACGGCACCGAAAGCGTGGCGACTTGCGACGAAATAGGCGCCGATTTTCCCGACACCAATCTCGACCTCCCCATGCTTCCATTCGACCCTTGAGCTTCAGCTTCCTTTGCGCCGACGTACTCATTCGCATCGCGAACGATCGCATCATATCATATCGCATCCCACCACTCTTTGTACATTGCTGCAACGACGCTTCGCTTTCTCTAACCACCTCTCCAACGCCAGAGAACGCCGCAAGTTGATGTCATGACTCGAGATACTCTCCGCCCAGCCGATGCTAGCCATAACAATAGCCCCGAGTTAGACGTTCTGGCTGGCCTGTGGGAGGAAGCGCGCTTTGCCAGACTACCATGGGATGCCCCGGAGGAGTTGAGGGAGTTGGTGGAGGAGATTGACAATCCCAAGAAAGTCTATGCAGTTCACAAGGCTAGTCGAAGACACAACTTCCAGCTTCTGGTCCAAAAGTTTATCTTCCAGCTCCGCGAGGGTTGCGGCAATGAAACTTGTACCACTTCAACATGCTTCAGCTGCCGCAGGAGGCTTGCTGGCCGAGCACCCATCCGCCGATACAATACCACGAGCGCGAGGACCTTGGCCATATACCTGGCGAGCCAGGACAATCCTGAGAATGGACTTTGTCCTGGTTTGCGGTTACCCAAGGCACCTCCGGCCGCTCTCAACTCACTTCGTTTCTCGCCAGCTCCGAAAACATATCCCACCAAAGGGTCCAGTGTTGCTGGTGACACAAGTTCACCCAACAATGCAGGAGGAGGGAAAGGAAACAAAACATCGAATCATGGCAATGGGAAGGACAAGGAACGACCGAAAAGCCCAAGTCAACATGAGGAGAAGGATGGGGGGCCAGGTTTCAGGGTGATAGAGAGGCCAACAAGCAAAGATTATCGATCCTTTGCCGCAAATATGTTTGGAACCGTTGCTTTCAAGATGATGGAATGGCTCACCCCGGCTGCCATGGAAGAAATGTCGCGACTTGCAAAATCTTACGAAGCAAACGAGCCGACAACCCCAGTAAATGGCCAGGCCGGAGCACCGAAAGCTGCAAAGAGCGGGTCGTCGTCGAGCCAACCATCGGGCGCTGGACAAGTCGTACCGCCCGCTCCTCTTAAGGAGGATAGGCACAAGGATGTGGAAACGAACGGCGATGGGAAGCAAAACGAGGACAATGAGAAAACGGCAGTAAAGGAGGTCAGACCAGCAAGCGAGCAGTCAAGCCAACAGCCACATCGCCCTAATGGCCACCGCCGGAACTCGAGTGCAAGAGTTCGGGCATCATCCGGCCCGAAGGCCAAGCGCAAACTATCGATTGACCATTTCACCACGGATACTCGCCCCAATGCTACCGCAGATAAAGGATTGCGAGGTCTCAAGGCAGCTGGCTCGACACTCGCACGTCCCATCTCCCAGCTTTCGTCGGCCGGCTACTTTGATCATGTGAGTCTGGAGAAGATGCCTCCCAAGTCTGCCGATCTGAGACCCAAGGCTGGCATTCGCGGGCAGTTTGATGGTTTCAAAAGCAATGAATTGAGTCATCAGTCGAAAATGACCTACGATTCTGGCGCTGCTGGCGTCCAAGGGGGAAAACGAGCAGGTGAGATCGAATCCGATTCCGAGGATGATCACACACTGCCCCAGACGTTGTCAAGGCTCGATCCTCGTGTCATCGACTTTGTGTGCGATGTAATGCAGGAGGATGGCACTGCCGAAAGCCACATCCTGGAGCCACGAGCAGTAACCAAGTTCCACAAGGGCTACGCGGATCAACGCAAGGAGCTCGAGAGGAAGCTCGAACCCAAAAGCGCGCGTTCACCCAATATGAGACTGGAATGGAAGTTGTTTGTGGAGCAATCTCTCTTCCATGTGTTGAGTGATCCACATCAAGCTATCCGATCTTTCACCACAAATGGACAACTGTACGATTCGGAAACGTTATGGTATTGCATGCTCCGCATGACACGAATTTGCCCTACCTTGGTCTTCCATAGTCTGTGGATGGCTGCTGCCAGTTTGTTCGCTCCGCCAAAGACGCTTCAGTCTCTTCGTTCGCGAACCACAAAGCTCTTTCCCAAGTCCGAAAAGGCATTGTCCAACGAGGAGGCTGGCCGGCTTTTGTCCATTTGTCTACACGCTTTGGTCGCTGCAGCCCCTTTGGTCAATGATGATAGACAGCTGTATGACATGTCGAGGATTAGGGCTCACGGTCTGATATTTGCTGGTAGTGGCTCGCCAGCGGCTCAACCCACTGATCTGTGTCTCCAGTACGAGGATGCTTTCTCTGACGAAATGGCCCTTCGTCTTGCGAAACGGGTTCTTGCAGCCATCCCTACACGTCGTTATTTCGATGAGCTGAAGAGGTCCAACTCTGCAGACGATGATACCAAAGAACACGACGTGCTTACACCCCTATTCTCGCAACTGGATTATTTGAACGAGGATGCCTTGTACATTCTCAACTTCCCCTTCTTGGACCGTACCGTCCATGAGACGCGCGTTCCTATTCTTTTGCTTGACTGGGCAAGAGCTGTGATGATCAAAGAGTGGGATGGTAACCCCGAGGTGCCTGGTGATGGGCCTTTTGGTGGTGCCTTGGTTCTCATCGACTCTATGCGTATGTCATATCCCGACCCATCCTTGATAGCTTGTCCACTATACTGACGTTCCCCTTTCACAGACAAGAAACGGGAGGACCTCCTACTCGGCGACGTCCAGTTTTACTCCAAGTACTTTGCCGATCGATTAGACGTAGTGGAAGCGCCTGTCGGTTGGCTCGCACACGCTTCTACCCGCAAGAAGCTGCACTTGCTAGATTTCCCTTACCTGTTCGACAGCAACACGCTAGTGGGCTTCTTCCGAGCCATCAACCTTTCCCGAATGAACCGTTATTACGAGAAATCAGCTTCGATTCAGGAGAGGTTTGAGGTCTACATGGGGAGATCCAGCCCGATGAATGAACACCACAAAAGGGTTATGTTTGACAAGCTCAAGGTTGCTAGTTCCAAGTACCTTGTCCTAGAAATTAGACGCAATAGGGTTATCAGGGATGCTTTTGACCAGCTGTGGCGGCGAGAGGAGCGGGAAATCATGCGGCCGCTCAAGATCCATCTCGGTGAACGTGCTGGCGAAGAAGGTTTCGACTCTGGTGGTGTTCAGCAGGAGTTCTTCCGCTTGGCGATGGCAGAGGCCTTGAACCCTGACTATGGCGCGTTCACGGTAGATGAGAGAACCAAGATGACATGGTTCCAGCCTGGATCCGTGGTGGAGGAATGGAAGTTTGAGCTTATTGGACTACTCATGTCTCTAGCCGTTTACAATGGCCTTACGCTTCCAGTCACCTTCCCCAAGGCGCTTTACGCGAAACTCCTTGGCGAACCTGTTACCGACCTCGACCATATTGCAGACGGCTGGCCAGATCTAGTCAGCGGGCTGACCATGCTCCTCGACTGGGATGAAAAGGAAATGGGTGGTTCCGTCGAAGATGTGTTTGCTCGCACATACGAGTTCTCGGTTGAGAGCTTCGGCGAACAGGTGACGAAGCTCATGACGCCTCCGCCTCCGCCCATCACTTCTCGCAGCGGCAAGTCGGCCGCCGAAACGGATGCTTTCTCTCGGGAGGAACCCTGGCCACAATTCTCTCCTGCCTTTCGAAGACTCAGTGATGCCTCGACATCCACCTCTGCCCTCCCACTTGAAGAAGAAGCACCACTCGTCACAGCTGCCAACCGCGAGCAGTTCGTATCTGATTACGTCCGTTACCTGACCGATGTATCCGTCCGCCCGCAATTCGAGGCCTTTGCGCGCGGCTTCCGGACCTGTCTCCACCCCAAGTCTCTGTCGCTACTCACCCCTTCGCTTCTGCAATCCCTAGTCGAAGGCGTACAGGAAATTGACATCGCCGAACTCCAGCGGTACACGCGCTATGTAGACTGGGACGCATCCCACCGAACCGTCCGCGATTTCTGGAGTATTGTCAAGAAGTACGACGATAAAATGAAGAGGAGGCTGTTGGAGTTCGTCACGGCCAGCGACAGATTACCTGTCGGAGGTGTCAAAAACCTTGTTTTCACCCTCCAGAGGAACGGTAAAGAGGATTACACTGATGTGAATGATGATGAAGAAGAAGAAGATGATGATGATGATGAGCCATATACTACCGACGAGGGGTGGGAGGTGCAAGGTGAATACAGCACTGATGAGTACACTTCCGAAGAGGAGGATTTCTGGGGGCAGCATGAGCAAGAGGAAGAGGAGGACGATGGGGTTCGTCGTGGCGAGGTGGTTATTGAAGATAGTGGCGAGAACCATGCTCGGGCTCGGGCCCAGGTTCAAGCCCAGGAGGCTCCTGAAAATTCTGCCACCAACAGTAACAACGCCGCGGAGGATGATGCAAGGCAGCAACAACAGGAAAACACGCCGCCGCCGCAGCCGGCGACGCCGGCGCAAAGACCCTCTACTTCCTCGGCTAATGGACACAGAAGACGGAGGAGCGAAAGAAGTTCTCTTGGTCATCGAGCAAGACGTCTCAGTACCCGCAGCGGCAGTGGGGAGCAGCATGAGGAAGCACCCAAAGAGAAGAAGAAAAAGGCTCCAAGACTACCTACTGCTTATACGTGTTACGGTATCCTTCTGCTACCGGAGTACAAAGATAAGGAGATGTTGAGGGAGAGGCTGGCTATGGCGTTAGAGAATGCCCAGGGTTTCGGGTTTGCCTGACCTTTCCCTGTCGAGTTCGCGATGGTGGGGTGTGGTAGTGTGGTAGTGTGGAAATGGGAATTGACGGGTTATACATAATGGCAAGAAGCGAGTATATGATACGGAGTAACGTAACCTGTTCACGCAGGATTCGCTGCTGGGATACCTGGAGGGCGGGTGGGTAGAAGCATGTAAACATGTAGCGGAATGGAAGAGGAAAAAGCGTTGTCCGATTTGGAATCATGATTTTTGTTGTGATTGTACTCCCCTTTCCTTGCACGATTTTATTTTCATGATAAACTTCTTCACTCGTTCCTTTCTATAGCACAATTGCTTGCAAAGCTAGAGTATGTCTAGACGTCTCTCTTCCATTAAATTAAACCTCTCCCTCGATAATTCCACCACGTTCCTGACACCAATATAGGCTGTTCGTCGCTCGTCTACCATCTCTTTCGCTCAAGCCATCTTTTCCCTCTCTTGCCTTACCCAGACAAACCATACGCGGACCGCACAACGAACTGTGCTAGCTGTAAGAACTAGGCCCAAACCCAACCCCAGACCTGAATCCTCTGCCCCGAGCTGTCACTGATATAGTAACAGGAAAGACATGATACAAGCTTAAGGGGGGTAATACCATCGTTTCGGTCTTGAGCAATTGATATAGCACAGCCTGTAAAACGGTTATTTTGACTCTTTCCCGCCAGCAATGGTCACTTCTCCGTCATTTCTTGTCAGAAGGTCGAACCCTTACTATACCCACCGTTGCCAACGGAACCAACAATTTTGGCGCTATCACTTTCACCATTGCTACCGCCGACACCACCATCACTGATTTGATCTTGGAAATCACACGTCTGCCTTTGTGAATTTTTGGTGGCTGAGGTCGGATGCTGTCTGGTGACATGGCCGGTCTAAGTGTTTCCTCCTTCTTTGTACGTTTGTTCGAGTTTTCTTTTGAAGAGACTTTGGCGGCTACTTGCCTATGAAGACGGGACATAAAATGATAAATATATATACAAAGGTAGATGTCGCAGCATGAATTCCTGCTTGGCGAGCGATTGCTTTTCACTCAAATTCTACGATGGCGGTGAATTTGGACCAAGTGAAAGCCCCAGGGAGCTGATCGAAGCATGACTAAACCGTCAGCCACTGATACGACATCTGAGTGCATCATATGGAAGATTAAGCCCTGTCTGACCCAACTGATTATTGCTACAACTGCGGCTCGTTTGTTCTTTGACTCGGAGCGAAGTATCGTAGCCGCTTTACAGGCGGCAGGCGGCACTACCACACGCCTCGAAATCACTAAGGGATCCTGACATCTAGGAATCTTGTTCATGAAAAAGGATGATACACTACTTTGATGATCTACCCTAATTGGGCGTATTATCACAAACAAGGGCGTTTGAACACTTCCAGGTTGCTGAAGCCCGTCTTATCCCCTTATGAGTTCAGGTGTATATATATCACCTTTCTTCGACCGTGTATTCAGGCAACACAGCAAGTGAAAGGCACCTTTCTCCGTATAACCAGCGAGAATCAGTCATTACCCAGGACTCCACCTCCGAGACAGATCACATCTTTACCGAGAGACCAACAACTCCTTGGACTTGTATACCGAAAATCAAGATCCATCTCAGCGCTGTTCGCGACGTACCCAAGCAACAATGCCATCAACACCTCAAGAACTGCGCAGCGCTCTCTTCTGCGTCACCTTTGAAGACTAAAGCTACCCAGGAAGACAACCTAACAACTGCCATGAAAGCCCAGCGACCATATGTTACCCCGAAACCGATAACCATGGAAGAAGCATTACTAGAAGAGCTGGCAGACCAACACAAGCAAGTGCTGGTACTTTCGGCAATCTTAGACAAACAAAACGAGGATTTGGAAAAGGCAGGAAGAAGGTTTAAGGATGAAGCTAGGGAAGTAGGCGAGGAAGATTGTCGCTGCCTGTCGTGACACGGACACAGATCGGGCATAAATCGATGTTACTTCTCGGTGTTTGCTAGAAAAAAGATATTACAGAAACTAATGAGAAATGTTCGCTTCAGACGGTAACAGGCTTGGAGCGCAGATAAGTAAGAGTTGGGACAAGCGCCGGGGGGAGGGGGCCTGGCACATGCAGGCTGCACCGTAAGAATTCGGTATCGGCAAATGTAAACAATCAGACGCACTTCCCTTCCAAACATAATCACCTATTATATGACTGAATGTGAAGAACTGTCAAAGTTACTGGAGACGGGAGCATGGACTCAGGCAAGGGCGATGCAAAACGGGATACAAGCACCAACATTGCTGTTGGGTCGACTTTTTGACTGTAAAAACTGCTTCACGATAGGAAACCACAAAAGTGTCGAGTATTGCCAAGTTACATCGATCATTATTGCCATGTTGGGACCAAATGCGGCATGCAGGATCCAACAAGCAGCAGCATCCTCCTTTGATATACCCCGCCAGCAAACAATGAATGGAATGAACAAAGCGCAAGCCTGCCAACCTTGTCCGTTGGGAACCATGAATCGGGCCTCGACGTGTGGATTAGCGAAGTGAACAAGGAGGCGATGGATGAATATGTATATGGGTTTCCCGTCCACTGTCTGTCTCTTCCACACTTCTCAACACGCATTACGTCGCCGAGGATATTGGAATTATCTGAAGATACATACGCCTATAGACTGGGGGAGAAAAGACCCAAGATTGCCTTACAAGCATTGGTTCTCGCTGCGATCATCTATACGCTCCATTGCGATAGTAGATCACCCTCGAAATGTTCTCCCTCTTCTCCCACCTTCGAAAGCTTTTCAGGGCGAAGCCTTCGGCCAAAGAAGCGACCGACGCAGCTGAGACTCAATCCATCGAGACGACCCAAACAGACACTTCCTACTCAAAAGAGGTCGAGCACCACCAGCCCATGCCAGCGCCAGCATGGACGCTCCCTCTCTGCGGTCCTTTACTCCACAAACTTCTCCCCAGAAACGACACGCGCAACACGACGAGCCACAACAGACTCAAATCCAAATCAACTCTCGGCGCGCACTATATCCCCGAGAAGGACGATTTTGTCATCGTCGATCCATCTACCACCAGAGACGCTACAGAGGTAGACTCACTGCATGTCCAGGAGCCCTTATGCGACTTCGAGATCCAGCACGAACCAAGAAGGAGAAAATTCGTCATGTACTTGACGGAAGACATTGACGAGATTATCAATGCCGAGGGAATGATGCTCATCGTGAGCCTTTTGGGAAACCTCAGGAACGGCGTTGTGGGGGATGCTCCCATCAACTATTCGGCCCGGCGCTCGGCTATCTTGATCAAAATTAGAGCCGCGAGGTGGGCGGATGAAGTGGGCAAGGAAGCGGATGAGTTGCTCAAGAAGGAGGCTGCCAAGGTTGGAAGGATTCGGAGAAAAGCAGAGGAGGATAAAAAGGTAGATGGTGAGAAGGCGGATGGTAAGGATGATAATTAGAAGGAAAGGGCCGTTGAAGGACATTTTCTGAGAGAGGGTGCTCAAAGGTATTCCGAGTGTTGGAGGTTGAGGATGGATATTTGCCATGGAAGGCCAGGTTGTTCTGGGTATTGTTTTACGCGGAAGAAAATACTAGGTATCTATGCGCGGAACAGTTTCGAATTGGGTGTGGAAGTCAGTGTTGTCGAAGATTGCTAGTGGACTTCTCCAGAACTAGCTCATATGCTGAGACAAGATCCTGTAAGTTGTCAGCGGCCCTCGTGATAGCATGTTTCAGTGCCGTACTGAGATACAAGTGCAGGAACGCGATATGTGTCCGTGGTCGGTTTGTGTGTGAAGTGTTGGTGGTAGGCAAGCGTAAACTGGTAGAAAAGGGAGTTACTGCCTTCATGTTCACTTTCTAATGCTATGCTACTGTTTTCCAATTCTTGATTAATTCAACCAAGCTACAACCTTGCTCATCGTGTCATCGTGAGCTATCACATCACGGACAAGGTCATTTCTACTAAAAGTACCAGCATGGTCATTTGGGCTACAGCCTCGAATGAAGTAGTTGAATATGGAACCAACCGCTGCGTTCCCACTGAACTCGCAGCATCTTGGAAGAGGCGTGAAAGTCTTTCATTACTATCTCGACAAACGTAACGTGATCTGGCATTGCGGGAGAATCCAATAGGTCAGTTCAGCACTTTCACCTGTCAACGACAATACAGGTCCAGGCCACACCATTCCCGGCGGCCACCACCCTAAAGGAAAAGAGTTAAACCACAAGCAAAATGGGAGAGAGTCCCACTTGAAGTCCACCCTCCCACACATATAATTTTTCATCTTGGCGTACCATCTGTTCACGAGTGTCCCGGTTGAGTTCATGCTGATCATGCCGTTATGGAGCCCACAAACAACACAATTATGACCGGAAAGGAATCATCAAAGTGCTTAGCGTATCTCCCTTGAATACTTCCTGCTACTTCTGCTCGTTATGTGTAAACGTAATTTCCACTTTTGCCAACTCCAGCACTTCTTGATCCCCTCCTTCCACTTGTGCACATTTTCACGATTTTTCGATCCTTAGTTGCATCATGCAACTGGGCTTTCCCATACAAACCCCAACCCCTCATTCTGTACCTCTTCAACCCTTTCAGCCTATCTAAAAAGCCCCGGAAATCTGTGCCTCAAGCTCCTCCTTTGCTTTCGGGATATCAACAGTCCCGCCATACTCAACAGCATCTGCCAAGCGCTTCACTGCATAGTAGATTGACGATATGAGGCTGTCTCGAGAAGTCTTGTTTGAAATTTTCCACAGTAGCGACTCGCCCATCCTGCCGGCCTTGGCGACCTCGGGGTCGGAATCGCTGGCGTACTTGCGGATGTCACACTCTCGTATTGCTTGGTGAGTTCAGACATGGTGAAAGTCGTGTTCGAAAGTGTGAGAATATAAGTGGGGTGGTCTGTTAAGCTGAATGTCAACGGTAAGTGCGCTCATTGTAGCCGAGTCGAGTGCTGATGCTGCGTTGAGGACGCTTTGAGTGTAGTACTGGCTATTGAGAGCCTTTATGTACAAGTATTATGTTCGTCCCTTGCTCGTTCGAGCTCTTCGTGGCCAACTCGCTCCAAAACCGATGCATCACTCAAGTAATCTGAGAACGCTAACGGTTTGTTGAACAATCCACAGGCAAACCGTTATTCCACTGGGACGAGCGACAATTGAACAAGCATCCAACGGTATCACAACATCAGATGCTTTACTCGAAGAGCCAAAACATACCCTTTGCACAACGATTAACGGTAGTATCATGAAGTCTCGAAAAATATAATTATTGTCAAATTCCACCGAACTTGGTCTGTGTAGGATATAGAACATTGCTGTGAGTCTGCGTGCCACGCACTCAAAATGCGGCAATAGTCCAAGGATGAACTGAAAAATGAAAGAGGCTGATTCGACAGCTCTTGGGCGTGGCATTTGATTACTCCGTGATTTGACCGGGTGTTTTCTCATTAGATCGGCAGGTTATGCCGCAACCGACTCGCCCAACGGCCCGTCAGTTTCCCTCAGCGCCAACGAGATAACAATACAGCTCAATTTACAATGAAAGCTTACTGTGGTCATCTTAAACGCCTTGTGTCCGTGTCAGACCGGCCTAGAATTCATTGATCATTCCCGTAGCATTGAGCTCAACGCGCCCAAAACGGAAGCTGACGAGAAGATCTTTTGAGACCACCGCAACCAAACTTTGAAAGAATTAAGTCGCACCAAGAGACGACTACTACACATGTTTTGGGATTTCGACCTTAATCTATCCCTTCACTAGCTAGAGCTGGAAAGGGTGGATGTCAAGCACTTGATCTGGATACGCACTGAGAGAGGAAACGGTTAAATATACAACATATGTCCTGAGTGGGACAACATGAACTGTACCGATCGAAGTTAGGGCCGGGTCCTTGAGGATATGGACATCAGTGAAACACAAAGGCTTTCTTGTCTTCAAGTCCCAGTCAAAGCAAAGAGATACAAGTTCCAGCATACCGAAACAAGCTCTTTCGTTCCCGCTACAGAAAAAATCCTCCTTCAGCACCCAAGTACGCGACGCAGTCCACTCAGTGGTGACTTGAACATCCACGATCATCAATCCTTCGCGAGGAACTCTCCATGCAGCGCAATCATAATATCTTGAAAACTCAACAGTTTACTGCTATCTACCTTTTTGCTCCTCTCTTTCCAGAGGCAGCAACCGCCCAACAAAACGGCACCGACATCAGGCGGCTGCAAAACGCAGTAGACCTATCTCGTCTCCGACGCACGGCACCGACACTTCCACAACACCGAAGGCGAGATCGTCAAATACTCCGCCGCCAACGAGGTGCTCTGCCCCGACGACGTCACTTGAGCCAGAGACTGTATCCTTGAGGGCGTCGATTACGGCAGCTTGGGCGTGCTGGCGAGCGACACGGCCGTGACTCTGCGCAACTATCTCTATGATGGGAAGGAGCACAGGGGCATCAGTCTGCGCGTTTACCTACTTACAGAGGACGGCGAGAAGTACGAGCCAATCAAGCTGCTAAATCGGAGAATCAGCTTTCCAGGTGGACGTGTCCAACATTGGTTGCGGTATGAACGGCGCGCTGTACCTGTTCGATATGGATTCATCCGGGGGGGAGGGGGGGGGGAGGAGTAAACTCAAGCCGGCTGGGGCGAAGTATGGGACTGAGTACTGTGATGCGCAGTGTCCCAAGAACGACTTGATCAATGGCGTGGTAAGCGAGACACCTTCCCATTTTCGTTCAAACAAACCATTTTCGTCCCTTCTAACCCCCCCATTTTTGCACCCCAAGTAAAGTTGGATTCCTCTGGCGCTTGCTGCAACGAGATGGACATCTGCGAAGCCAACTCTGGCGCCACGACGATGACTTCGCATCCTTGCAATCAAAGAGGCCCCTTCCTTTGCAAAGGTGATCAGTGCGACAAGTCAGAGAAGAGAGAAGAACGGTAGTGTGTGTCAGCAAAGGCTGCGGATTCAATCCGTTCAGGCTTGGTTCCACAGAGTTCTACGGTAAGGGCCAGGAACATAAGGTTGACACCTCCCGGCCGTTTACAGTCTTCACCCGCTTCTTGACAGATGACAACTCGACGACTGGCGCCCTCAGCGAGATCAGGAGGGTCTGTATTCAGGACGGACAAACAATTCCAGCAACATCCGACACGAATATCAAGGTTCTCAATCATGCCAACATCAGCAAATATGAATGCGTGTTGACGGAGGGGTACTGCAGTGCTTGGGACTTCGATGACCATGCACTGTAAGATGGATTGAAGACAATGCGTCAGGCACTATGTCGTGGTATGGTCATGCTATTGAGTGTCTGGAACTCCGAAACAGACTCAATGGCGTGGCTGGACGCCGGATAAAATGGGCCATGCCAGGGCGGTGAAGCGAAGCCGGACAAGATTGTCAAAAAGATGCCGGACGTCACAGTAACTTTTGTTAACATAAAATGGGGCAATATTGGTTCGGCTCCCAATATGTATAGTCTGCAGATGGGAAGGAAATTCGAGGGGATAACCAGCGTTGCGGTCCTCCTGACAGTCACCCTTCGATGGTGTTGTGATATTGCATAGCTTTTCCTGTTCCAAGTACCGTGTACCGACCTGGAGTACCCAGCGGCAATTAGCAAAATAAACTCTGAATGCTGACAACTGGTCTTGCGCTCGTGGAAAGCGGTGTGTCTCCAACCTTCAGGTATCTGTGGCCTTTTCATCCTTACTTTGACCCATTCACTTGGCCACAGCCTCTTCATCCGATGCATTGGGTTTTGCCTCCAACGAGCCTCGAAAGTCTGCAGAAGCTGGTATCTTCTCGTGCGGTATAAAATCACTCCTCGCAAAGAAGGTACCTCTGTGATCTTTGCTCCTAACCACCAACAAAACCGTCCGCCAACTTTCAGTCAGCACAAGAACTCCTATGTTGACAGCCTCAGGACCGTATATTCTAATCGATATCCATCAAGAATAGCTCAAACCCCCCGACTCTATGGGCCCTGACTGGGATGGCAACGGCGCCGCTTCAAATTGAACGAGTCCCGAAGTGACGACCACCCACCTCCCGGTCGGACAACCCTCCGTATTCATCACCAGCCAACCATCCTTGGGGCCTAGCTCGATCCACATCGTCGCTAAGCTAAAACCCTGACAAGAGACTCAACCACAGTCCTGATCACAACCGTGCTCGCCAGTGATCAGGCCTCGGTCACGGCTCTGACCATAGCCTCATCTTTCTTCTGGCTCAAGCATCGCACGAAAAAACAATATTGGCTCAATACAAAGCCTGTTAAAGGCTGTTCGAGGGCGGCATTGCTACACAGAAACCCTTTTCTGCATTTACCATGTCAGCTCCCATGTCGGTTGTTTGCCGCAAGCGATCCTCATCGGGCAATGAGGACGCTTCTTCCGACGATAGCTTAAAAAAACGTGCAAGGTCAAGCTCCCGCACTCGGAAGGCCAATGACAACCACTTCAACGACGTGGATCCTTTCAAGATGAACAATATCAAGCAGCTGATTAACGACGTTGCCGAGAAGATCGAAAAAAGCCGGTGTGCCAGTAGCAGCCATACCTCCGAGGCTGTCACGAGCTTCGGCTCTCCGTCCTCTCACATTTCCGCTAAATCCACCACCTCTGGCCAGGTCGACTTCGGCTTCGGCGTCGACACCAGCGGCGACGTCTTCACTTTCGATCAAAGGCCCGTTTACAGAGAGTTGGCTGAGTTGCTCACCACTCCGCCGAAGACCGGTAGCGCCTCACCATCTCCAGAACCCCCCAAGAAAAAACGCACTAGAACCCAAAAGCGCGCCGATGCCATGCGCCGGCAAAAAGCTAGACAACAGAGCGAGAAGCAAGCCAGGCAGGCTGAGGAAGGCAGCCAGGCCGTAGCAGCCGCACAAGCCGACAAACGCAGCAAGACCCAGAGGCGTGCCGATACCAAGCGCCGACAGAAGATCAGAGAGCAGAGTGAGAGGCAAGCCAAGCAAGCCGAGGTAGCCAAAGAAGCCGAAAAGCTCAGGCAGGCCAAAAGGCTCCAGAAAAGGATCAACGCCATTCAGAACAACAGCATTCCGCCGTCACCGCCACCCATGTTGATGCAATTGGACGTACCGGTGGACGAGGACGTCGAAACCTGGAGTGTTCGCCTCCAGAATGAGCTCATGGAGGCCAAGACTGAGATGGTGTCGATGCAAAGGACTATTGACTTCCTCAGGGCCCAGGTCCAGCATTTACAGACGAAGGCGGACGGTCTCACGGATACCAATCAGGCTGCGCTGAGGGAGATGCAGGCTGTTCGTACCGCTGCCGCACGATTCCTTCACAGCGGTCCGGGAATGACCGTTGAAGAGCGTCAAGTTTTGGAGGGAATCGCGGTCGAGGTGCCATTGTCGCCGCTTTAAAACGGATGGAAGATTGCCTGTGAACCTTATCAGCCGACCCGCAGAGCTATAACATTTTCAGTCTGGGTCTACGTGGCCGTGCGCTCAGAACACACGCAGCAAGGGTATCAAATTCCTTGTGGAGTCTGGCAAAAGGGTGCTGATTTTGACTTCCACGGTTTCCAAAACAATGGCATGGGCGGTGATAAACTGGCGTTGGTGTGCACCGGGCATAGTTTTTTTCTTGGCGTCAATCTGCATATGAATCATGGATTCTTTTCTACTTCCTCTTTTCTTCTCCATCTCCTCCCTTTTGCTATGCCGGACAGCTGGCGCTGGACACAAACTTGCTCTCGCTTCGTCTAGTATTGGGGGAGGATCAACTTTGTTTAGGGGTTATGCTGCCGATTGGTGTTTGCGCGAGAAGAATGGGTTATCAGCTCTCTGTCATCACTGCGGGGGAACTGAACCGCAACTCAACCTAATTCTCATTGCCTGTACTGTATCGATGGTGGCATGGATTAGATAGGCGCAAGTACAGGATTGAGTATTTCGCTGTATGTCTGTCCGGGGCCGGCAGGAGAAAATTCGAGATACGGGGAGGGAAAGATAGGACATACACGTATGGAACCTAAGATTACTTGCTTTACCTCTATTGTTTTGATGTTCTAGTAGTCGTTGGGTACTGTGGCGTGCTTGCGTAATACCATGAGCTTGTAAGTCGTGATCTCAAAGGCCGGGCTGGATGCTCAGATTGAATTAAGAGATCTTAAACAAGTCTAACGCGCCGGAACTGTGACTGACTACTGTCATACTTGTCTCGACGGTAGAAAGACTCTTGTCACCGTGTCGTGGCGAGATCTAGTGTTGTGGGGTTACCAGTGCCTGAAACGCGTGATGTTATTTGCAAGTCAAGAGAACACAAGAACATCACCTTGATCTTTCGCGACGGCCAATACAAGGATACAGCGATAGAGGTACGCGGGAACCAGAGCAAATGGAAGCTTTCCGAGTTCGGAACAACGAACATCGATCGTACGCAGATACCTTCCATGGTTTGCAGGGCGTTACAGGTACCTACCTGTATTCACTCCCATCTGCACCTCACGCCGCTCGCTGTTGTGAAAAGACGGGGTTTCCTTCTGGACAAGCAATGGAAGAAGGGGCCGACGCAGCTTCGTGCTTATCATACGTGGACTCGAGAGAAGGAAGGAGGAGTGGAGAAAGTCGGAGACAACGAGGTAGGTATAACTCTGCCCCTGGGCACGGGCATCGGCCGGACATGCGATGCTGGAAAAGTGGAAACCTGGATGCACTGCAGTCTACAGAAAATGGGGATGGTGTGAAAGTTTGGTTAAACACTCGTTTAGAGAACCGAGGATCTTTCGATGAGCACCTTAAGATTGACCTCACTTGATCCAGGACCTATAATAATCTATAAGGCGCCTCTCTTTTCTGATAAACAGCTGATATGCTTCCACGATATGTGACGATCTTAAGCAGCATGACAACAGTCCGAATTTCTTGTGCCCCCGCTTTTCACAGGATTGAGACTGCCAGGCGTGGCCGCGTGAGAAGGTGCAGTGCGCAGCGGGACGGCAGTTGACGGATGATGTGTTCGGGGAAGCTTCAGTTCTACACAAGGTCTTACTCCTTGCTGTTTGTGATGTGAAAACAATAAGCACCACTCCCGAAAGTTTTGAAACAATTTGTTACGGATAGTAAATTCCCTCAAAGGAAGAACATCGGCCTGCACAATCCCATACGGGGTTATACGCTTGCAACAAATGCGGAAGTTTGTTTGTCTTGGCACACAGCGCCCCTGGATTGTGGATCACCGCTGCGCTAAGGACCCCCCGCATCTTCCTACCACAGCAAAGTCAAACTCCCCGCCGGTCAACGCTTTCCGCGCCCTGATTTGCCTGCGAAAATAACACGAAGAGTGCACCCAACTCCAATGTGCGCTTCCAAGGTGGAGGTCCCGCTCTATTCTTAACCATTCAATTCACACGTGCTCTTTCAGGCTGTGAATTCCCTTAGGCCATCCGGAGCCATGATCACTTATTTCTTTACGTTGGCGCCCTTTACGAGTTCCTAAGGAGTCGTAGGTTGCCTTGGAATCCAGTCTGTCGACCTGGGGAAGCTCATAACGCGCAGCCAGCTTCACATATGACTCTACGCATGGTCCATGAAGATATGTCTTCTCTATTTTCGACACACTCCCCTTGAAGGCGGCCCTCCAGGCCAAGAGCCCTTCGATTTGGTTGTTCTTGTTCCTTTCAAATGCTCAAACGCAATAGGTTGGCTATCCGGTTCATTCACTCTCCGAAGTTCTCGGTCCTATTTGTGACGAACTATCACCACAACAACATGCACGCAAAGGTCGGGAAGTGATATCACCGCAAGAGGTAATCAGGGTCTATCCGGCATGGAAAATGGACGTCATGCCGTGGAGAGCAAAGTCTACCACTACGGTGGCTCTGTGGCGCCCTATATTATCGCATGGAGTTTTCGCTTCGAGCGAAGGGGGAGTCGCTATGGACGGTATGTTCAATGATCGCATCAAGATTTCGCGGTGTCGAGGCGACATACTGCGCGGACCTCGGTTCATGCTCGTCTTCTGGAACGTTAGGCGGGGGCAAGCCGCCGCGGCAGCTGTGGTCGTTTTCGTTGGTCGAGGAAGTAGCGACGCGTCGGCGGCAACACATGCTATCGGTTACCAAGACACCCACGTCGTTTCGACATTCCGTTACACGGCTGACACACAGACTGTAAGCTTCTGGCTTCGAATGGATGTTGTGGACGTAATGTTCGACGAACCGGGCGAGTGGACGGTTTACATATGGAGGACCGAGAGCTGGGAGAAGATTGGTGATGGACTTCCGATCACAGCCAGATTGAACATGGGAGAGAGTTGGGCTAACACCGCGAGTGTGGAATGGCAGTAAATGCGTTCATCATGACACTGCGCCAGATTAGCGCATCCAAGACGGAGCTGGGTCATCTTACTTGGCTGGCCAAGTCAGGACTGACTTCCCTCGGATGACCTCCTTTTTCTTAATCATTCAAAGATTAAGTTGTGCATGTCGCACAGCCGAGCGCACAGCGGTAGCTTGGTAGCCTGAGCTGTTGCCTTTTCCAGAAAGTCTCAATTGCCTCGTCGGCTGCCGACGCTTTGCTGCGGGCGTGGCAACAGAAAGGGAAGGAAGTCGCAGTGTCGCAATCCCATCCATTTAGCCTTTTCATTGGGTGGTTTCCGCTCGGTTTGCCCAAGGCAGAGATACCGTTTACAATACCTTACTGTGTAAGGCAACATACGAACTAGAAGTCACGACGTACTGACTGCAATATTCGTGTTACACCCGACCCAAACTCGCACAACGGATGCTTCCCCGTCCTTATGGTGTATGCTGTGCTCTGAGCTATGATTCAGAGTCAAGCTGCACTTCACGCTCAAGACGACAAGCCTGCTCTCTACATTGTCATGAAGAGTGCCGCCTATACCCAGGGTGTCCTTATCTGCCTTGAGGTTGCTCTCATTATGAACTTGGCGGGTAACTTCCATGAACCTGAAGCGGGCTGCTCCCATCCAATACTCCATCTCGTTCTCACGGTTCCACAAGCAACTCTGTCTACACATGGGCGCCTTCCGTTGAGGACCTGTATGGTGGAACTCTCAGTATCGGGCCACGGCAATTAGAAGCTTGCACACGGCCATCACGACCCGACCCAACATGATCCCACGCGCTGGCAACCCACGCTTGTGGTTGTAGCTTGTTCGTGACACCCATCCTCAGAGAAGTTGTTCCTGCAAGTGCTTGGACTTTGCGCTGCAAGCTACAAACCGCTTTCGAGCGGCAGAAACTGAAAGTACCGTGAACCTGCTACGTCTGAGTACATTTAGCCTCACTGTCCCTCAGCTTTCATGGAGCTTTCTCGGTTTCGCACGACTGTATCTGACGTACTTATCGGCCAAGATGGCCTACCTACCACGTCCCGTCTAGACTACCAAGTTTTCAAGCTGCCTCGTCAGATACCTCATCCCGCTTGCTGTCGATTGTGCCCGCTATAGGGTTGAACGGACTGTTTGTATTCCCCTGCACAGGCTTTTCCGTCCTTCTGGCCGAAATCCACCTTGGGTCTGTATGCATTCAAGATACAAAGTGCGCATTTCGTCATCCCATCAGGGACGCTGGCAGGTAGCCCGATCCCCCACCGCTGCACTTTCGAATGAAACGCTCAAGAGCTGGCGCGTGGCTGAGTTCAAATGAGGCTCACAGTTATGAGATAATAGGGGGGTTTTGACTGATTCCGTCCCTGGTATTGAAGTTGCGGGGCAAAGGAAGGCACTTCGCAGTTTCGCACTTGGGACGACAGGTAAAGTTTCTTATATCGTACCTTCCAGTTTCCCTCTTAAAGCCAACACCCTGAACAAAACTCTTCTTCCCCTTCTCTCCTTGTCTATCCTCCCCCTTCACATCTTCCTTTCCTCGACAGCACCATAGAGACCTCACAGCTTTCTTCGCCATTTTGACTAGGTTGCGAGACTCGACTTCTCTTCTTTTTGAGCTGACTTGACTTTTCAAGTTGTTCGTTCCTTTTTCTCTGGACCCTCACTAACCCGACGGTCACCATGACCATTTCTACCGACGCTCCTTATGGACCCCGCGGGGTATCCAATGGTATTCTGACGACGACCAAGATGCGCGTCTTTTTGGTTCAGACTGCGCAAGGTCTCACTCCCTCCTCAGGAGGTTACAAGGCCAACGTCAATCTCCTTCGCCAGTTGCGCCTGTTTGGCCATGACGCCGCGCAGATCTGCTACGGATTTGAAGACGAGGTCGAAAAGTACGCCGAGCTGGCCAGAGCCAAAGGTGTTGAACCCAACGTGACCAACCATTCGGGTTTGCCAGTCATCGACTCCAAGGGAAACCAGCACGAACTTGATGTCAAGACATTCATGGATGAGCATGGCATTCACAATATCGTCATTTCTCGCGTCCCCTTCAATGAAGCTTACCCCACTAGGGAATTCTGGCAGGACACCCAAGATTACCTTGAGGTACCTTCTTCCAGTCCTTTCCATACATCAAGATCGAGTACTAACATTCTTTTTCCAGGATCGCTCCATTACTCAGCGCATGCAGACCTTGATCGACATATTCTCCGAACATATCACTGCGTACCGTCCTACTCACGTCGTGTTCAACGATCCCGTCACAATGAAGGTCACGGCTGACCACGCCCTGCGGCCCACGTTCAAGAGAATTAATGTCATCCACACTGCTGAACAGCTACCCTTCGGCCCGTACTGCAACGGCATCTTGGGTCATTGCTCGTCCCCTAAGGTTGAGGACCAACTGCTTAGAGAGCTTGAAGGAATTTGGGTGGTCTCGAAGGCCATCGGAGACTACGCTTGGCAGCACGGAAGACTTAAAACGACGTTCCTTGTTCACAGCCCCCTCACTTACCTCGATGTTCGCACTGGAGGCATGCCCGTTCAGCGGTACAACATCGACAAGTTCGAGGTCGGCATGGTCAACCCTTGTCCTCACAAAGGTCTCTCAATCCTCGTTGAGCTCGCTAGGAGACTGCCGCAAATTCAGTTTGTCACTTGGAGCAGCTGGGGCTCTCGAAGCAAGCACCTTGATCAACTCAAGGAACTCCCCAACATGAAGTAAGTCCATAGTCTCCCATCCTCGAGTGCAGTCCAACGCTTACCTTCCACCTTGAATCAAGGGTCATGCCCACCACCAGCAACACGGATGAGATTTGGGACCGCATCAAGATCCTGCTTGCTCCTTCTGTCTGGCTCGAAGCGTGGGGAGTTGTCGTGACGGAGGCCCAGCTTCGTGGCATCCCCGTCATCGCTTCCAATGCCGGCGGTCTCAAGGAAGCTAAGATTGACTTGCCTTACTGTCTCCCTGTGAATGTTGTTACTGGTGCCAAGCACGAAAACGGTGACTATATCGTCCCGGAGCAGAATATCGACCTTTGGGAGGAGGCCATTTTGCGGCTGATGACCTGCCAGCAAAACTACGATAAGATTGCGCGAGCAACTGCCCAAGGCTCTGTCAAGTGGCTAAACAGTCTCGACCCCCGTGCCCACGAGAAGTGGTTCCTTGGGATGATGACTGCTTAAGCTACCTCTAAGCGTATTCCCTTCCAGCATCACTGCATATCACACCATGTTTGGCGTTATTCTCTGGATTTTTGCTTTTATTGGTGGGAGACGTCATCTTTGTTTACCATCACCGGATTGATAGCGTAAGCCAGATCGGACATCTACGGAGCAATACCAATACAAGTCATCCTTACTACTTCTTCATGTTCCTGAAGGTTGTAGACTCACGTTTTTGGCACTTATTACCTCTTCCTCGCAGGTTATAACTCGGACTAGCAGTTGGAAAAAACTTCCTTGACATAAGAGCCTTGGAAACATAAACTTAGGTAGTGTAGATGTCCAGATCCTGTATGGTGTGGTGGCGCTGGCTTCAATGTATACTAGAAAGAGCGACTTTTGAGTCACTATATCGGCAAGGTCTGATATTGTTTCTTGGGCTTTGGCATTCTCCGCCGGGCTTTCAAGTGAGAGTCAGTCTTTTCTCATGCGAAAACGTTCATTATGCCCGAGTGATCGGTAGGTGCAGTATCCCGAATGTCGAGACAATCACAGCTGCGTGGAAGCCCAGGCTGTTTCCTTAGTACAATCCGTTCTTTTCACTGCCGTGGCAATGCATATGTGGCTGCTCCAAATCGCGGGATCTTGCCGCCCGTCGTGTTCCTTCCATACATTTAGTCGACTTCACGATGTTGTGCCCCGTATATGAGAGGTAAATGACAAGTACGCGACAGATGCAAGCAGATCTGACGCATGTGCTGCTGCACTTTCAACATGCCAGATCCGCAAAAAGGTGCTCCTGCTCTAGAAGGATATGTCGCCGGCCCACTCATGTCCGGTGGAAATGTTATTTCACGACATGAGGAAGGCGCAACCAAAGGTAGCCGGAAGAAAAGCGAACTGGAAGCAACGATTTATCGTCGTGAGAAATACTGTCACACAGCTCCAGGACTAGGTCTTTTCAAATTCTGTATTTGGATCTAGGGTTTCCATTCGCCGCGGCCACTCTTCTGAGACGGGATGGTCTCGAATCTTGGTGATCATCCTTTCCAGACCGCAATTTTAGCCAACTCGACCGTAATCTTTCGTCCTGTTTTTTTTTTTTTTTTTTTTTTTTTTTTTTTTTTTTTTTTTTTCTTTGGACATGCTAAGGTATGGGTCAGTAGCCTTCCAGATTCTCTTTCCATAACGACTGGAGGACCAAAGGCTCCAGTGGTAACTGGCTTCTCTCTGAAACGCTCAGCATCTCGTCCATCCAAAGGCAAGATGATGGAAGTTGACCAGACAATGGCACATTTTCAATAAAAGCACGTTGATTCATCGATTCATGTGAGTTTTCCTATCATCTCATGTGCCGTCCATATCCGTTCCCCCTATCTTATCATGATATCGTACATTACCCAAGCGGCGGAATCCAGTGTTCGCCGTCATTTATGTCATTATCCTCTCATTCTTCCTCCACCTCATTCTTACGGTGATGGTGCTTGTGTTTAAAGTGCGTCGCCCCAGCAATTCCTTGCTTGAGCTTATGCTCCTTCTTCCTTATCTCCGCCGCATCCTCCTCCGCCAACTCCTTGTCAATGCGAGCGCCCTTGCAGGGCTTGTTGCCATGGAGTTCTGCCTATTGGAGCAGGACAAGATGTCAGTCAGTCATCCCATTCTGAAACTCCAAAACTGGACTGAATATTTTCTGTGGACATACGCGAGGAAGGGAAAACAGAAAAAGAAGAAAAAAGAAGGACAAAATAAAACCGATAAGAGACGCAGTCTTAACGTGGTGTGTGGGTAATGAGACTTACAGCAAGTGTGGGATTCTTCTTCATTGCCTCTTCCCTCAATTTCTGCGTCTCCTCCACGAGATGTTCGTTGATTGCGGTGGCTTGTTCCCCTGTCATAGTGTCATGGGAGTCAGTATGGCATTACACGAGGTACAGCACACGCCTGCTTAATGTGTAGGTCAGTGCTGAGAGAGACAGAGAGAGACCTACGAGGCCGGTAGGCCTTCACGTTCTTTCCGCTGTGCCGAACAAGTTCATCGACCTCTTCATGAGGAACGTTGCGCTGGTCGCCATCCTCATAGATATTGGGGAAGCCAACTTTGGAGTGTCCGGCGTAAGACATAATGAATGGTGATAGATGGATGGAAGAGTTAGGAGGGGGTGTGATGTGTCTGTGCGTTTGTTCCTGATCAGTGGTCTGGACTTGTCGGCCGGCGGCGGTTGTTTGTATGCTTCGGTGGTCGTGGCTCGAGATGTTTCGTCAGAAGTTTGGTTCTAGATTTGTTCGGAGAGTTTTGTATGGAGAGAGTGTGCTTTGTTCGATCTCTTTTTTCTAGTACTGCTTTCTTTCCATTGGGGATACCACTTATATCACTGTCGAGGAGTCGAGGGGATGAGTTCCACTCTAAACGTCATGCACTCGGACGCGAATTGCCGGTGCGTTGGGACAGACCATCGTTGAACGACCCTGCAATGACAGCGCAAAGCGTCATAGGCGCCCGCTAAATACCCTGTTGGATGTACCTTTGGGCCTCAATAGATTCTCAGTCAGTCAAAATGGAAACGGATGGATGTCCGTCGATGTTGCTCCCGATGATGAGCGTCATTGGGCGCTGATGGGGAGATGGGAAAGGGGACCAATCTCGAGAGCTTATCCCTGCTGTGACGACGACTGTGAAAGTGTTTTTGCAGGAGACGACACTGTTATCGTCAGATGCCAAACTAGAAGCCTGGATCAGTGGTATTACTTCGAGTTGTCGTGCTATCAAGGAAAGGAATCGGTTGATATGCTGTCTCGAACATCACAGATAACGGTTAACAGATGCCTTTGATTATCCAATCGCTAGCTTAACAGACTGATTCTATACAACACCACCCACCGAACCCTTCCTCCAAGTCATACACTGGCAAAATAACTTCCCATTCACAACTTGCGTCAAAGCCGGTGAACCCGTCTTTCGTCCCTCGTCCCCATTCCCAGTCGACCAGCTAGCCTCTCCAATCCCACCGTGATATCCTCATCTTCGCTTACCTCTCCTCCTTTGCCCTCATCGCCCTCCCCATCTCTATCCTTGTTCAGCTTACCCAACACCCCCACTGAATCTCCCAGATCATCCACCTCGCCATCATCCCCCTCCTCCTTGACCTTTCCCTCTCCCGTTCTCAGCGCGTACTTTCCGGCCTTCCTAAGAGATACCCCTCTCAGCTCCTCCACCACCCCAAGTAACCTCCTCAACTCTCTTCTCGTCTCTTTCTCTTCAGTAGTCATGTCTAGAATATGCCCTTCTTCCTCCCTTTCTTGTTCTTCCAATCCCGAATAGAACCCCGAGCGGCGTAGATATGCATCAAAAGACCGATTCACCTCCTCATCCAACAAAACGTTGGCATCGCGAATGAAGGACCGGGTAGCTGAATCAAGCCGTGTGAGGGAGGTACGGAGGAGTTTGTGGGTTTCGGATTCAGTGACTGCAATTTCAAGTGAGCAGCGGTTGGAAGTGGACGCTCGAAGGGTCAGTTTGAGGAAGCGAAAGTCGCGCTTGAGAGAAAGGGATGTTTGGAGGAGGGAGTGGGTGATTGAGGGGAGGGTCGGGCAGGTGCTGGAAGGGCTGAATCGGCTGGAGGAGTTAGGAGGGCAAAGAGGGGCGGAGGAGGCAGCCGAGGGGGATGGCATAATGGCGGAAGCGGTAGCGATGGTGGTGATATTTTAGGTTGCAAGTTCAGCTGTGTCTCTTGGCCGAGGTGAGTAAGGCTTGGAACTATGCGTTTGGCTTGATGGACTCTTTACTTCAAGGTCTACGCGCTGGAACCTCGTGGTTTTTATGTCATTTGAGGGTAATGTTTAGATCCCAGAGATTGTCTCGAGCTGTTCACAATTATGCCCAATGTGAGCGGTAGAACAAGCCCATTGTTCGGGTGAGTTGGTTACTGCCCCGGTTTCAAGTGCCTTTGTGAGCCTTGTCCAACCTGCGCTGCGGCTGGGTACCGGAGGTAACTTGTCCGTTGCTGTCCATTGTGCATTTCGTTGAGGCATCGGATCTTAACAACAAAGAACAGAATGGCTCGGATATAACGATGTTCGGACTTCGGAACGTGTGCCGCGAGCCGGCAAGCACGAGAGCCTGTCCTTGTTTCTGGCCTATTGTTGTTGTCTGAGTGCAAAGGATGAGAGTACTGCGGATGCTTGAAGTGGTTAGCTAACAGTATGTATGCCGGCGATGTTGGTCACCACGTCGATAATCGTAGCAACGAAACTTACCTTCAATGCGAATGTAGAACTCGGTCACTGGGTACAGTGATCTTCAAGGGTAGTAAAAGGGTATCATTGATAAAATACAACATAAAAGGTTTAAGATATTACTAGAAGAGTATACCCCTCCTACTTCTGCCGCACATTCTTCGGTTTCCGCTTCTTGAACACCACAGCCGGAACCGCGTCCGCAGCCGCAGCAAGCGGAGGGGCAACTTCATCAGCAATCCCCGACAAAGCCTCGCTAGGCTCGCTCTTGATAGCCGGAATTTGGTGTATGGCGCTGTCCTCCTCCGCGTCCGCATTCTCTTCCTTCTTCACACCCCCTTCTACACCGTCGTCCTCTTTCTTAACGCTCACCTCCCCGTCCTGTTCATCCCCATGTTCCCTTTTCACCTCCTGGCCCTCCTCCGTCTTGACCGTTCCCTTCTCCTCCTTCTTAAGTGGAATCCCTCCACTCAACAACTCCTCCAACTCCTTGTCTTCCTCCACCTTCGCCACCTTGCTTCCCATCCCCCACTTCTTCGGTCGTTTAAACAATACCTTGATAGCCTCCTCCTGTTCCTTCTCCTCTTCCGTCCGTTCTCTCTCCCTCTTCACACCTACCGCTCTCCCCTCTGCTCCCACAGGAATTACACCTGCACCACCTGCACCAACTGTCTGACCCGCCGCTGCGCCATTTCCGTCATCATTGACAACCCTGACATTAGTAACCTCCCAGTCCCCCGCCAACGCCATACTCCCCCTTAGCTCCGTTGGGATATTCACACCTAACTCAGCCAATTGCTCCAACTGCTTTTGTCTTTCCGCTTCGCTTAACCCAACAGCAGCAGCATTAGCACCCGTCGGTCCTGATCCTCCTGCTCCACCACCAGGTTTAGATCCTCCTCTTTGTCCAGCGCCACTAGCGCCACCACTCCCGCTCCCACTGGCCCTTGGTGCTGAACCAGAGCCAGAAACAACCCCATTCAACCGCTCAACCTCTCTTCTCGCTCGCTCTTTTTCTCGTTCCTGTTGGTCCGCGGACCGGTGTAGATCGCGTAGGGAGCGTTTGATGGCGCCCTGGTGCTTAGCGGTCGATTCATGGTTTCTGCGCTCAAGAGGGGTATCGCGGACGAAGACAGAGCAGTGTTTGCACCAGTATTTGGGCGTAGATTTCCAGTATTCTGCCATGATTGCAAGATGGCGCAAGTCTACTGCGGCTTGCTTGATGGTCGGTTCCAGAAATTAGAACGCAATTTGGACGGGTGCTTGGAGTGATCGCTCAGCGTGCGAGGAAGGGGGCAGCTGCCACGAATGGCTTTTAGTCGTGAGCTTATCGTAGGCTGGATGGTGCCTTTCGTTGATTATTGTGCGCCTTGTTGGAAGCTGTAATAGCGCAGTCGGCTTTGGAAAATGCCGGCGACTTTGTGATTGCGAAGAAGTGGAATGGGAAGTTTACGCGACAGCGACAGTTGCAGGGAGGGCGACCTCGAGCAGCCGTGACGTTTACGCCCACTAAAAACCGGGTGGGTCCTGTAACGCTAGGCTGCCTGCCGGCTGCACTTGAACGCTACTCTAGGGTATGTCGCCCAATTGGTTCAGAGAGACGGGAGCTTCAAGGCCTTGGCAGCGCAGAGGTATGGTCTCGATGTAAGATAAACCGAACATATAGACAGTCCAGTACAGCAACAACTTGTCCACTAACTACCTCCATTCTCCCCATCATAAACTGCTGAGGAATCAACTTCAAAATTATCAAGACTTATGGAGCTTACTAAGAGCATACCGAAGGTGGAATGTACTAATCATGACGCGTTCGGTTATCTCCGTCCGGGCACGTCAACCAACACCATGCAATCGGGAAACATACATCACCATTAACAACTTCGTCACTAACTTCACTCAGCATCAAGAGGAGGTGAAAGAAAGGACGAAACTGGCCCCAAAACCTGTTATATTTGCTCGCTGTGGCTCGACTCAATAATTATATACATCCCCGACTTCTAATCGTGTATTCCTCCCCTCCTCCTTAACCCAATAACTCACTCTGCCAGGGCATATGCTCAAATGAACCGCATGCCACCGAAAACGCCCAAGGCAATACCCATGTATCCGTTGATGCTAGACAGCCAGCGGCGGCCGGCATTGTTGGTGATCACGACGCTGGGCTTGGGCGGCACGACAACGCCCCCAGGAGGAACTTCGGTCTTCTGGGCTGGCGGGGATCCGGAAATAGGAGTAGTCGTCAGAAAGATGTTGGGGACCGAGTTGGAGGGCGTGGGCTGCGATTGGGGGTTTCCAGGTGTATTAGGAGCAGGAGGTGTCACTTGGATCTGACCATCGGCATACTCAGAAACGGGTACTAGGTCCGTCTGTGGCGTGGGGAACTCAAATTCGGAACAGAGCGTCGGATGTCCCTGAATTTGACCTACATTGGCAACGTCAATGTCAGCAATCACAATGAGTGGCAAGAGAGAGACAACGACATACCATCTCCGATCTGGCCAACAGAGCATAGCGGAACAGCTGCCGTAGTAACCACAGCCTTCCCCTCTCCATCACTCTGTGGGACAACCATGGTCGTGGGTAGGATTGTGGTCCCGACAACGACCCCGTTGATCGCAGCGTCCTGGTGGCTGTCACCACAAGGGATTACCAAGATCTCTGCGGGACTGCACTGTTCAGCCCACCAGCGGTCGTACAGGTTTTGGAAGTTACCAGAGCGGCATTGATAGAAGACGGTGGACCCGCCCAACGCCAACGAGCCGTTGTTGCACACCGAGAAGCCAGCCGTGTAGATCGCACCGGCCTGAGGGGGGCCGTCAAACTGAAACTGGAAATTCGAGGCAATGTATCCGGTTCGGCCGTGGGCGTCGGTCAACACGCCATCCACAAGCTGCGAAACGAGAGTGCCTTCGCCATGGCACTGGCGGGCCCGCTGCTGTACCGTGGTATGGTCAGCATCAATGTCGGTCATTCGGATCTAGGCAATAAGGTCTTACCTCGCCTCTCTTGGTTGGGTTGCCGAGTTCCAAGATGTCCACCTCGAACTTGTCATCGAAAGTCGGGACACATCCCGCGGGGGCCTTGGCTTCGGGGGCAATCTTGGCCGTGACTCCCTGGGCAGCGGCCGGGGCCACACAGGCAAGAAGAGTGGGGGCTTGATGTTGCTTCATCTTGCCGTGATGGAGCACTTGGCGAGAGTTATCTTCACTGGATGATGGTGGGGAGTATCCAGAAAATAGAAGGCGAGAATGAAGCGGCTAAGGAGAGACCGCTATGATTGGCAGAGGTCCTGGGTGGGGGAGAATGAAATGGACAGTGTCTGGCAAAAGTTATGTTGGGGATGAGAATATCGTAAGCAAAAAGTAAAGAGTTCCCGAAGCTGATCATGTAGAAGATCTGGGGGCAACCGAAGGGATGAATGGCCGAAATTAAATGAAGAACTTGCAGAGCTGAGTCGACGTGGCTTGGTTTCGTTCCATTGTTTTCGTGTCTCCTGGGATTCGGATGTTGTTGCTTTTGTTCACCCGTCTTGCGGTTGGACTGGGCAACCACGGATGTCCGTCCCTCGGGTACCTGGGAAGCCAGTGTGCCAGGTATCACCCGTCAGACGTCCACCACTCTTTCCTGGGTCAATTCAATGGGTCCTTTCCGCCTGGGCCCATTGCTTTGGTCACAGTGTTTGCAAGCTAAGGCACCTTGGTGTTGCTGGGGCTGGAGGCAGCGAGGATGAAGAGGCATTGAGATCCGGGCACATGCCAGAATGACACCTCCAAAAGACCTCGCTTGTGGTCTGATTGGGAGACGGAGATATGGCAAGAGCCATGTTGTTTAGACGTCCGACCTCCTGTTGACCGATTCTGGACACAACGACCTCCAAGATTTTTTTTTTTGACTCGGCAGGGCCTGGAAGGATCTGGGCCAGGATTGTGATAGGGTACCTTCCTTGAACAACTCCAGACCCGTTGGACTCGCTGTTGTAATCATCGGGCATGCGCCTACTGTTCGGCTCCAGCCGCGTGAGTTGCATATGTCAAAGTGTCACTTGGTCGCGACTGATTGAACAAACATGTCTCCCTCAGTCGTGACTGTTTGACATCACTCATTTGGAAAGACGAGGTTGTGTAGAGCGTCACCCGCAATGAGAACAAATTCAAACGGTCGGCCATGGTAATTGTCCACTGAAGTGCGGCCTTCCCATCCATATAACAGTCGTAACTACCCTTCGGGCGTCTTTCCGCATGAAGTACTTACGACATCTGTGGCCCCACCCTGAGAGCCTCAAGTTGGTAGTGGTACCTTCCAAACTATCGAGCAGCAGGTGCAAACCATGACACACATGAATCCAGTCTTGCTATTTCATGCGGCCGTACCTGCCTTTTGCTCAACTAGAAGCACTCCAGTCATGGAAAGCACAGGGTCCGAGGCAAATACACGGAGCAGGCATCAATCAGGTACAAAGTCCCAGACCTGAAGGACGACACTTGAGGTTGTGTACTGTTACACGCATCTCAGCTTCTGCTAGTCAACACACCCTGCAGCTGTCATCGTCCAAAATTCAAAAGTGGTATCATTATCCCCTGGTTCATGGTGGAAACAGGTCTTCTATCTGGTGCTACACAGCATACCCAACTTCTCCAAAGGGGTTTCAGGACTGAAGATGGATTCTTCACGGTGTTACCTATCCCCAGCTAACGGCACAAGACATTCCGCACGCATCAAAACCTGGACCCCTCTCACGTTCATTGCCAGATATTTAAAATAACCATGAACCAAGACAACGCGCGCCCATCGTACGATCATCATATCTCACTGCGGGAATGATGTAGACTGTGAATATCCTTGTGAGTGAGTGGGCATCTCCTGCGTGTTGGGGCTGTAAGACTGGGCAGTCTGATGGTACTGGGCCGGGGTGTGACCAGGAACTTCGGCATATTGCTGAGGAGGCTGTTGAGCCGGAGCATACTGAGCGGGAGCCTGCTGTCCCGGATATTGCTGTCCGGCATGTCCATACATGTATGGCTGTGGGGATGGGGTTGGGATCGGGGCCGGTGCCGGGGACGTTGTAGGCGTTGGTTGATACTGCTCTACCGGCTGTTGTACGGGGACCTGCGGCTGGTATGCCTGCTGATTGGTGTACTGTGGGTATGATTGTGGTGCAGGTCCTCCTTGCTGAACACTGAGCATCGGCGTCTGTTGTGCGTTCATCTCCAAGCCCCCGTTGTGAGCAGTCTTGGGTCCTTTGTTGGCCTGGTAGTACAGACGGAACTTGTGCGCGTTATAGGCAAAGGTTGCGACGAAGAGGAACCTGGTCCAAACGCCAGTCAGCGACAATCAATCAACAGGAAATCCATTGCTGAGACTCACATTTGGAGGGCACTCAAACCGGCGATACCAGACATCATGGCGAGACCAGCTTGGCTAGCGACGGCGCCCCGCTTCACAAGCTCACGCTTGCTCACGTAGCAGTAATGGGCACTGATGCTGCTTCCATCATCGTAACATCCCTCGACATTGACATCCACTGTGAACCTTGCTCGATTCGCCGCGTTCGCACCCATGGAGGCCAGCCAAAGGATGATCATGAAGAAATCCAAAGACAAGGTCGCCCAGATATTATACGCCTTTTGAGCACTCAGGACCTTTTCACTGACCAGTGACCAGATACAGATAATCCAAGTAAATAGCGCCTTCACCATGTGTCAGTCGATGACATCAGGGCCCTGCAAGGAGACATAACTTACACAAACGAGACCAAACGCGACAGCGTCCATCAGATAGCCATGAATGAGATAACCAGCCAACCCGGCAATCACAAGGGCAAAGAATATCTGGAAACCTCGCACAACGACATGCCAAATCGGTGTTTCGGTGGTCCAGGGCTCCTCACTCCCCGGGGCGGCCTTGGGTGCTGACCAAGACTGCTTCCATTCTGTGGATGTTGTGACATTCGGCTGTTTGGGTTCATATGATGCCATTTTGAGTCAAGTCTCTGCAGTGCTGATAGAATAAATATGCTGTCAAAATCCTAATGAGACTCGGCAAAGGAAAGGAGTCATCGATCAGAAGAAATGACCCGAGTGAGCTTCTCGGACGCGGATGGCCTGACTTAAAAGTAAATCGACATGGCAGGGATCCGCCAGACACACTGCATCGAATTAGACCCAAAGTGGCACCGAGCTCGAGGGGTATCAAGCCCGCAGCGAGTTGTTCTGTCGATCTCCTTCAGCCGGCTTGCCTTTGGTCGGTTCTCTAGCATGGAACGAGGCAGAATCTGTGAACTCTGTAGCCAAGAAAAGACACACGACAAGCCATGAGGGCCCCTGTTTGCATAGTTCCTGGTCATTTGGACCCAATGAGAAGTCACCGTTTGGTACACTATCGCTTCAGCCGCAATCCAGTCAGGGAAACCTCCTGCCATTTATGCCGTTGGTGGTCGGTGGTGATACCCCAATATCGAACCAGCAATGACTTACATATCTCGCCAGAAAGTTTAAGATCGGAGCTCGCAAGCCCCAGTTCATACGGACCTCTTCAACAATGGTCTAGCCCTCATGAGGTGGCTGCTGTCTTCGTATTGGCTTCGTCGAGTCACGGACGAGTTCAGGTGAGAGCTCCAAAAGTACCATCTGAACCCCCATCCACTAAGTGACTTGTTTCATATCCCGTTTGCGGTCCCTTGGGTTTCCTAGTGAACATCTTGATGGCGAAGGATAAGGTTCAGTTCCCTTGCTCTGACTCGGCTAACTTCTCCATTCGATGGCTACCTTAGGTTCCATGATGTGGCTGTTGACGGCTATCACGACTATTGGCTTGGCATTTTCGTAGCCCGTCACAGGAAATGGTACGTACCAGGCTGTGTCACACATCTTCGAGTATCTTTTTCCCTTTTCTTATCACCGCCGTGAAAAGCAAAGTGACTCCTTTTTGATGTTGTCCCCCAAGCCTCATCCGACGCTTTGCTGAAGATCTATTTTTGGCCAGACAGGTACGAAACTACATACATATATCCCATAGGGCCTCTACGAATTTCACTTGTCTTCCCAGGAACTCTTCATGATAAATTTTCGGTACAGTTTTTTCAGGATTTCCAGAAGAAACGGGGATCAGGTACCAGACAAGTTCCTTCCTCTGTGACAGTCGAAAATGTGGACCTGCTTCAATCACACTTCCCAAAAGGGCTTGCTGTGCGAAAACGCCAAGGCCCGGGCCGTTGACGTGGTGGCGAAGTGACTTGGCGTGATCAAGGGAAACTGGGGCGTTACATCGCGCAAAGCTTAAACGAGGCCCTCATTGGTATGTATGTAATAGGTTGGGGTGCACTGTGCTGTAGTCACCCTTCGTTGAGTGTAGTGTTTATAGTATCTCTCGAGTACGTATGGGTGAGCCATCTTGGGTTGATTGCACGCCCTGAATCAGCGAAGTCAAGACTTGGTCCACAGAGTTTGGCAAGTAGAGGTCTCCGCTTTGTAAAGAGGGACTACTAACGGGAAGAAAAAGCCCTCAATAACAGCCCAAAATACATTTTCTTACCCTGTCGTATTATGTAGTTGTTTAATCACTTGGAAGATTTCTGGCTTCCTTTTCAGCTTATCACATTCCTCTACCTTGGACTCGCCACGTTATTAGGATGAGTCATAAGCCTAAATGTTGTTACTTGGATCAGGGCGGATTTCACAGTCTCACGGTTGTTGAGCGAGTGCAGGATGATCTTGACAATACCAACGAAGTTGAACTATCGAACAAGATCGTGGGGTATCTGGCGGCGCATCTGGCAACCGGGAATGTTGATCACGGTGTTTGCATGGCCGGTCGGAGACGTCTAAAGTACAAGAGACCTAACTGATGACAAACGCCGAGGTTCGGGCAATAAACTGCGCTACCATGTCTCTTCAGATATCATGTACAAGTTTCGTGCCGAATGTCCCAAAGAACGGAGTCCAGGATACACGGGGGGCTCGGTAAAACCACAGAATCACTTGACCCACCCGACCCGGGCCGTTGTGGGGCCCTCGAATCCGACACCCGGAAAGCCGCCGGGTGCCAAGAGCAAGCAGTAATGGTAGCTCATAGCTTCTGGGGACAGTACAATTCAATATATGCTACTAACTTCGATGTTAACTAATACCATCGCAATTCGGTTGCAAGTCAGCAGTTCTCAGCAACGACACTTGCCGACAATATATCTATACTCGACGACTACCTGTCCTCTGGACACCTACAATCAGTGGGTCATTGTAAAACCGCCTCTTTCTTCCTACATCTACCGTCCACCAAGGTCATAAATACATTCAGAAACAAACTCAACATCTCGTCCTCAGCACGTAGTCAACCCTTTCTACTATTTCACCAGCGGAATCTGTCCTCATCCTTCCATCCGCAGCTGACCGAATTTGCCAGGCGCTCGGTTACCTACCACCAAGGACAATCCACCCTATACCCCTTCAGGCCTTTCTTATCAGAGAAACACCCGTTAACACCTATCTTCACTCCCCGATCTTTGCATTCGTGTTCTGTATAGACCGTCACTATCATCAATGTTAGCATTCGTCTTTCCACCCTCCCGTTCAAATCCCCTTCTGCCATATCCAATTCCTTGGCTCTTTTCTTTAGATGTTCCCTCCTCTTTCATAATACCCTTACCCAGCCCAGCCCAGCCCAGCCGTTTCCCCAGCTTCTTTGAGCTTTCTGTCCCCAGCGCCGCCATCCCGAAATCCAAACCCCCCCCCCAAGTCCATCACAAGACCAACAAACAAGACACATATAATCAAAAACAAAAGCCATGGGTTATCAGGAAGAAACCAGACGAAACGCAAAAATAAAGAAGAAAGAAAAGGGGAGGGGATTTCCTACCACGACATCTAGCGTCTAGATATTCTACGCTTACACTGCGGCTCTCGTACAATCCTATACAAGTCCCCGTAGCCTGAAAGCGAGAGAGGGTGGACCCCGTTGACCAGCTTCTTTCGTCACAGTAAAGTCCGTCAAAGGAATGGAATGCGGTTATTATAGGATCTGTTGTTGGTTCTGACTGACAGTAGACGCTGACGGTCTGGGCGAGGAGGAGGAGGATGGAGGTGGAGGTAGGGGATTTCATGATCGAGGTAGGTAGCAGGTAGGATGTGATTCGTAGTGTACGAGTGTTGGTGCTTGGTTGAAGAGATTGACGGTATAGGTTGGACGATGAGATGGTGAGTTGTGAAGTCAAGAGAGAGACGACGGAGGGGAGGAATCAAGATGGTGGTAGGGTAACAGGGGATGTAAATACTATGGTGCCTTGCAGTAAAACCCCATCATGATGCAGTTGCAACTCCTTCCAACCTCTGATGCTAGCATCATACTTTTGCAACATCTAGTTGAGTGCTAGACCTACCGGCCCATACTGGGACTGCTATCTGCTTCATAGTTGCAACGATGACGATCTGATCTTTTGATCAACAGGGGTCAAATTTTGGTAAGAGTAAGCCACTTACACCCTTATATCGGGGTTCAGAAACCCACTTTTCCGGTCGTACCTTTGGTTTATGCGCTAAGTAGGTCACCCTCCTGCAAACATCCCATTTTCTGGCAAGAAAAATCCTGGCCAGAACTGAGTGGGAACTGCAGGGTGTTTTACTGTATATATTGCAAGTATAACAAGCGAGCTGTATTGCATGCCAGGTAGTGTGCAAAAAGGTCCGGACTCTCGCTGGGTCCGGTTCGGTATACCGGTAAGCGTGTCCGGACTTTAGTTCACACTACTTGCATGTCTGAGGCGATGTCATCATAGCTGCATTCCTTCTTCGCGTGGCTTTGATGCATTCTTTTCGACTACGGTGCTTGGCATGGTGGAAGACACTAGCCCTACTTGTCTTATTTTTGAAACAAACTTCCTGTTCTATTATCTTCTCCCGCATCAGGAAGTGGTGAAGACTATGATGCAATACTTCTACGCCGTTAGTCAGCCCGATATTATCATCATATCTCCAGTCGTGCCACAAGTTACGCCTTCTTTATGCTTCGTAGGTAGCATTACAGGCTATGTGCGCAAATTTCATTGATATGTTCACCTTCATACGCGTTCGACAAGTAGCTGAGATGATGCTAGATGCTCAAACGGAGATCACCAATATTTGCAGAGCGCAGAAATCTTGAAAATTAGAATCAATGCCCGCGTAAGCTGTCTTCTGATTGATGATGGAGCATCACGTTCCTATCTCCTAGAGAAAACCTCCTGTTCAAGCCGTAATGTAGTAAAGGCTTTCCGAACGACAACCCTATACAGATTTGACTATTTGTATCATGTTATAGGCGAAAGATCCGAAGATATAGGTGATCTTTTGGTTTGTTGACATAGGGAGCTTGAGACGCTATTTCGTGGTCCGCATTCCTTCTCCGAATGCCTGCGCCTTCTTCGTTAGGGGGCAAGAGTGCTTCGCTCATTACGTAGTTAGCAACAAAATATGTACGAAGTCTCGCACGGTGTAGCCCTCTTTCCCATCAGCTCTCCTCCGTTTCGTTTGCTGTTGCCGCAAAGCAACACTCGCCTTGTAATTCAATGCATACAGCACAGGCTTGTATGGGATCCTCCAGGTTGAAAAGTGATATAACCCATTGCGTAGAGTTGGCGCTCACGACGAAGATACCTGGTCCTTCGTCGGCTAGATAAAGCGCTTAATTTTTGAGGCGGAACGGGTAACCATGGGGGACTTTGTTTTGGGTCCTGTCCCTTTGTAGGGGGTCTTTGGACTCCTGGGCGTCTTGGTCCTTTGACCACACAAGGAGGTGGTTGAACTGGTGGCATTGTTATGCTTGGGCTGCACAACCAAGGGGCAGGGGCCAACCAAGTCAGACACGAGGCTGGACGCCTAGTCCTCCACCTCCATACCCTCGTCGGCGGTCTCCTTCTCCTCGTCACCCAAGGTCATGTCCAATATTCTGGCGTATTGTACAGTCAACCGGTGGAGATCGCGGAATTTGCCTGTCGTGATCGAGTTAGGACAGTCATTATATAACACTTGTCGGGAGAAAGTTGCAATGGTAGACTCACCCAAGATAAGGACAACACCCTGTAGAAGGTCCTTACGGTCCCACCCGCAAAGCTTGTCCTGCTTGCTAAACCATCCCTCTCCGTCATCTGCGTCTTGCAAAACGCCTCCAATCAAGTTATTCAGTAGCTCCTCAACCTTGGTCTTCTGATTTTCGGCTCCGATCCTTTTGGCGTACATGAAGAGGTAAAGCCTAAACTCTTCCCGTGCGCCCAAGGCCAAAGCACCCGCAATGCGGTTCTCAAGGTGAGCAATGCTGACGCTGCTTTCAAAGTTCTCAAACCCGTCTCTTGCCATGAGAGCCTTGACAAGGCGCTGAAGTGTATAGGCCCTGCCTTTGAGCAGGAATTCAGTCGTGGTATGGCGTTCGAGGTACGGGATGATTCCGGCTGAGACGTTGGCCTCTCCTTCCCCGTTCTTAGCTCCTGAAACCGGGCCCACAGCTGTTGTCTGTAGCGCACTGACCGAGGAATCGTTGCTGTTCCAGTACTGACTCCCCACGGCCCACCAAGATTCTGACAGCCGTTGCCAAGCATACAAGCTCGTTGAATAGTAAAAGCCGTCTCCGTTGCTCAAAGTCACAACAATAACACCCGAGCTGTTCAGATGAGCGGACGTCACGCCAGGCGCCGGAGTCGCGCCGTGAGGTGATAGCGAGGTCATTGCAATGTCGAGGATGGGGGCTAGAGAAACAGGTGGGTGAGGTGACGACATCGTCTTGATGTTGTAAACATGGCATAGGCCAACTGCCGTAACGCAAAGCAACCACGAATCTCTTGCTTCAAGGATGACAGGCTGTGATTCCAGCATGATGGCATTCATAAGCCTACGTCCCGCTGGGCTCCATGTGTGAAGTGTTCCATCCTCACATGCCGCAGCCCAGAAATGCTTGCTTCCAGCGACCAGAATGATGGCACGGGGTAAGAAATCCTGCCATAGAAGGGCACCACGTTTGGTGGCAGTGATACGTGCGGGTTCGCGGATGTGCGTAGGATTTTTCGCCTCCAGAATGACGTTCTCCGGAACCTTGGTTGCGTCTTCTGAGCTGGTCTCCTCTTGTAGAACGCCCCTTTCAAGCGGTCGAAGAATGTGCGACCGAACCTTAGGGACAGCCAGCCTGACCTGAGAATAGGCAATGTTGGGGCTAATGACGGCCGGTCGGAGAAATTCAGGGGTGGGCACAAGGCCATGAGCGGGTGCTGAAAGAGGCGCTGGCTCCAGACCCTCAATCCCACTTACTAATATAGGGACAGGACCAGTAGCTGAGCGTTTGGTAGAAGGCTCCTCCTCGTCCTCATCATCTACGACAACCGCCTTTCTCTTGTTTCCCAGGAGCATCGCCGCAATACCGCCCCGAGGTAGACCGTCATATGGCTTTGAGAGATCCAATATCGTTTGAGGGGTGTCGTTTTGAACTGGTTTTGTCGAGCTTGCACCAACAAGCTGTGCCTGCGGTAGAGATGATAAGCCTGTTCCGGATGATGAAACAAGCAAAGGAGCAACTCGCTTCTTGCCGTCCTTCGTGATCGTAACACGCGATTTCAACTCGGCAATTCGCTCGGCCGTTTTGTCGGCGCTTTTCTCCTCAGGCTTTTCTGGGGGAGCTGGGGTTGATGTGCCGTTTGTATCGGCAGGCTTTCCTGCCGGTTTGACGCCATTTGTTGTAGTAGCAGTTTCTTTTTGCGCAGGGCCTGGATCCCCCATCAGCGCACCCATTCTCGATTCAGCTCCTCGTAACTCTTTCTCCTTGCTGTGGTTCTCTAGGTGAAGACCGTCAACGTCTTCGGCGGTCCCCATTCCCTTTCTGGACCCGCCATACTTTTGCAAGGCCTTGTCATTCTCTTCTGATTTCGCTACCCATCCAAGCTCCCCCGTCTCGAATTGCGCAGCGATCACACCACCATCTAGACTAGCAGCGAAGACTGTCTGTCCATCTGGAGTCCAAGCGAGATCGGAGATTGATTTGGACGCTATGTCCTGGACTATCAGGACGGGCCGAGATGTGTTCGTGTTCCAAATAGTCAGGGTTTTATCTTGTCCGGCAGACGCAATGACTGTTACCAAGCCGGGGGAGGCAGCACCATTGGCGTTCGAGTTTTCCTCCGGTTTTTGTGTATAGAACAAGCGAGGTGAAAACATGCAAACCTCAGTAGGGGCTTCATGTCCAATCAAGTTGATTTCGCTATCCCAGCCGGTACGCTCTATGATAGCGATACTGCTAACGGGGCCGTTGACTGCATTGGCCGCAGCAATGTGATTACCGTCAGGAGACCAGCTGCACCTCCGGAAATATGTCGTCAGCGGCGAGTGCTTGAACGGGACGCTAATCGAGGTTTCCAGGATGAAGTTGTTGACCATGTCATGCTGGGTCGCGTTCGGCGCTGGCGCGGTGTAGCGGAAGATCTTGATGGTTCTGTCATCGCTGGCCGTGGCAAAGAACTTGTTGGCCGGATCGAACGTAATGCCTTTGACATGGCTCTGATGTACCGCCAGTGTCTTGAGTTTCTCAAACGTATGCCCGGACCACACAACAATCTTGGAATCGAGGCCGACAGACACGAGGAGCGAGTTGTCGGGGGACCAGGCGAGGTCTTGCACATCGTTGTCATGGCCAACTAGTCGCTTATACGTCTTCCAGTTCTCGACTGGGGGCGGTTCGTTGGTACCTGAGAACCTAGTCAGCACTCTGCCCCTCTGCCCTTTACTACGTATTTGTCCCAGCATGTCTGACCATACCAAAGGTGGATGTGTGAGATGGCGGGTTGCTGTCGAGATGGTAGATACAGATGATCTTGTCGTCGGCGCCGGAAGCGAGATAGCGGCCGTTGGGTGAGAATCGAACGGAATGGATAGTTCCGAGATGGTGGCTCATGTGGCAGAGCTGCCGGGGTTTCGTGTAGTTTCTGTCATGGGAGTTGAAGATGGCCTCGACGGACCAGACGCGGACATGGCCATCTCCGCCGGCGGTAGCCAGTCTCTTGCCGTCGGGGGAGACGTGGCAGCTGTAAACCTCGAAGTCCTTCTGTTCGCCTGGAAGGCCAAGGCCAGACAACGGTTAGCTGGAGATTCGATCATGACCAGAAGGCGTGCTCGGAAGCTGACAAGGACAAAACGCACCACTATGGCTTAGCCATGAAGGCTTGATAAGATGCATCTTTGGATCGGGTTTCTCAATCGATACGGTGTATTCATGTCGGGTGTGACGCCGTCAGTCCAGGGAAGTTGTCCGAGCAAAGACAACAACGGCCGGCCAACTTTTTTGAAGGTGGAAGTGGAAATAGGTGGAATAGAGGGATTGATTGGGATGCGCGACAACGGGAACGTGGGATGGATTGCGCCGCGTCAGTCGCCCTGGCCTACCTAACTGCTCCTCGTTCCGTCCAGGGCAGGGGTGTTGTTCTAGTTCTGGAAACAGCCAATTGGTAGGCGCTTCTTGGGGGAGCTTGGATTGATTTGTGCCATCCCCGGCCTGCTCTGTGTGTGAGTGCGCGCCCTGAGATGTCTAGGTAGGTAGGTCTTGGCAGGCCCAGCAACCTTGCAGTGAAGTCGGGATCCCGCTTCCATGGCGCTGTTGCCCCCGGCATCTGCGTGATAGCGGGCTTGCCTGCCCTGTGGGAGATGCAGCTGTGGCCGAGAGGGTGCTCTGTTTCCTTCCATCAACCTTCTGTAAGAACTTCTTTGGAATTTCCTCATCCGTTTCAACTCTGAACAAACCCTTTTTACAAGGCGAGACCTCTACGGCCATGGTTCCCGTCACTTCCTTGCTTTTGCGTTTTTCTTCTCTTTCCTCACTTTCCAATCAAGCCGTTCCGTCGATTTCGTCTTAGCAAGTTCAGCTAAATCTCATGGTATCAACCACGAGCGCCTTGATCCTCGACCACCTCCATCACGTCTCCGCTTAAGACACTTGGCCAGGTACACACAGCACCCTACAGTTTCACGGCGTACATCTCAAGTTGTGCCCTGTCACCACGATATGTCCTTATGAACTCTACTAGGTCTCGATTGGCTTCACTGGGCAAGACTTGTAGCACGATTCAGATTTAAAACGGAATATGGTCGGAAACCCACCACAGTTCGGTAACACATTCGGTATTTGCGCTTCCATACACACAGGAGACACCAACAGACAGGCCAGACAAAACACGGAATAACCCAACATCCAGATTGCACGATTCACAAACTCCAAATATCAACCGGCAGAGATATCCAACCAAAGAAATGCATGACAAGTGACGACAAACATGAGCCAAGCCCTTCTCGCCTGGTGTCTCCCGGCGAAGAAAGGGCGGAGACGGTTCGGACGGTGATCCGGTTTACTCGGCGGCAGCGACAGGAGCAGCGACTGGGGCAGCGGCAGCCTTCTTCTTGGGCGCAGCCTTAGGCTTAGGCTCCTTTAGTGCCAGACGTTAGCCAGAATGAATGATGGCAGTGGGGGAACTAGGTGGTAGGTGGATGACACGGTACCTTTGGCTCCGCGGTCGCCTTGTCGGCCTTCTTCTCCACCTTGTCGGCCGTCTTTGCAGCCTTCTTCTCGACCTTCTCCGTCACAGCCTTGACCTGTAGCTCGAGTTAGCACTGGGATGCTGCACGGGGGAGTGAACATGCACTTCGGCCAAGTCCGGGCATGACTACCACGAATTTCGCAGGGGAGAACGCTTGCCTTTTTTGCAACAGTGCTCTCCTTCTTCGGGGCCGCCTTCTTGGTCACGCCCGTAGGCTTGGCGCCTTTCGCAGGCGCAACCTTGGGCTCCTCAGAAGCTGTGGGCTTGGGCTTGGTAGTCCTCTTCACCGCCGGCGCGGCGTCGACGACGGGGAAGACGCGCGGCTTGGAGTTGCCGGTTTGCGACCGAGTACCTTCGCGAGGCATGTTGTCGTGATTAAGGTATATATAGGGAAACTGAAAAGGCAGGCGTATGAGCATACTATTATGGTAGAAAAAGCGTGACTACAAGACAGAGCAAAGCGTTGGGCGCAAATGTGGTCGCGGAGGAGATCTCGCGAAACAGGTCCCGCGCAAACCTTGCGCAAGCGACACAACAATGCGATGCGCCAGATGTCGCAAGCTGGGGGGTTCGACTTACAGTACAGTAATACAACAGCAGCGAAAATGAAGCAAAGATGCTTTTCGCGAAGATACGATGGACTAAAGCTGTTCTCACAAAAAGGCCAGATGGTGAAGAGAAGAGAAGAGGGGGGAAGAGGGAAGAAGAGAGGTGTGTCGTAAGGTATGTCGTCGCGGGTCGCAAACGAAAAACAACAATGGTACGGTAGGTCGGGCGGCGGGCACACCACACCAAAACAGCGAGGTTGGGGCCTCGAGCGTCGGCGGACTATTGGACTCGTAATAAACACCCACCTTTTCTAATCAAGCAGGGCTACGACATTCGTGGACCTCACAAGCTCCTCCTTTCCGCTTCTCTCGTTGCAATGGCGGCCAGAGCCAGCGCCAGGAAAGGAGCTCCAACCGGGCCTCGAGCTGGCGGATGTCGGGCGCTGCGCCGTGCTGTGCTGCTGGCTGCTAAAATGAGTAAGGAGAGCTTTGTTTTTTGCCGCTGATAAGAGTAACCCGTAACGCTAACAGCTTCTCACAGAAAGCCCGGAGGCGTCTCACCAAGCAGCCGCTGGCGGTAGACCAGGCAATGGCTCGGCCTAGGCTCTAAGTGGATGGCTCCAATGGTGGTAGTGGTAAAAAAAAAAAAAAAAAAAAACCACATGATGAAAAAGGACATTACCGCCGTTTTGCTGGGTCGACCGACTTCCTGACCGGCAACGGGAAAGTTGCAGAAAGCCGGGTGGTGAAACAATGTGTTGGTTGTTATCCCTCGGCAACAGAATGGCCAAGGCCATGTTGAGATACTCTTGGGTGCCATGCTTCTGCACAGTATGTAGTGACTGATCTGAGCAACCGTAGGCGGTTGCCACGTTGTCAGCCTACACAATAAGCCCTCGCCGTACGGAATCGAACGTGGAATGGGCTTCTGAGCATGACACTGACGTAGCCAGGGCAACCTGGGCGTCCGAAGACCGGCGGTCCTGTTCTGAGTGACTCGAGAGAGTACCATTGAGGATGTTTTAGGAAACAGGAGGATGGTCAAGATCCCTCAGGGGAACGATGGAAAGTTGATGAAAGAGCATGTCAATACATTGACATGCCGATTCGGAAGCACCATCTGATCTTTTGTCTGCAAGGAAACGCCCTGTCGGCCCGAACGCCCGTTTTCCTTTGGTTCCCAAGCTGGCAGATCATACCTCTATGTAGCTTGTCGAGATCGCACGGTAAGGATGGGACCCACTAACGTCTTTTCTAGGGGCTATCGGTCAGTGAACCCCACGTGCATGGACCCTGGGATCGGTGCTCGCGTAGGTGAGGATTTGAAGCTATTCAGACATTTGGGTTGCATGGTATGAGCTCACCGCGGCGGATCAGTAAAGGCGCGGGGTGAGGCGTAGACCAGTCAATGAGGATGATTTCCTTTGACACCTGTACGGCAAGATGAAAACATGTACTCACAGCCATGATCACAACAACCTCCTTAATGAAGTTGGAAAAGTCGAAGCTCAAGCAATGCAAGGAAACTGAATGGAAAGAGCGCAGAAGCCACAATCACTGACAGGCATCATCCGTCGTCAAGGTTCCAGGACGGTGTAAATTACCCCCAGCGGGTACAGTGGAAGCAACCCCACGCTTCAGGGGCAGCAACTGCAGGGTCCATTAGCGCAGCAGGGCAGCTATAGCGCACTACGCAAATACCAAAGTTGAACGTCATCTCTTAAGCTCTACAGTGGCTCAGTGGCTCCAAACACTACTACAGGTGTTAAGGTGCCTTGAAGTTGTAATTTCTTGTAGCTTAAATCATATGGTCAGGGGGCTTTTAAAGTGATAAAACTCTGGTATATCACAGCAAGGATTCTAGCCTTCTGAGTACAGTTAGAAAGAGGATTTGGGGTAAGTGCAGGTGGTTGCAACTGCCCGAGTGCAGCGGCTTGCAGATTTTTAGGTATTGAAATCCAGGCGAACACAAAGGTGTATTCTATTCTAGTAGCTATAAGACTGCACGACTGCACCTTACAGCCACCAAAACTGGATTTCTGCTACCGCCATACCGCTAAACCGGACACGGCCTTAGGACTACCATCACGCAAATTTACCAGGCCATCAACCAGCTCGTCAAAGGCTTTCACTCACTCCTCACTCAAATCATGGTAACAAAACCCACCCGGCGTCTTCTGACCGTCACAACCGGCCTCGTCCTCATCTACCTCCTCTTTCCCAACCTTTATTATTACGGTGATTACATCCGCCAAACAAATCCATTCTCCGGCCAGCGCTCCATCGAACAAGCCTTCACACCCACCGACTCTGAGCTCGCCTGTCTCCGCGGTGGCGGCGGCCATGGCTCTTTTCCCGGGTCTGGGTCTGGGTCTGGGTCTGGGTCCGAGAGCAACAGTAACAACGAAAACGGAGATGGCCACCCATCCCACCCCTCACCAGAAACTTCCATCCCCAACTTAGTCCACTTCATCTACGTCTTCGCAAACCCGCATACTCACCCTTCAGCCGGGCACTTCGACTTTCTGTCCTACCTCGCACTGCACGCCGCTCTCGTTTCTCTGCAGCCGACCGTCCTCAACTTGCACTACACGTACCTCTCTTCTCCTCCGTCTCCTGATCCGGGCGCCGATCCGCTCTCTAACCCCTGGATCCGGAGGCTGGCGCAGAAGTGGCCGGACAAGTTCAAGCTGGTTCACCACCCGCCGCCACCAGCAGCAGAGGAAGGGGCAGGTGGTAGCAAGACAAGCAACACGCAGTATGCTCATCTGTCGGATACTCTGAGGCTGCAAATCCTGCTGGAACAGGGGGGGGTCTATCTGGATATGGATGTCTTTGCTTTTCGCTCCTTTTCCTCCTTGTTGTCCCCAGCAGGAGGAGGAGGTGATGGCCATTGGGACACAATGCTAGGCTACGAAGGCGGCAGCCGCTGGGGCCTATGCAACGCTGTAATCGTTGCTCGCCCTAACGCGACGTTTATCAGGCGATGGCTGGACACATACGAGAATGTGGATCTGGAGAAAGAGGCGTGGAATTATCGGAGTGTTTTGCTGCCCAAGGAGCTTGCTGAGGAAGCAAACGTGTACGGAAGCGGTGACGGGGTAGGCAAAGGAGAGGCAAGGGGGGGGAAAGATGGGAAGGATTATGCAAAGGGAGATGTCTGCGCCCTACCTCCCGATGCCTTCTTCTGGCCCACTTGGACATGGAGACACGTCGAGTGGATGCATACCCCCTTGAAGACAAAAGAGGAAAAGGAGTATTGGGAAGGACGGATTGCCAGGACTGGAGGAGCATTGTATGAGAATCAGATGGCGTATCATGCTTGGAGACAGATGGCATGGGATAGGTATTTGAAGTGGTTGACGCCCGAGGTGATTAGGAAGAAGGATACGAGATTCAATTTGTTGGTGAGAAAGTTCTTGGAGGATGACTTGTGAATAGGGGAGTGCGGTGGGAATGAGGAGATAGAGTTATGACGGGCAACCCCTGGGTATCTTGAGGTTCCGGTTTGGTGTTTGTCGAGATTAGGAAGAACTACATTTGAGGTTCTGCGCTGACCTGGGAGCTTAGCGTCCGGGACTTCCCAACGCTTGTAATACTATCTCAACGCTTAGGAGCGTTAGTTAATGGTTAGGAGGCTTGAACAAAAGTTTCTTATGGCTTCATCCTTCAGGAGATGCCTTTATCCCTTCTCATTCTTCCTTTCGGCGCTGTCCTTCATCCAGGCGCCCTGTTTCTTGCTTGGGTCGTCATTGTAACCGCCAATGGTTTCAGCCTTAACCTCCCTCTTACCGTGCAGGGTCTGCAGCTGTACTCCTGCAATATCAAGGCAGCATTAAGGTATGCCAGGAGCCTTCTTTACCTCTACTGAGCTGAGCTGTGTTCGTTATATAGGCACGGGTACCTAGGTACCTCTACAAACCAATACCACCCTTGTACTTATCATGATCTTTTCACTTCTTCTTTTCTCCTTTATTAGCTAGAGTATATACACCATGGAATATGCTGTAGATGCCAGATGGTGAGGTAGATTTGAAATGGGAATGGCCTCATCATCATCAACAACAACAACAACAACAACAACAACAACAACAACAACAACAACAACAACAACAACAACAACAACAACAACAACAACAACAACAACAACAACACAACTGTGTCATTGATTAATGTAAGCATTTTTGGGATTATATCATTCGCACATGAATGTGTGCCTAGGTAGAGCCCAGTAATGGGAGGGTCTTGGTGAAGGGTCAGTTCAAGTATATAGTCAAGTAGAATGGCAGAGACATGTAAGGCTTGATTGCTTCTGTCTGATCAAAGCCTTCCAGGCGTAAAAAACCAGATTAAATACAAGCTGATCGACCTTCCCACACTAGAGCCGCTGCTAAGATTTTCTGGGGTTTCTGGTTATATAATCCCCCATGTCTACCTAGCCAATGTGCACACAATTCTTTTTTGCCTTCATTGTGTTTCCAGATACCACCGCCTTGAGAAAGGGCAGATAGTCCCGGATGAGGACATTGAGTTTACAGGTTACCGCAGATGCTAGCACCTTGCACGTCATAGCCGTAATTCTTGTTGTTGGAGAACAACACCCTAAAAATACAGCATTAATCTCATGTGCACAAAGCACGGCCTATTGCAAAGGTGCAGTGTCAACTTACCAGCCACTCCGATACAAGCCACATGCATTGGTGATCTGGCTGTTGGCGTAGGCGTCCTCGCTTGAGTAGCAGAGCTGGTTGCCCGAATAGTCGCAGGTGTAGGCGGTGACCGAATTGTGCGTGAAGAGCATGATAGCGCTATCATAATGCCTGCCACTCCCACAGAATCCCTGAAGCTTAGACACGGCGGCGTCACAGTCGCCCGAGTTCAAGGTGTGGCCAGTACACTAATTTGCAATGTCAGCCAGATACACGATAACGACATCATCCAACGCACCGAGCGACGTGAGTCAGTCCCTCGTTCATCAGCGTTACGACACTGTCGAACCTCTCCAGATATGGGTTCAGAAGACGGGGGTATAAAAAGGTGTGCACTGGAGCCTTTCGGGATTCACGTACACGATGTTGGTCTCGAGTGCTCAGATTGGCACGCCTCACTGCGCGTCCGGCCGGCGGAGAGATATCCGCGGTGTCAACGCGGTACGGGTGCAGATGACCCGTCTCATTAACACGGACGGCATAAACGCCATTCTCGAGTCCAGCAGGTATGATGTAGGCCTGGCCCAGTGCGATGAAAGAGGCGATAGCGGCGATGTTCTTGAACTGCATGGTGACTGATGGGGAAGGCTCCTTGGTAAGGGGATATCAGTATCGAGATAACAGTCAGTGTAGAGGGTAGAAAACGTATGATGCTCTTGGTCTTTGAGAGAATGTGCTGAAGAGAGAGCTGCTGTTGATTTCAAGTCATCAGGTCGCAGAACTTGCTGATCCTTTATACTTTTTTTTGGGTAGTACTGTGCCGTCTATCTCTCTTTCTGGAAAAGACCTCTGGACACTGTCTCGGCCCCGATTTCGTTTCCCTCTCCACCGAACTCGGCGTCCAAGTTTGTGATCAGTTAATCAGTGGTCTGATTAATCCGTGCTAGCTTTGCGAACTTCAAACTAACAGACGGACAAGCATGCGGTTTACAAGCCCAAGTAGACAGGAGCCTAGGGATTGCACATGCTTGTTGTTCCCTGTCGATACATCGCTCCTGGACGCCCGAGCCCAGAATCCCCGAGCCGGCCTGTCAGCAACCTAAGCCAGCACGTTGTGTGTTTACAGTAGTGTTGGTGATATCTCCGGCGGAGTAGCGGCCAGCCATTCATATATACCTACGTCTAGTGGAGCCCTCAGTCGCCTCTTCCAGTCAACGGCCGCGCAACTCTACCCCAAGCCCGCTCGGGACGAGCCGAGCCTTCTTATTATTAGCCTTGTCATTACTTCTACACTAGCAGAGTTTTCTAGGGTCCAAACTGTCGGGTACACGACGTGTAGCAGATGAACTTTTGATTCGCTACAGGAGTACCTCTGTGGATGGTTCGATCCTTCGATATCACTTCAAGTTACATTTTCATTGCCAACCTCCCAAATGTACCTCTACATCATTCCATTACTCCATCGCACCCCCCCATCCTTTTATCATCCCTAAGCTGACATTCATCATTCCACTTCGCAGTGTAGGCCACATGAACAATGATTTCCCGTAGTCAACAAGCATCTATCTAGGTACACTATAGGATATGCCTCTTCCCGATCAGAGGAACTTACCGCATATTGACTATGGTAACGATAGACGGGACGGAGGTGCGGCTGCTGCTGCTGCGGCGGCAGAGCAACACAAGAACGATAATGCGCCGCCAACACGTCTAAGCCTGCAAACCTTTTAATCATATCAAGGACGATCTAGGCTTTCCTCCGTCCGCAGGTTGATGCCGCTCTTCCGTATTTTCGAGTCTGAACAATATGAGCTGGAAGAATAGCAACCAATCTTCTTTCCATGCCGAGCTCGTTCCGGGTCCTACCTCGCCTGTCTGACGGTGTCACCTTCCTAGTGGAATATGTACAACGCGAGCTGTTCTCCGCTCTAACATGAAGTGTCTGGAGGTAGAGTTCCTTGACGCGTATTGATTCGAATCTCACCTGCATAGGAGTATTGGTCCCCCCCTAGCGCACAGGGGCGAGTTCTACGTGCGGGCCCTGAACTGTAACTTACCAATCGTGCGTTTCTGGCAACTCTAACGGTTCTTAGTGGATTTGGTGAAGATAGTGAGACTAAGCCTTGGTCGCCTAAGGCTTCAAGGCATCTATATAGAGATCTAGGGTTAGGTGGATCCTTTTTGATAGGTAGCCTGGCTTCATCCCTTCTTCATCTCCTTCCTGGCGCCGTCTTGCTTAGGTAGTTGGCTGTGATTAGATACTTCTGTGATGACTGGGGACTGCCTCGTGATGCTTATCAGCATCGTCAGCAGTTCGATAGTTAGCTCGCTAAACTGATGGCGTCGAGAGGGGCTCAGGTAAGTTTAACGGTGGCCGAGACTCCAGCTGGAGTGAGTTTGAGTCTCGCGGCGCGGCCAGAGGCCGCCAAACATGTTATAGAGGCAAGGCTGATGCCGAGCGTTGAGGTTCTGTTAAAGTAAGCCTCAGCAACCCTAACCCATATTACCTGTGGGGAAATGCTGTGTAACAGATGCTGTAGAATACGAGCACGAGCAGGGGTGTATATCAAGTAGAGTGCAGACTGTGTATTGTGTAGAGATCTGGTGGGTTAATCCCTTACACAAAAAATCTTATCGAGGTGGTGCCAGGGAGGCCTGCTTACCACACAAGCGACTGGGCTGGCCACCTTGGTTACCTCTTTTATCTGACAGATGCCCATGAAACGGCGCATTACTGTCACAGCATTACTGCCATGCTCCTGTATATAGATAGAGAGTGCTATACTGTAGTAGTGCAGTCAGCTGAGTGCAGTACAGCTCGGCAGGCATTCCTGTTCCTCGCACAACAATCAAAGTCTTAGCTTAGGCCCTGATCGGCTGGCTGGAAAGGCGAGAAGACGTCCTGAAAGACTAGGTAATAAAGTAGGTATAAAAGGTCATACCCTATACTTTTGACTTTCAGGGGCTTTGCAGACAATGACACTGTTTTCCAGATATTAATTGTCTGTCAGACAATGCTTGTTGCGGTTTAGGGTTTCCCGCTTCGGTCCCTGGTCGTCTGGCGTTCTTCGGGAGAAGGGCACCAACTCCTCAATTCTTTTTTCCAACTCGCTCGTCTGTTGCGCGTTGCTCATGAGCGGTTGAATTGGAGCATTCTGAGTCTTGTCAACCAGTCTGAAGATCCAAACCTACGCAGCAGGCCACTGGGCCTCCAACAATGGGACAATTCACACTGGGCCGTCGAGATGAGGAACTTCGTTTTAAGAGGCGATAGAGGAACTCAGGGACGTGGAAATCGCAATAGGGATTCTTCTCAGTGGTTGTCCTTTAGAAAAATAACGGCTTGAAAGTACCTATTTTATACTCAGGATAGCAACAAAGGACCGAGAACGGATCAAAAACAAATCGACACATAGAGATTTCGCCTCATGACGATGCCATTGTTGATCAGGGGCAGTTGATAGCAGGGGTTGGGGGTAATGACACGTTCGGGCCCATGTAGAGGCTCGGCCTGAGTGATTCGGTCCCACTAGCCGAGAGCCCATCCCCTTTCTGGCGCTGTAATGCGAATGAGTCATTTGCATTGATAGTACCTTCAACTTGTAGTTCTAGTAGTCAATATACATAAAATGATTATGGCTCTGTTCAAGAACGGTGAGTGTATATAAAAGGCACGTCGTGTGCATGAAAGTGACACTCAACTCGAGATCATACACATATAAAACCAATATCAATTATTGTTGTCGTCAAACCAACTACGCCAAACCCCAACCCAGACAAATCTCAAGATGAACCCCAAGGACCAGATACGCAGTTGGACCCGTGAGGTCGACAACACCATCTACACTTACTCAACCGACCCAAGCCTGATTGACCTCGCAGCCCTCAACTCTGCCCTGGCTTCCGACACCGTCTGGTGGGGGCGAGCGCTGCCAGAGGAGGCGTTGAAGCGGATGGTAGACCACTCGTATAACTTTGCGCTATATGTCACAGAGAAGGGACACAACGAACAAGGTAAGGGCTTTTGTTTCAAGAACAGATAGAACACACACACACACACATACACACACACACGCACACGAGACTTGCACATGACTAAGACAACCCCACCTTCACAAAGACGGCTCCAGCCAGCAGCCACCCCAAAAGCTACAAATGGTCGGTTTCGCTCGCCTCATAACCGACTACGTAACCTTCGGCTACCTAACCGACGTTTACGTGCTGCTCGCGCACCAAGGCAAAGGGCTGGGTGCGTGGATGATGGAGTGTCTCAACGAAGTGCTGGAGCAGTGGCCCGAGCTCAGGCGGGTCGTGCTATTCACGGGCGACGTGTACGCCGCGAAGCTGTACGAAAGGACGCTGGGGATGAGGGATACGAAGGAGAGTGGGGGAACGTCGATGGTTATGCAGAAGAGGGGGCCGGGGGCCGTGGCGAGGAAGATGGGCGATTAAGTCAGTACGGGAAGGGAGACACAAGAGAGTTTTGGTTCAATGGTGGTATATCATGAGACAGACGAGTTGTAGTTTAGTTTCCTGGGTTAGGTACGTGCAGCAGGCAGGTAGGTCGGCAGGTGTTGATTGGCCATTGGGAATCTCATCTCATACAGCAAATGAAAACGAAAAAGAAATTTCACGCCTTGGCTGTTGCTGCTCCCGTCTTCTTGTACGCCCCGCCGTTTTGCCTCCTCAGCTCAATGGCACGCTTGTACGGCGGTGCCGTGGGCGGCTGAACCGGGTCGAGTGAGACGTGGTCATCTGGGAGCTTGTAGGATGCGTCCGAGTCGAAGGCGGACAGATCGCCACAAGCGACAAAGGGGGCCACCCATCGGATATCCTTCAGGGGCTCGTTGGTAAGGTCCTCCACCTCGACGTCGTAGATGCCGTCCTTATCTGCTGGCGTCTGGGTGGCACTTTTTGTTGTTGATTCCTCCTTGGCTTGCTTCTCGGCCAACAACTCGGCAAGCTTGTTGCCGACGCCAAGAGGCTCTTCGAGGTTCGCTGTGAAACCCTCGGGAGGCTGGAAGTTGATGCAGACAATGAAGGCCTCGACACTACTGGCGCGCGAAGAGCGGGGCTTGGCGACGTAGACCTTTTCGAAGAAGACCTTCAACTGGGCATAGAGAAGGTCGACGTTGCGGCCCCGGAAGATCTTGGCGACGAACTTGCCGCCAGGCTTGAGGACGCAGAGGGCGAGGTTGAGAGCTGCGAAGAGGAGCTGCGACTGCACGTAGATGTCGAGGTCGTGCAGGCCCGTGACGTCGGGCGCGCCATCGCTGATGACCAGATCCACTGGGTGTGACGCTTGCTGGTTCATGGTGCTGGGATCGAAATCGGGGTCCAACGCCTTGAGCAGAAGCGGGACCGTGGCGGGATGTGTGATGTCGGCGCGGAGGGTGATGATTCCTGGCAGAGGGCTGATGGGCTGCAAATCGATTGACACAATCTTGACCTGTTCCCTGGGAGCTGGCGTGCTCTGCTGAGTCTCTTGCACGTTCTGGACCTCATCCTGAGCGTCTTGCTCCTCGGGGAAGACGTTGAGCATCTGTTGGCGGAACTTGGCCTCACGGTCTTGCCAAGCACAATGGCCGAACTTCTCTCCCTTGATGAGAACCCTCGATAGAACCTGAGACCAGGAACCGGGGGCAGCACAGAGGTCGACCACACGAGTGACATTTTCAAACAAGTTGAACTCTGTAAGAAACGCACGGTGTTAGCAGCGATACACTACTTGACATGAAGGGAACAAGCAACGATTCTTACCTTCGTCTAGTTGAAGAAGCTTGAAAGCACTTCTGGCACGCCATCCTTGCTCCTTAGCAAGGCGATAGTAGGCGTCACGCTTGTCTTTTGATGATTTTCCCATTTTGAATGCTTCACTCACTTAAGTTGGGTCAGATGATGAAATGCGAGTGGGTGATGAGAGTGAATGAGCTTGTGAAAGAGACTGGGCCCCACTTTTGCCCTGTGACGGGTCAAGGTCGCTGTCGCTGGGCGCCGAATTGGGTCCGTCTGCTGCAAATTACCTAGTCACCGCCAAAAAAGATTCTGCCGGCATAATTACCCAGCACCTTGGCGGCCCTACCAATCGCACGTTGAAGACGCGCATATCTGAATGGAAAAACTTTGGAGAGAAGTATGATTCTTCAGCCATCGGATGTCGTCTCACGTATTGTTCTCCCCATCGAAACCAAGTTAACTGTTTCCACGTCCTATTCTGTCGACACTCTCTCCAGGCTTGCTGGCCAGAATAGGTAGGCGGTGTCATTTACAGCACATGAGCTAGCCTGTTCTAGCTAGAGGCTGCTGCAACCTAGCTGCAAGGTGGAGCCAAAATTTCCATTTTACTTTTACAAAGTACAGCCATTTTCACTGAGCATGAGAACAAACAGCCTTCAAAGTTCATCTGTGCATCCCAACAAACACTGATACCCGACCCCCTTTTTTCACCCAAACACGACGACATACAAACACCATGGCCGTCGACAAGAAGCGCAAGAACACAAAAGCCCCCGCCAGTGGGCCAAAGCGTCGCAAGACACAACAGTCGTCCAAGCAGACCAAGCGACCTGTTTCCGTTGATGCGCTGCCATGGCAGACGGTCGACATTCCCGAAATGTTCGATGACGCCGAGGGTTTCTTTGGTCTGGAGGAAATTACCGGTGTTGATGTCGTAAAAGACGGAGATGTTGTCAAGTTTGTAAGTTTTGGTCATGGATGATATCAGCGACAGGACAGGACATGAATGAACTCACATATATCTGTAGATGGCTGCGGTCCCCAAGTCGGAGGCGGAGGTAGAAGATGACGGCGAAGAGTTTGGTGGTTTCGACGATGAAGAGACACCGAAACCTGCTGAGACTGTGGACCAGGAAATCGACACATCAGATTCCAAGGCCGAGGCAGCGAAAACCCCTGTCAAGAAAACGAAGGCCTCCAAGGACCAGAAGAAGCCGAGGGAGCAGCAAAAGCAACAGCCAAAGAAGGAACAGCCAAATAAGGCAGCCAACAAAAAGAACGCCGAGGACAAGAAGAAGGCCCGCAAGAACGACAAGACCGCTGTCGAACTCAAGGACCCCGAACTAGAAACCGACCTCTTCACCAAACTGGAGGAGCTTCCTGAGCCTGAAGAGGAGGAAACTGACATGTCCGAATGGGTACCACTCGATTTGTCACCTCAAATGATCTCGTCCATCGCCAAACTCAAGTTCTCCAAGCCCACCGTGATTCAGTCCAAGGCTATTCCCGAGATCATGGCTGGTCACGACGTTATTGGAAAAGCATCCACCGGTTCAGGAAAGACGTTGGCATTCGGAATTCCCGTTGTCGAAAGCTGGCTGAACGCTGTTGAGACGAGGAAGCAGAACAAGGAAGAGAAGAAGGGCGCTACAGCGCTGATTTTGTCGCCCACCAGAGAACTTGCCCAACAGATCAGAGACCATCTTCAAGCGCTCTGCAAGGGTCTTCCTACGGCACCTTACATTTGCTCGGTTCTTGGTGGCATGGCCGTACAAAAGCAGAAACGCCAGCTTCAGGTCGCCGATATTGTCATTGCTACCCCGGGCAGAATGTGGGAGGTTATGAGCTCAGACAACTCCGTGCTCGCTTCTCTAAGGAATATCTCCTTTCTCGTGTTGGATGAGGCGGATAGACTTCTGAAGGACGGCCACTTTAAGGAGGCCGAGGAGATTTTCAAGGCTCTCGACAGGCCACCGGTGGAAGAGAACAACGAGGATCAGAAGATGGGCGGTACCGATGCGGAGGGACAGGAAGAGGAAGCAGAGGAGAGCGAGGAGGAGGAAGAGGAAGAGGAAGAGCACGTTAACAAGAGGCAGACTCTCATTTTCTCCGCCACGTTCAACAAGAACTTGCAGCAAAAGTTGGCCGGAAAATCCAAGTTCAAGGCGACGAGCACCCAAGACATGGAGTACCTTCTCCAGAAACTCAACTTCCGCGAGACCCCCAAGTTTGTCGACGCCAATCCCGTCCACCAAATGGCCGAGAACCTTAAGGAGGGTCTCATCATGTGCGGCGACATGGAGAAGGATCTCTACCTTTATGCCACTCTCATGCTCCAGCCCACACGGCGCGCGCTCGTATTTACCAACTCGGTCAACTCTGTCCGTCGCCTAACTCCCCTCCTCGAGAACCTCAATCTTCCAGCCTTCCCTCTCCACTCGGGCATGATCCAGCAAGCCCGTCTGCGCTCTATCGACCGTTTCAAGGCCAACGAAGGGGCGAAGAAGAAGAATGGTTCTGCGGCCATCCTGGTCGCCACCGATGTCGCCGCCCGTGGTCTTGATATCCCCGAAGTTGACCTCGTCATTCACTACCACGTCCCTCGCGCCGCCGAGGACTACGTGCACCGCTCCGGTCGTACCGCGCGTGCCTCCAACTCGGGTATAAGCATCCTGCTCTGCGGACCCAAAGAAGCCGTGCCGACGCAGCGCCTTGTTGCCAAGGTGCACGCCCAAGCCGAGGTCAAGGCCGGCAACTCGGGCAACAACACCAAAAAGCTCGTATCGAGCGGTCTCCGCACCATCGATGTTGACCGGCGCATCGTCGCCAAGTTGCGGGAGCGTGTCGACTTGGCCAAGAAGATTGCGGATGCGGTGCAGGCCAAGACCATGGGTGGGAAGGAAGACGACTGGATGAAGAAGGCGGCAGAGGATCTGGGCGTTGACTATGACTCGGAAGAGCTTGAGAAGGCGGGCAAGTGGGGCGGCAAGGGTAGCTTCAAGAAGCAGAAGCAGAAGGAGGCACAGCAGATGAGCAAGGGCGAGTTGGCGTCGTTGAGGGCTGCGCTGAGGGATCTCTTGAGCAAGAGAATCAACACGGGCGTCAGCGAGAGGTACCTCACTGGATTGGATGTTCGTGAGCTGCTGAAGGGTGAGCAGGGGCTATTTTTGGGCCAGGTGGACGGATTGGGCTTGGATGATTAGATGCGGATCCATGGCTGTGGCATCGCAGGTTTGTTTTACGGTTAAGCTTTAGTCTAGAGCGGTGGTCTTCATATGGTACCCGGTTTCTTCATTCTGAGTATAGGTTAATGTTTTGCATTCTCATGGTGTTTTGTTCTATTAGGTACCAGAACAACGGTTCACGTCTTGGGCTACGCTGCCAAGTGAGACAGGGTCCATGGATCCATCAAGGTCTCCATCTTCCCCATGGCCTAGATTCTCAGTGCAGTGGAAATCGAGACCCGATGCGACGTTTCCCGGATTTGGTTTCATCATCCGGAGAACGTTCCGATCCGCCGCTATGATTTTCTCCACCCGGCCCGTCAAAGTACCCCACCCCGAGCAGCAGGGTGTGTAAACCTATCAGGCTTGTCTGCTTCTAGTGTACAGCGAAGCATTGGGGGCATTTGTTGTCGATCGGTTCGGTGCTTCGTTGGGCATTCGAGCAACAAGGGAAACGTCACTCTTGCACCGCAGTACAGTTTGCCGCGTGGATGGCCTCATCGGGTTTCATACAAAGACTGAAGGGACTGACTGACAATTAGTGTAAAGAAAGAGCTGAGACTGACACTCCACTCACTGTATCCAGACTTTCATTTGTACAGTACACTACACTACATACTGCCTATGTATTACTTCGAACTAATCGCGCACATCCTCCAAAGGACGGGAACCGCAGTGGAATCTCCCGTGTCTCAACGATTATCTCCCGTCACACACCTTTCCCCTCCAACGTTCGACGTGTGGCGCCTTTGATTTGCCCTGTACACTGGAACCACTCGTCCAGCAACCAGTTCATTCCCCTCTTTGCTTCTCACGATCGCTCATGCCATAGCCTTTTACATAACCTGACAGTGACAACAACAATACGCTTGATCGTAAGACCAGTGTCGTCATTCCGGCCCCTTTTATCCGACGGTTGCCGAGATAAGCCAATCGCAGTTCGCTACCCTTTGTTCTTGGTCCATCGTCGCCCAATATCGGCTCAACACGACAGCACCTTTGGTGTTTTGGCAGCAACACGCCTTCCCATCTACTTCAGGCAAGTATCCACGGTGGGAAAAGCGCATTATTGAGTTTAAAGCCTGGAACGACGGCCCGATCCTTCTTCCTACAACCAAATTCAAACACAAACACTGCGCCCTACACAATACGAACCACCTACCGACCGACCGACCGACCGACCGAACGAGCGAAGACACATACGCCTAATACCGCCCGCTCGCCGTGATGGCTGGCAACGGTTCTCTCCCTAGCCTTGCTAGTCGGGTATCTGTCATCGAGCGGATTCCGTCTACGCCATCGCTAAGCGAAATCCAGCGTCCTCGAAAACTTCGTCTCCTGATTGCCGCAAACGGCCCTCGAGATGTCGCCTTCGCGCAAGCCATCGCCGTTCGCCTGTCGAAGGAGCCGCAAATAACAACACGGGCGATAGTAGACGACATGACCCACCGGTTAGCGCAAGAGATTATGGTATACAAGAACAGGAACTTGAGGGCAGTTGGACCCGACGGCCTTACGGGCAAGGAGATGGAAACATATCAGCAGCAAGCCGATGAACTGGTGGAATGGGCCGACCTTCTCGTCATTGCCCCCATCGATGCGGACCACCTGGCGAGGATGATGTGCGGTATGGCGGATACGCTGCTGCTGGAGGTATTGAGGGGCTGGGATGCCTCTAAGCGGATACTTCTCATACCTGGCATGACCACTCACATGTGGGAGAACCCAATGACGAAGAGGCAGATCAGCAAGCTTCATCGGAAATGGAGCTGGATCCGGGTCCTTCCCCCCATTCTGTGGCACTACGACGACAGCCCGAACCCGAAACGGATTGTGAAATGGGATGCGTTCAACGAAGTACTGGCCATCATCAAGAACCAGGCCGACCTGCTCAAGATCGGTCACACTGTCGAAGTATCCGTTCAGCAAGGAACATCCGCCGCCACAGGGAAGAAGGCCAGAAGCACACTACCACCAGAACTATGGAGCATGATTTTCGAATACACCAACGACTGGGAGCTAGCCACCTCCATGGGCGTCTTCACCACCATCCCGATGCCCGAGAGCGAAGGCTGGCGACTGCAGCCCAAAGACCCCAACGACCCGCTCCAGGTATTCATGCACGAGCTTGAATGGACGCTCCTGACAGCCGACACCAAAGCCATCTGCGAAAAAATCTCACAAGCGCCCGAATCCTTCCAAGACCTCTCGGCCTTAGCCGTCCATCTAATATTCAAGTTTGGCCTCACTGAAGTCCTCACCTACATTGAGTCCAACTTCCCGCACCTCTTCAAGTGTTTTGACGGCAAGACGATCCCTACCAAAGCTTCGGCCTACTACTACCGCACCGACATCCTCGAATGGTGGGCGCGCTCCCCTTCCTTCTTGGAAAAGCAGTACGACACGGAAGCGCTCAACCTGGCCTCCATGCGCGGCTCCATCCCCGTGCTGGAATGGTGGCGCCGCTCTGGCCTTCCCCTAAAATACACCGAGTCCGCCTTTGAGCTAGCCACCTCTCGCGGTCACCTGGACGTGCTACAGTGGTGGCGGGACGCCTCTCAGCGCGAACACTCGTCCCGAAACATCTCCTTAAAACCGGGCCGCTCCCTGCTGATGGCGGCGCAGTACGGCCACGTGGAGATCATGCGCTGGTGGCTCGAGCAGTCCGGGGTGCCCTTGGAGCACCAGGAGCACGTGTGCAAGATAGCGAGTAGATGGGGCCAGGTGAAGATTCTGGACTTGTGGCGTGAGCTGAGGGGGGACGATAAGATGCAGTTCGATAACCAAATTCTGATAGAGCCGACCTTTCATGCGCATATACCGGTTCTGGAATGGTGGCGGAGATATGCGCATGGGGAACTACCTGGGATGAATGGGAGGAAGGGCAAGAGGGTGGAGTATAAGACGATGGATATCGAGGAGGCGCTGGAGGATTCATTGGGTGATCAGACGAGAGTGAGGAGATGGTGGGCGGAAAATGGGTTAAATTTGGGGCTGGGGACGAGTGAGTGGATGAAGGTTAGGTATTTGTGATGGAAGTGATGGGTTGGGATGGGATGGGCTAGTAATGCAAGTTGGAGATTGGGGATAACACATAACTCGAACGACCAAGGCGTCATGACACTAATGATTACGGCATCCTCAAAACTGGGATTTCTATAGATGGTTAATAAAAGGGACTTTCGCGTGGGCGCAACGAGAAGGAATAAATATACCATGGTATCTGTCAGCTTGGGCGGGAATCAACTGTCATGCAATGCCGTGATAGAAAAGAGGAGTTCCTGTGTTGGTTGCGTTCAATATTGAGGTTCACGACGAAATGCATTTTATAGGGGAGGTTCACAAACAAGTGCATTTTATAGGGACTTGGTTTGGGCTATCTGTCATCAAGGAGTGATTGATAGCCGCTTGCCCGGCTAGCTCAATCGGTAGAGCGTGAGACTCTTAAGGAGTTCCTCCGTAATCTCAAGGTTGTGGGTTCGACCCCCACGTTTCATTTTTTCCAACGAAATCCGAGCTACGTTTTGCTCTCCGTCATATATGTCCCCTTCGTTTATCTTCACCTTTTTTGTTTCTTCTTCCAAAGCATGATCGTGTTTTCATCCACGACACTCCAACTATTTTCCCTCTTTCTTTCGCATAGTCGCGCTGTACCACCTTTCCTTTCTTATGCATTCATAGCCCTGATATGGCAGGAATCCATGATCAGAACTCTTTTGACATTTCTCTTGCTATGTGCCATGCGATATCAGTGGGTTCGCGGATAAAATCATCGTACGGTTTCTCCGATGTTAACTGCTCTTCGCTTGCAGCCACAACAGCATAGCACCGCATGTCAAGTCGTTGCCGGCACATCAGGGAGTGATCTGGGTATCATTGGAACTTGGCGGGGTTGCTGGGTATCATTCGCCTAAGAACATCGATTTGGCGCGCTTGTGCTTTGTTCTTCAGATCCGACACTCCTCTCCTGTCGAGTCTCCGTAGGCCGTTTGAGTAAATCACCGTGTAGTCCGGAATAACCTCACCTGCTGCAACGGTGCTGTTGGCGGTTAGGGTGCAATGCTGTGGCAGTATCAACGCGTCAGTCCCAGTCCATTCCAGTCCAGTCTAGTCTAATAAATGCATGACGAGTACGCGGAGCAGTGCATAGCAAACGACGGCACCATGAGCACAAGAGCGAGATCACCCCAGGTTGCTCAAGTTGAACTCACCTTCCCAACAACAGCCCCCGCCCCAACCCTCGTCCCGATGCCCACCGTCGTGCCCTCCCCAATCACCGTCCCGCCGCTCTCAACCTGCGCGCCCACCTCGACTGTCACGTAGTCCCCCAGCGTCACGGCGCCCATTGAGCGGCCCTCCTTATCCGGACTCCCCTTGTGGTACCTCCCCTGAAGGTCAGCCGCCCCCAAGCAAGCTCGCTCGTGCACGATGCAGCGCCGTCCGACCGTGACGCGACCACCTAGCGACTCGAGCCGCGCGCGCGGGTGGATCACGCTCTCGGTGCTGACGATGATGGTGTGCGGGCCCGTGAGCAGGGCGCTGTCGGCGATGGTGCAGGACGAGGAAAATTGCACGGGGGGCTTTGGGCCGGATTGGGAGACGGCGGGCAGGATAGAGTGCCGTTTGTGATGCCCGTGGGCGGAGCTGGGAGCGGGGGAGGGGGTTGCTGATGACATTATAGATGTTTTTCGTTGTTGTTGTTTTTTTTGGTTTTCAATCACTATAGTTAGTGATGGATCGTCACGGTGGGTTTTTGTTGTTGTCTTGCTAAACAAGCTCTGTTCTCAAAATTTGGCGGTCGGTCCTGTTTGGTCGAAATCGGTCGCTCGATCGGACGGAGATCCAGATCGCGGATGGCCGATGCCCTGGGTGGAAGCTTTGGAAGCTTGAAAGCTCGGGCGCTATCGTCAAACTGTATGGAGTTGATGGAGATGAAGATGGAGGTCGTAGGGTGCGGTGGGCGGGGATTTGCTAGTCATGCATGCTTGACGTTTGCAAAGGGCATCCCTGACTCGCGGATGATAGATCTGTTGGGTCTGAGGTCTTTAAATTCTCGTGTACCTCTTTCAACTTTTAACTTTTTCCAACTTTTGATCTCAACAACATGCACCGCTGCATAGCGCACCGTGGGACGAAAGAGGAGGGCATCTTTGACGCAGGAACAAAGCGCAAGATGTAAGGAGCGAGGTGAAGCAGTGGAGGACGAGCTGGCCTAGCCAGTTGGTCACAGCTTCCGATTTGCACTCTTGAGGGAGGGGGGGGACTCTGCAGTGTACCTAGGTCGCTCAAAGCTACCAAGGTCCAAGGAAGCTCCCGCCACACGTCAAAGCGCCACACCTATAACTGGCCAATAAGGGTGAGGGAAGAAGCGGTTACGTCCATGAACTTATAGTGTACTACTACCTTTAGGCAAACCAGCCCCATGGGGACGGGGAACAAGTGGGAAAGTGGAATAATTGAACCTCACCCACTCCTCTCGAGTCAGGTCCCCATCCCCGACAACGAACCCCCCCCCCCCCCCCAGAGTCCGCCCCTCCCGCTCCCGGCCTCCATAGGCATACTCCACACTGCTCTGAGTCCGGAGCAGATACGACTTCCATCATGCTTTCACGTACCGCGGCGCCCACCAAGGCGTCCGCCAGGACCCTCTCGCGCGCCGCCGCCGAGCAATGCCGAACCTTTGCGACCGTCCAAGATGGCTCTGCCAATCCCGTACGCCACTACGGCGGTCTAAAGGATCAGGATCGCATCTTCCAGAACCTCTACGGCCGTTACCCGCCCGATCTGAAGCATGCGAAAAAGATGGGCGACTGGCACAAGACCAAGGAGATTCTCCTCAAGGGTCACGATTGGATCATTGGCGAGGTCAAGGCTTCTGGTCTTAGAGGCCGTGGTGGAGCTGGTTTCCCCTCGGGACTCAAATGGGTGTGTTCGCAAAACGGGCTTCTAGAAAATAAAACTCATTGGCATGCTTACTGACTGTTTTCTCTTGCATGTCAGTCGTTCATGAACTTCAAGGACTGGGACAAGGACAACAAGCCCCGTTATCTGGTTGTCAATGCCGATGAGGGTGAGCCGGGTACCTGCAAGGACCGCGAGATCATGCGCAAGGATCCCCACAAACTTGTCGAGGGCTGCTTGGTCGCCGGCCGTGCCATGAATGCTACCGCTGCCTACATCTACATCCGTGGCGAGTTCATCCACGAGGCTGCCGTCCTACAGAACGCCATCAACGAGGCTTATGCTGATGGGCTTATTGGAAAGAACGCCTGCGACTCTGGCTACGATTTCGATGTCTACCTCCACCGCGGTGCCGGTGCCTACGTGTGCGGCGAGGAGACCAGTCTGATCGAGTCTCTTGAGGGCAAGCCCGGAAAGCCCCGCCTCAAGCCTCCTTTCCCCGCTGCCGTCGGTCTGTTCGGTTGCCCTTCGACTGTTGCCAACGTCGAGACTATCGCTGTCGCTCCTACTATCTGCCGCCGCGGTGGCAGCTGGTTTGCCGGCTTCGGCCGTGAGCGCAACCAGGGCACCAAGCTTTTCTGCATCAGCGGCCACGTCAACAACCCGTGCACTGTCGAGGAGGAGATGAGCATCCCGATGCGTGAGCTAATTGATAAGCACTGCGGCGGTGTCCGCGGTGGTTGGGATAACCTTCTGGCCGTCATTCCCGGTGGATCTTCGACGCCTATTCTGCCCAAGCACATTTGCGATAACCAGTTGATGGATTTCGATGCGCTCAAGGACAGCCAGTCCGGTCTGGGTACCGCCGCCCTTATCGTCATGGACAAGAGCACTGATGTCGTCCGCGCCATTTCCCGACTAAGCCACTTCTACCGCCATGAATCCTGCGGGCAGTGCACACCTTGTCGTGAAGGCAGCAAGTGGACCGAGCAGATCATGAAGCGTTTTGAGAAGGGTCAGGGCCGTGAGAGAGAAATTGATATGCTCCAGGAGTTGACTAAGCAGGTCGAAGGTCACACCATTTGCGGTAGGTCTATCTGCCTTGTTTCAATGCTCATTATTGATTGGTACTGACAATGCTTTGTTCAGCTCTCGGCGAAGCTTTTGCCTGGCCTATTCAAGGCCTCATCCGCCACTTCCGGCCCGAGCTGGAGGCCCGTATGCGGAAGTTTGCCCAGGAGAACGGTGGTGAGGCTCTTGCTGGTGGCTGGCAACGCAATGCCAGACAGCAGGGCAAGCTCGTCTCGCCTGGCATGTAAGCGGGTTGAAAACAACAGTGGTTGATGCATGGTTTTCAAGTGAATAATGAACAACAGGATGGAGGCCGAAGAAAGTGCGTTCCCAGTACGCACAGAGCCTGCTTTGTTATAAGCCCATAATAGAGATGATCAGTCGTTTTAAATGCGTGTCTGTATCATACATTTTGTGCACAAAAGCCATGCCGTAGAAGCTCTTAGACTTCCCCATGTGGGCTATGTTGTTGTATTAATTTGAGCTTCTATGCCTTGCCGTCATAATGTGCTTTTAGTATGTGGGCATTAAAATCGAATGAGTCACGGAGTGTTAAGGCGAGATGCCAGATGTTGTTGACGATCTCGTCAGATCATACACATGTGTTGCTGTTTGGGTGTTGATGATTCCCGTTTCATTCCGCTATAGAACCGTTGACAACTCAGGCCCAGAACGGATCAAGTGATCATCCTAGCAACCTCCACTTTATGTCTGGGGGGGGCCGAGCAGTTCAGGGTATTCCTGAGCGGGAGTTTCCACTCGTCCACAACCGAGAACCGCCTTTTTGGGGGGGACCCTGATGACCTGTCAAAATTCCCAGGGCTCCATGGCTGCCCAATGAACACCTACCCATACTCCCAAAACACAACTTACAGCCTTCTGTTGCCCCTCTGTTTTTATTGATGTTCATAAGAGGTCGTAAACAGTCACGCCGATGGGTCCTGTTGTGGTTGTTTGAATCGACACTAGTTGACATATAATAGACTTTCTCCTGAAGATCACCTTATATAAGGGGCTCTAAGTATCTCTACCGCTTTTTTTTACTTGGAATATCATTCACTCTCAAAAACACGCAACCTCACTTTCTTCACCTTTAGACCAGACCACAACATTTTTGAAATCGACAAGGTTTAATCCTCCATCCAAACCCCTCTCAAATAACCAAACACACACATCCCCACCCTCATATCACCAAATGCCCCCAGGCAGCTTTTCCCATCAACGCTCTCAATCCACCTCCTCCCTCCCACCTTCATCCGCCTCCGTCGCCGGTTCCTCCTTCGGCATCCACGCCCGACACGCATCCACCTCGCTCGCCCGCGGGCCCGGCGCGCACATCATCCGTCCCACGGGTATCCCCAGTTTCCGGGGTTATTATTACTATTACTCGCTGTCGCTGAGGACCGGGTCGAGCCAGGACGTGGGAGGATTGTTGGCTGGTCCGTTGCTGGGTGGTCGGCAACAAGCGGACAGGGACGCCAAGGAGAAGGAGAAGAAAAAGAAGAGGGGTGCGCAGGGGCAAGGGAAAGGAGGAGGGGGTCAGGGAGGAGGAGGAGGGGCGGGTGGTGGGAAGGGGACTGGTGCTTGAGGGATTGGTTTGTTGACTTTGTGTTTGTCAGTTTGAAGCACACATACACGCACATCGAGTTTTGAGGTTCGTGAGATTGGGATGGTTGGGATGAGTCAAAACACGGACACTACGATGGACGAATGCGGGGCGGCTGCGGCTTTAGCTGATGGCCAGAGGGTTGTGGTGATGGTTGAGCGGATGAAGGTGAAAAAGCGAAGCAACTTTGAAACTTTCATCAAGTTTGGGACGGATGCCTGTGAGTTTGATGAGTGCACTCCCTTTTCATCTTTCAAACCCTACTACTCTCTGCTGCGTTTCTCCAACCCAACAACCACTTCACACCACAGTTCGTTCATCCTCACTAACAACTTCCCCTCTCAGCCGGTCTCGAACGCACCTTCCGCCTCTTCCAGGCCCTCGCCCAGTGCATCGCCCACATCCCCTCCATCCGCTCCATCTTCATCCTCTTCCTCTCCTTCCTCCGCCTCCTCCTTGGATCCCTCTTTTTGAGCAGCACATCCAACCTATCTGCAACCCAAAAAGAACTCTCCTCCCCTTCAGCCGAAGCAGAAGCCCAAATCATCACCGTCACCCTAGGCGTCCGCTCAAAACTAGCACAAGGCCGCCGCTTCTTCAGACTCTTCCGCTTCTTGGACAGTTTTCATTCTGCTTCGACTCTCTATTACCAGTACCAGGCACAAACTGAAACCGACAAGAGCGAGGTGGGTACGTACTGCATGTGGCTTGATATCATGTCCAAGAGTTTTAATGGGATGTACCTCCTCTTCGAGACGCTGGGATTCTTTGCGACGCTGGGCGTACCGGGGCTGGACCCATGGGGGCCGGAGGTCAATATGTTTTTGCATGTGGAAGGTCAAAGGTTTTGGTTGTTTGCGCTTATTTGTGGGGTGATTGGGGGTGTGGTTAGGTTGGTGTATGACCGCGATCTGGCTGGTGGTGCTGGTGCTGGTGCTGGTGCTGCCAATGATGGAACTTCTGAGACGGAGAAGGAGAACGAGACTGGAACACGAGAGGATGATGAGCATGGTAATCAACTCAAGGAGGAGGAGCGCCAGCGTGCTGCGTTGGCAAAGGCAGAAGAGAAGCAGAGAGTGGTGATTCGGAGGGATCGCCGCATGCGGATCAGACGTAGGATCACGGCTGATCTGCTTGATTTTGCTCAGCCGGGTGCTGTTGTTGGGTGGTTTCCAGACTGGCCGGGCATGATTGGGCTTATGATGGTTGGAAGTACGTGGCTTACTGGCGTAGAGGTCTGGGAGAAGTGCGCGCGGTGAATGAATGGTGGTGGAGTTAGTGGTGGTTCTTGTTCATCAAAACCCAAACCTTGGATCTAGTGACGCTCGTTTAAAGCTTGTCCAAAAAGGGTTAAAAGCAACAGGTATTTGATTCATCTGCAAGCTAAGGGGTCATACGTGATTATGCAATGAATGAAGCCATCTTCAGTTTTGTTTGTTGCACACTGTCATCGTTGTGACCAGTACACTACAATATCATGTGACAGCTCCTGTTCATCACCCGTAAAGCTACCAACTCGCAACCCTGTGCTCTCTCACCACTGTTGCAATGTTTCAGGATTCAAGAAGAGTCAGCGGAAGTTTGACTGTTTCTATGGAGGCGTATAATCAAGCAGCAATGGACGTCGGAGGATTCACTGCCTCAGTATCCACAGGGAGTTGAATGTAATTATCCTTTTGCACAGGTCCGTCACTGTGATATGCGATTTCGATGGTGGTTCTCCGGCCAACCCCTTGATCTGGTCAAGGATGACGGTGAGAAGCTGGAAGCCTCTGTAAATAGAAAAGATCAGTACTGTACACCAATCGTAGAATTCACGTTCAGAGAGTAACATACCCGATAACATATCCAATAATGAGAGGAGCTTGCCATCTATGCAAGTAGTACCACCAAGGACCGTCGAAGGCGCACTCTAGTTGATCGCCAGTTCCATGTCAGGAGTCTATCTCTATTTGATTCCTCGACTCAAAAGACCATCAACAAGCCAAAAGGGGGGGGGGGACTTACTTGAACAAAAACAATCAACGTAATCCCAAAATACAACTCAATAAACACCCCAAACAACCTCACAAGAAGGCTTCTCACTTTCCTCGTCTTCTTATCACCCTCCATCCACTTCTGCCCCACGAAGTCCCTACCGCCAAGGACACAAAACCAGTCTCCAACCGCGAGAGAAATCCTAGGAATCCTGAAGTTAAGACCACGGACACTGTTGCGCCGATTCTCCCGCAGCAGCTTAAAGATAAAGCACCCGTTGGTGATCAACATGAAGACCAGCTCGATGAAGATGACCACCACAAAGCCGTTATTGCCAAGTCTTCCGGCGACGGCCCAGGTGATAATGTTGGCGAGGGTGAGAACGAAGAGGATGAGGCGAGTTACCATCACCAAGGAGGCACTGATTCCGAACCTTTTGGTGACTTTGTTGTTGCCGGTGTCATCATCACTATCGAAATCGTCGTCGGCGGCAAGGCAGTCCCCGGTTTCGGAAGGAGCAGAGGCGGGAGAAGGTTCGAGGAAGAGAGAGGCATTGAGACCAGGTCCTCCTTTGGGCCGGTTGGTCTCTGTTGGGGCGAGGAGGGGGAGGAGAGTGAGGTTTCGCTCATCTTGGTCAAATTTGGCGATGAATATCTGGGAAAGAGAAGTCAAAGGCGGCAACAAGTGATATCAAGAGTGTGTTGATATTCTCGGTATGATTTCAGAGAAGTAGCCATCATCGAACGAAGTCGGGATTTCTCATTTATAATTCCCTGACCTCTACCAGGTACTGAGCCTCACATATCTCCTCTAAAATGGTTTCATAGAGCAGCTTCTGCGGGGCCATCATCGCTGCGACGCGTCCGTTGCCAGCAATACGAAGAAACTGCTTTTCCTTGGCAATGAATGGCCTGTACCCGTCAGCAGTTCTGTGGCCGAAGGGCACTGGAGCTCCATTTGCTGCCCGAAAATTGAAACGCTGCAAGCAAAAAGTCCGAATATTAGAGCAAATGGGAGTCGAGCTAATTCGGCTGCCTGATGAACCAACTGGCAACACCCTTCGTGAACCAGCGAAGAGCAAGCCGTTGAGGGGCTCGATAGCAACACGGGCCGAACTGAAGTTGAGAGACTTTTTGTTGATTATAGGATCCACCTTTCATTTCTTAACGGTGCCATCAAATCCTGGAGAGAAGCCAATCTCGACAACTGCATCACGAGTGTTCACGAAGTGCTGCGTTGTGAGAAGGGGTCAGCATCGGCGAGCAATAACAGTTTAACCCAGCAAATGTGACTATTCATGTAAGAATACACATCTACTGCAAAGCTTTGACCTTGTCCAGTCACTGAGATGGCGCAGCAAGGATACCGCGCCTTGCCACTGTCCGGCAGCTGCAGCAGGAAACATGGGACGAGGTACATACCCGAGTAAAGTACAAGATGCCAAGGGCAAGCCAAAGGGCGGAGACATTCGGCAGAAACCCAAATCAGAAAGCGGTCCGGCCCAATTTGGCCAAGCCCCGTAAATTTTTTGCCAGTCGTCCGTCGCGGGGCCCATTGAATTTCGAATTCCACAGTCGATCCTCGCCCAGCGCGCCCGCGTCCTTTGTCTAGAACCGATTTTTGTTCGAGTTCAGTTCAGTTTCAAAGGATCGTTTTGGTGTCTTTTTGCATTCTCACCTCCATGTCCGCCCCGCCTTCCTGGCTTTTCTCCAACAACACCACCTCCTCGTCGACTGCTCCTGCCTCAACATCCTCTACTGAACAAAAACCCAAAATGGCCGGCACCAAGAAGGTCGTTAAGAAGTCGGGCGACAAGAAGAAGGCTGCCGCCCAGCCTTCCGCCCAGCTCCTTGCCGCCATCGAGAAATTCCTCACTGAGAACAACTTCGGAGACGCTGCCACCGAATTCACCAAGCAAATCACCAAGAACGGCTGGGAGAAGAAGTCCTCCGACGCTTCTCTCGTCTCCATTTTCCAGACCTGGGAGGCCAAGCCCAAGCAGGCTGGTAGCACCAGCGGCGATGATAGCGACAGCGACGACGAGAGCAGCAGCTCCAGCGAGTCCGAGTCTTCGGACAGCGACAGCGATAGTGAGAGTGAGGACGAAAAGAACAAAGCCTCCGCCAAGAAGGCCGAGTCCTCAAGCTCTTCTAGCAGCAGCAGCGATTCTTCGAGCGACAGCTCTAGCGACTCCAGCTCCAGCGAGGATGAGGCTAAGAAGACCAAGGCCGCCGTCCCTGCCACCAACCCTTTGAAGCGTAAGGCCGAGTCCAGCTCTGAGAGCTCTTCCTCGTCGTCCGATTCTTCCTCCAGCGACTCTTCCAGCTCCGAGGACGAGGCCCCCAAGGCCAAGAAGCAGAAGGTTGCCGAGTCTTCTTCTTCTTCTTCCTCTGAGTCTTCATCTGACTCCTCCTCCGACTCGTCTTCCTCCGAATCCGAAGACGATAAGAAGAAGCCCGCCGCTGCCGCCAAGACGGAGGAGTCTTCTGACTCGTCCTCTTCCGAATCTTCTTCCGATTCTAGCTCAGAATCTTCTTCTTCCGACTCTTCCTCCGATTCCTCTTCCGATTCGGATTCGAGCTCCTCTTCCGACTCTGATTCCTCATCCGACTCTTCGTCTGATTCCGACTCCAGCTCGGACTCCGATTCGGACTCTTCTGAGTCTGAGGCTGAGAAGAAGGAGGTCAAGAAGGAAGCCAAGAAGGCTGCCAAGGCTGACAGCTCCTCGAGCGACAGCTCCTCTAGCGATTCTTCGTCCGACTCTGAGGACGAGAAGAAGACCGACAAGAAGAAGGCTGCCTCCACCAACGGCTCCGACTCCTCTGCCACGCTCAAGGCTTCCACCGAGTCCACACCTGTCCCTACCACCGCGGAGAAGACCAACAACCGGGGCAAGGCCAACGGCCCCCCACCCAAGAAGGAGATCCAACCCTTCTCCCGCGTGCGCAAGGACGTCGTAGTTGACCCGCGTCTCGCTTCCAACGCTTTCGCCGGTCACGAGTGGGGCCAGAAGGCGCACGAGGATTTGATCGTCACCAGAGGCAAGGGCTTCACCAAGGAGAAGAACAAGAAGAAGAGGGGCAGCTACCGGGGCGGGCGCATTGATACCTCCGCCGTCGGTGGCATCAAGTTCGATGACTAAATGGTCATTGGTAGACTGTCCTGTCCTGTCTGACTTGTCTCCTTTTGCCTTCTTGCTAAATCTCGGTTTTTCCCTGGTATAACAAAAGTTTTGCTGCCTCTTTCCGACCGGTCAAGGTCTTCTGTCTGTGCTTTTTGTTTGCATTTGCGATATACCAATTTTCTCTTTCCTATCTTGATGCATTGTCGGGGGTGGGAGCGTGCATCTTTCTTTAACTTGGCCAGAGGACAGCATCGTGTTCTTATTATACTTGGCAATATGTAAGACATAGATGATGACGCATGGGTGACTGGTCATAATCGTCGCCGCCCTTACCATCTCCTTATGTGTATAGACTAGAACCAGGATACCTTGGTATGGGCTTACGCGCTGCTTGTGTTCGAGGCGTGGGTACCAAGTTATCGAAATCATATTCAACGAGTTTACATCAAGTTTACTTGTGGGGGTATGCTGTGAAGAAGGATTTAGCCGTTCAAGGCCCTGGACAGCATGCCATGTCAACTTAAACCGTTCACGCATATCCAGCGCTCCATGGTTGGTGATTCATGTCTTCTTCCTGGCAGTCGGCCGTGCGATGAACGTAGTGCCCATGCCTGGCTAACAGCTGAATATGAATGGAATAGAATTCCACTGTACTAATACTCGGTTGTTGCCTGCTATGATCCTGGACTGAAAATCAATAATGGGGTTGTCTTGGTGTTTCTCTGCCGGTCGTGAGAGAGCCTTGTGAGGTTGAATTACTCCACGATGAGACGGTGATGACCATGTCATGTCATACCCATTGACCAACACTCCCTGTGACTTAGCCTTCTGTTTTTTACCATCGCTGTCAGTATCACCAAAGGCCAACTGTCAAACCGAACACGCTTGCTTTCGGTATACTGTACACGGTATGACGGCCCGGGCTCGTTGTCTCCTTCCTTAACCGTTCATCTACCGGATGGGGGCTTGCAAAGTTACCCTTCTTCGTGAAATACGTTGGCATGCAGTGAGATGTTCCACTTTGCTCGGTAGTGATCAAGGCGGCTCGTTGGGCCTTTTTTTGGTGGATGAATGGATGGTTTAGTTTGTCAGGATGGGCAGGACTGAGTAACCGTTGGTGTCCCGAGGTACCGGAAAGAGTTAAACCTCATCGTGACAAGCGGGTCGTTAGGGCTGAGACGAACCGGCACAGCCCCGGATGGACAATGGTTGTTCGGTTGCGCAACGCATTTCCGTCATCCTGTGAGTGGAGGAAAAAAAAAAAAAAAAAAAAAAAAAAAAAAAAAAAAAAAAAAAAAAAAGAGGGGTTGTTGGACTTTGTTAGCCTGAGGCAGTTGGAAAGGCTTCCTTCTGATCGGTCCATCTGGCTCTGGGCTTTGTTTGTTGACACACACCTACTGCCGAGCCGTTTGTGCTGGCACATGTTGGACCCAACGATGGCAAGGGAAAGATACTGGTACATGGTCAAACACCTTGGTCCATCCCGAAGTGGACAAGGTGTGTGATCAATCCAAACTGGAATCTTCAGTTCGCTACTTTTCAACTTGTTCCAACATACGTTTTTGGAGAGTTGGTGGAAGGGATCATGTATTTCACCGCATCCGGTATCAAATCGCTGCTTATTAGATTAGATGACTGGTGCAAGTCCGGAATGTCAGGCGTAAACTTGAATAACTGTTGACTGGGTGTCAGGAGGGTCAAGGAAACTCAGTGAAGCCGTGTTCAGGGAGACCCAGAGGATAGTCGGCGTTATTGTCCCTTAATTGGGGCTCATGGATGGGATGTCTGGACCAGTTGGGAAGTAAGATGCACAAACCAGGTTCCCGGTATGTCTGCTTACTGGAAGTCCGCTCGCTGAGTCAATACACTTTGGCTTTCTGTCATCTTGCTGGTTTGGTATTCCGCTCTAAGTATCGGCTAGCGGTGCGTGGTCGAAGATCTTAAATGTCCGACAGGCTCCTTCCGGTAAGTCAGCTCAATATGTGTCCTGGTGATTCTCTAGTTGCATATGACACTACTCTGAACCTCGTAAGGCTGAATGTTCCTAACATCAGCTGTAATACCTGGAGGGCTACCATGGCGCTAGATGATGCTTCGAGCAACTTGTCACTGTATCAAGGCCGCGTCTCATGTCGACCAACAGAGTTGACAGATGATTTCGGTTGCTTGAGCCGTGAGATACAATGTAAGGGATGGAGTACCTTGTCAAAAAAGGAACAGCGGACGGTGTAAGTTACTGTCAACTGGAATGGTGTTGAACAATCATAACAACAGTAAACTCGTGTGGTGAGGGGACGTTGCTGAAGTTGGAGTTGGCCTTTGGGAGTTGGGTTAAGTCTAGAGGTCGATTATTTCTCGAGTTTGACCGTGCACAGACTACTAAACGCTTATGTTTTTGTACCAAGATTACCGAGCCAGCTCACTGGTTACGATAGGTCCCTTGCGATTGGACATCCACATCCGCCTGAGGAGTCGAAAGAGGCGCAGCGACGGCATTGCAACACAACTTTTTCCCTTCCAGGTGAAAAGGGAGATGGCCGGGCGCATGACTGTGAGTTAGGTCGGTATGAGTGCACCGTGACAGCTTTTTATCGGAAGGCACACAGGCTCGTGGCATCCTTGAAAGGGCTTCCCTATCTAGCAGAAGGCGCAAAGCGAGGAAAGCGCATTTCTGAGGGGCTTCTGTCCTTGGCTGCCCGCCGCTGCCTCGTCGTCTGCTGTGCCTTACAGCCCTGCCGAGACCTGTGACGCTCACAATTTAGTTCATCTGAACATCTCTTACTGCTGACTTCAATTTGGCCTCAGAAACCAACACGAGGTACTCTTCAAACCACTCCACGCGGTTCCACGCTTCTTAATCCCTTTGTTTTGGAAGGAGCTATCCCCTGTTTGGCGCGATCGAGCTCATCCAACGATGCCGACTCGTCCCAGGTCGTCATAGGCTAAGAGCGTTTGTATTGACGTCCCTTCTCTTTTCCACACGAAGTTGGACCGCCCTTTCATTGTTGGCTGTTTGCCGCGATCTGTCGAGCAATCACTTTATTTACTTGAAAGGAAGATTGCCAACGACGGGCTCTTTATCATCGCAACTGAACCTTGCCGGATGCGTAAAGGGAGGGCGAGAGGGAGCCGTTGCGTTGAAGCAACCCTCGCATGTAAAAGATTATAAAAGTCTTGTTGGTGCTCCCACGAGATGTGTGGCATGGCACGGAAAACAGACCCGAGTTCTCTTCACCCTCTAAAGAAGCTACGACGGATCTTTTCGTTCGTTCAGTCAAGCAACCCACCATCCCTGCCTATCTCAGACAAGATGGCTTCAGGCGACGAAAAGCCCCGGGCGCCTCCCCCCGGGCCGTATCATCTCGTTGAAGCATTCGACAGAGTAGTTTCAGCCAGGGACAAGCACAAGTCCACGCCCATCAAGCTGCTCCAAGAAGACATCAACACGCCAGCGCTCTCGAACGCGACAGAATATCTCCAGCAGCGTGACGAGGTTCAAAGGCGCGAAAAGGCACTTGGGTTCGACCACTATTGCACAAGCGAGGCCGATAATATCGAAATGAAGGCCAACGCGGTATTCCAAGGACTGAAGGAGCTAGATATCACCGAGGTCTACGGCAAGGAGGCCAGTATCGAGGGTTATGCTGGTCAGAAGCACAAGCGCGTTCCCGGTGATCGTTTTCTACTCAATGCCCCAGTCATTGAGAAAACGAGACTCTACCGGGCCATTCAAAAGATGCCCAAAGGTGCCCACCTTCACATACATTTTAACGCCAACTTGCTGCCCGAAGTTCTACTCAACATTGCGAAAGAGCAAGATTACATGTATATCATGAGCGACATACCCCTGCTTGACCAGAAGGCCTTTGAGCGATGCCACCTGAAGTTTAGCATTCTTAGCAACAAAAATTTCAAGACAACTTGGTTGGGGCAACCTGATCTCTTTACACGAGATGAGGCTGCTGTCTCAGAGGAGGATGAAAATGAGTCTGGCCAACCGAAACACATCATGCTTTACAAAGAGTTCCGCAACGCTTTCGCGAAGAAGTACGAGGAGGCCTATGCAAGCGATGAGAAATCTCGGTTGAAGATTGTGCCTGGGAAAGATCTTGTCGACGAATATCTGACACGCAAAATTGTGTTTCAGGCGGATGAGGCTTACAATCCACATCAAACGGCCAAGGGGTAAGTTCTACGTGGAATTTTGATTTGTGCCAGTCGCAAAGCTAACATCGTTTACAGTGCCTGGCAGAGATTCAATGCTCATACACAGATGATGAAAGGGCTTTTCAATTACGAGGCAGCTTACAAGGAGTACACGCTCAAGTGCTTGGAGGAGTTTGTGAACGACAACATCCAATACGCCGAGATTCGCCCCAACTTCATGGAAACCAACCAGGTTTGGCATGACAATGGCGAAGGCAGGATTGACAACGAAGGAATCATGAACCTCATTATCGGTGTGTATGAGAACTTCCAGAAGTCTCACCAGTACAGAATCTTCAAGGGACTCAAGATCATCTACTGCACACCACGATCTTTTAAGCCAGAGCAGGTTAAGTTTGCCCTGGACCAGTGCTTACAGATGAAGCAGAATGACAAGTATGCGAAGTATATCGCTGGTATGTCATATCCTGCAACCGCCGACACGGGGAAGCGACGGCTAACAGAAGCTCTGTAGGATTCGATCTTGTTGGCGAGGAAGGGGCAGGTCATCCACTCAGTCACTTTGTTTCACAGTTTCTAGAGTTCAAGGACAAGTGTAGGGACGCAAAGGTCGACATTCCGTTTTTGTTCCATTGCGGCGAGACTCTGGACGTCGGCACGGAGACCGACGGCAACTTGGTGGACGCTCTTCTTCTCGGATCAAAACGTATCGGCCATGGCTTCGCGTTGGCTTGGCATCCATACGTCATGCAGCAAATGAAGAAGCAAAATATCTGTATTGAGGTGTGTCCTATCTCAAACGAGATCTTGGGCCTTACCCCGAGGATTAGCGGGCATACGGTTTACAGCTTGCTGGCGAACGATGTGCACTGTACCATCAGCACCGACAACGGGACTCTTTTCAGGTTTGTCCCTCTGGAATCCTGCTGGACGTTCAGCCTGCTAAAAAAAATTCATACAGGTCTCGCTTATCTCATGACTTCTACCAGATTATGGTAGGGAAGGCAGATATGTCACTTCATGGGCTCCGTCAACTGATTGAGTGGAGCATTGACCACTCTTGTATGGATGACGAGGAGAGGTACCACACCCGAAGAACATGGGAGAAGCTGTGGAAGGAATTCTGTGACCAGCTGGTACAGGAACATCCGAGCTTGGTGCCGAGAAGCTTGCAGCAGAAGCTCTAGTCTCCATGCTTTGAATTCTTGGCGGCGAGTAATGACCGATGTTACGAAGAGATGGCCTACGATACATCCATGATTGGAATTCTAGCGCTATATGGTGTTTGCTTTTGTGAAGAGTCCTTACAGAGGACGGGATTGACGCTGAGGGCGGCAGATTTAGAAGGAAGGGAACTTGAAGGTTTGTTGGCGCTATGATTCTACAATTACATCGAGAAGCGGTAATTTTTCTTTCTTTTAGTTCGAGTGAGATCTTTGTGGTCGTTTGTACACGCTGGAGAGGCGTCTTTGATCTTCTATCCCCTTGAACCGCGATCTAGTTCTCCTATTCCTCGTTTAAAAGCACATTGGGCCTTGAAATAGCTTTCAATTCATTCCCCTATAGCCCGTGTTCTGTACCTTACAGCCATTGTTTCTTCCAAGCTTTGTTCGCTGCGACTTCAAAACCTCTCCATCTACCACCTCTTGAACTCGGGGTTGTTATCCAATTTTCCAAAACTCGATAAGCGAAACGGCTACCAACAGCATAAGCTCAAAGCCTCAGCACACCAGTTAGGGGCTGAGAGAGACGCGAAAAGAAACGGACCATGGTCAGTTACACAAATCTGCACATCTCATCTCCCAGGGCGTCCAGAGATCAACCACCATTCTGAACAACTACGGAGAGCCCCGCGTGGCTCACCTAAACCACCATCTTTCCCCGTCTGGTGTCTGATGTCGGCCGCCACAAGGCAACCTTCAGCCTTTTCCCATGTTGCATTTCGATCGCACACAGGCTAACAAGCCAAAATGCGAGTTTACACGAACTGCAAGGTTGTCATTCAATTAATCTTGAGGGTAGGAGGGAAGAGGGGGGAAGGGGTCTCATGCAGCTCGGCGCGTTGGATCTATACCCACAATGATTAGGCGGTCCTGGTGGCACAACCAACCAGGTTGGTCGGGAATAGCGCTGCCTACGGACCAAGCGCAACAAGGCTCCAGGCAGCACCAATCAACCATCCCATTTGTGGTTCAGCTGCTGCGTGCTGCGGCTTAGTCTTGTTCGTGCTTGGTGGTTCGCAATCCGCAACAAAGTCTTAAGGCCAAACATTTCACTCAGTCAGTCACTTCCCCTCAATCTGTAATGAGGGTTTAGCTGTTCCAAATGGGGCCATACAGGCGCAGGGAGTTTCCGGGGTTGTGGAAGGCTGTGATGGTTGAGTTGTTACCGCGAGGGTTGCATTGCAGCATTCAGCCCAGGCGCGGTTCAAGTTCGGGTAACACTTCGCGGAGGCTCATATCGCCGATCGAGGACAGGATATAGGACGCTTTCAAAACATCATTTTATCCTTCATGCGATAAGTATACCTACCCACGACTTGTTATAGCCTTCTCCATACACCCCTGTGAAGTGTAGATGTCGCTCGTCTAGGTAGGTAGTTGATTCCTATGTTTACACTATTCTAGTGTATGTTCACACCAAAAAGCTCCGTCTATTTCTTACTTCTTGATCAAGCCTGTCAAGTAACCCTTGTCGGTAACACCGACCGTTGAAAGGTGGGAGGCTGGTTCGCCTATCGCCTAGCTGGGCGTGTTGCTGCACTCTGATCCTTCTTAGGTGGAGACTCCGCTTTGTTGGCGCTTCTACAAAGATCCTCATTTTGAGAGGTCGTTGGAAAGTAGTGCTGACGCCCCGTGATTCGAGGCCATAGCTTGGTCTGTTGAAGAGAAAACTGACTTGTGTGTAAGATTAAAAGAGGAGGATTGGAGACTCGAGAACCATTGTGTCTCTTACTTACTTTTGCGGTTGGAACTTGGTTTTTCGTTTTCTTTAGAGTACTTTCTCGGTATGCCTGTTTCGCTTAGGGGTTCAAAGATCTCAAAAAAGACTCTCTCATCTGTGTACAACTAACACGGCGTTGACAAACAGTTCAAAACTCATTATCATCCTTCATACCTATCCTCGATTGGACAATTTCAACGAAGGATTGTCTGGGTAGTCCTTCGCATCTATTTGAGTCCTGTCGGCAACATAGCGCTCTTCTACTGACCAAGGACGTCAAGCTATTCGCGACCATTAGTTTGATGTACTCGAACGGTTCAAGATAGTCCACAAACCCAAGCTTCTGGTTTACTAGACCAGTCACTTGAACACCATGCCCGACGTCGACAGTGATGGTTTCTACCACTGGTTTCCCTGGGGCAAGAACATCAATCCGGGATGGAGCTTCGATGTCATCACGCTACTGGCCATCATTGGCGAAGGCAGCGTTGCTGAATTCGCCCAAACCATCACCGCCAGCTCTCTCTGCATGCTTCCGCGCCTAATTCCCGCGCCCCAGGCCCTGCTCCGTCCGCAGCGACCCCAACGACTGCCCGAGGCCCACGCCAAGCTGGCAGGCGTCTACGGCGGTACTCTCCTCGACTCGGTCGGCTTCTTTGCCAACATTCTGCACCCACTCGACGGGTACAAGGCGTTCGATTTTAGAGTGTTTGAGATCAAGCATACACATCTTCTCAGGCCCGACGTCAGCAGACGGCTGGAGAAGGAAGGCTTTCTGGGGACCGTTTTCGGTCTCCGGTGGCTTAAGAGAAAGAAGGAGAAGAAGCAGGAAGATAGGAACAGCGAGATCACGTTCAACAACACAAGAGAAAACGGCAGAAACGGAGGCACCCACGAAGCCAGCACCCATGTGAGCGCGAAAGCAGACGCAGACGGCGTCGGGACACAACACGGCACCAACAAGCACGTCACCCTCGACGTCGATCCCGAGCAAGGCGACCATCTCCCCACGCCCGGTATCAACCGCCAACCAACCATGTCCGAGCGCATCACCGACATAGTCACTGCGCCCAAGATGATGACGCCCCAACGCGTCGCCAGCAGCCCCAACGCGCGCTACACCGTCCCGCCCGCCCTGGACTCGCCCATGCACGTCATCAACGTCTTCTCCTTCCTCATCACCGTCGCAATCCTCATCATCACGGCGTATTGGAACGACGGCGCGGCCGTAACCGCCATCGTGACCATTTCCCTTGCCGCCTCCGTCATGGGCTACGCCTCGTGGTGGTACCCGCTTCTCATGGCGCGACAAGCCAATGCCAAGGTGCCACCGGGCGACGTGGTCATCCGCACGCGCGAGGGCGCCTTCCTAGTAGTCAAATGCACCGAGGAAGTTGCGCGCGAGCTGTACCAGGGTACCGAAGAGTGCCGCTACGTGTCGACAAAGTATCACCGTCTGTTCATGGGTATCGCCATGGTTTTGCTCATGGTGGCCGTGGTGCTGCTGGGAAACTGCCGGTGGTCGTCCCAGGCCTTGATAGGCGGCGCCTATGTCCTGTTGAACAGCATCTACTGGGTCTGCGGCCTCCTGCCGCAACGCTTCTTCTGGGACCTTTCGCGATATACGTTCACGGACATCACGCCCGCAGACATCAAGAACCACGATCAGAACGACGACCCGCCCAATTTCACAAGGACACTCTGGTACGCGATTCGCGAGACCAAAAAGGATGCGTGGGTTGACAGGTCTGGTGCCCTGCCCGGCACGCTCCAGTGGAAAAAGTGGCTTGAGGAGGCCCTCAAGGCGGCGAAGGAGGGGAACTATGATTGGGATGCGGTGGGCAGGAAGGATGAGATAATGAGAGAGAATCCGGATTCGTATGTTTCTAGGGAGCCGTCGATCCCCGTGAAGCAGCATCAGAGTGGACATTGGCCGAATGATCCAGCGGCGCAGAAGGCGCCGTTGGACCAAGTGCAGCCGTCGCCCTACCAGCATCCTGGGGGAACTCTGTGATGTGGTTCATGGTTTTGGTTTAGTTTCCTTGTGCTTGGTTTGAGTATGATATACCGCTTCGTATAGACAAGTTTTTGGGCTCTCGAAATGGTTCTACATGAGACTAAATGGTGAAAAAAAACCGGCACCTAAAGAAAAGATGTTGGAGAAAGAATAATGTGTAATGCATGGATGAGTATGGATGAGACATCATTTGCAAACATGAACATGAAACATCAAAGTACCTTCGAACAAGGAGGTGCCTGTAGTGTACTTGCTTGAATAAAAGCCAACCACTTTACTTTTCAGTGAAAGGCCAACACGCTCCTTGTCAATATGTGATAATACCGGATTGTAGTATAACGAACCTTTAGCTCTACTCCCGCCTCTAGTCTCCCGATTGAAGACTTGTCTCCATTCTCATATTCTCCAGACTTGTGTTGCGTCTGTCTCGAATCCCTGTCTCCCATCGTGTGGGTGTCCTATCGTGTGGGTGCCCTCTTCAACATTTCGATAACTGCGGAATCATCACCGCTCTTTGCTTGCGATATTAGCTTGACTGTTTGAGAAGGTTTGCTGCTCCACGATCTCCACGGCGATCATAGGTAATGGCATCAACACGGTCTCTGGGAATCTCGCCCCCTAACGAAGCCCGCCGAACCCGCTACGGACCCCCACCTTAACCAGGTCCGCACGGGCCGCAGTCCGGTGGCCGTAAAACCTTTTCAAGGCTCGGCACTTGGTACGGTGGGCTGGCGAGGCTGGCAGACGATGGCGACATTTCTGTGGGGTTTCCGGAGGGTAGTCCGGATAGAACTCGGTAGTGGGGTCCAGGTCCTTTGCAGGCCCTCTCCGGACCAGGCCGGCCGTGTAAGCCGGCTGTCGAAAATATCCATAGTTGCCCCGTGGTAGACCCGTAGTTGATCCGCAAAACGTGGTCAGGGCTCCGAGAGGCCCGAGTCCTTATCATCATGTGCGGCATGAGGCTCCATCGGGGACAGGATAGGTATCGTGATGTCGATGTCAGGGCAATGCGTCGATGCATGAGCGGGCGACATTTTGACATCGGATGCGAATGTTTTTCAAAACTCTGCTTCGACGTTCTCTCCCCATCGCTGTGTGTGCCCTGGCCGTTCGACACTTTGTGCTGTTTTGGGGATCTCCTCAAAATCCTTCACGCCTCAAGGACTTCCAATTGGTGTCGTCAGCTGGGCCCACTCTTCAACGTTCTGCATATGTGTACATAATAACATCTTCAACAACTTTTGCTCTCATGATACTGTAACATCGGTAATGAGGGTATTCGGATGCAGATCGATAGTTTCCGTCGGTTACGGCTTGATCGGCTACCGGTATTACAGCTTGACAAGACTTGAAAGATACCTATATTTCAGCCGGCCGACAACCGCTGGACTTTCCAAAACATTGCCATGGCCTGAAACCACTGTTTCCGGCTGTCGGTGTACGTACTGTATGCTTGTACGGAACCGTAATCTTCAAATACCTCATAGAAACAAAGATGAAAGGATTCTGCGCGGGCCAACCTGCTCCAATTTCCACTCCGCTCCGCTGCTAGTGCATCCCGCTTTCGTGGTGTAAAAGCCTCTCAACGCTATTCACTTCGAGACCGCTCGCTACTGCATCAGGTCGTACAGCGTGCCAGCACAACAGATCTCATTTTTTCTAGCGTTCGCTAAGAACGAAACGCTGTTTAGCGCATCTTAGCTAGTCTAGTAGTGTAGTATCCGTACACTTGAGTGTGGTACGCCATAAAAAAAACACCAAGAACACGTTTTTATCCGGTGGACTGTGATGAGTCCTGTGAGTCAGAATAAAACGTGGTATGTAACCTTTTTACATACATACGTAGTATATACCCCGCTCAGGTTACATACCCTGGCCGCCAAACTCACCCACACAAAAGTTGTGAAAAGTAGGGTAGCATGGCTTCCCCGCGGAGACGTACCGTAAAGTGCGAGAGGAAAAACTGCAATTGACTTTTGTGATTCGACGACAAAGGCTTGTTGATCTTGTTTGTGTACAGAGAAGAAAGCAGTGCCGATTGCCTGATATCGGTACGACAACAAGAACTTAACCAGGTGTGGCGTCGGTGAGCTTCTTTCATTGTTGGCACACGAACCGCACAGCTCGATGGGGCTAGCCGAGGAGAATTCCGCACAAGTAGCAAAACGCAAAGAGAGTCGTAATGTATGTAGCGTACATAGTGTACGCAGCAGTGGATAGTAAACCGATTCCGTGGGTATGGTATTTTTTTAAAAATAAATCATTCCCAGCGACTGTCTTCATGGCACCGTGGAAGCAAGGAGGAGCCATGCAGGAGACTGTTGCGCAATTCTTGGGAAGTGGAGGAGAACGGAGTCGGCTTGAGTTCTAAACAGGAATCGGGATCTCATCGGTAGCAAATCGGCGACAATGTTTTGGGGAAATTTTTTCTTTTCCTCTTTTTGGTTTTTCTCGTTCTGGTGGTCGGAGGGAAAAAGGAAGTCTCTCATGCGGACCGGCAAACCGATAATGGCATCAGTTTAATCTTCGCAGCCTGGATAGTTCCCAACTGTCCCTGCCTCTCTGGCTTGGGGCCTCTTTGACTGGAGTTGTGGCCTTATGGCTCTTTTCCAACTGCTTTGCTGGATGCCTGAGATGCGGCTACGCCCACAGCACAGCTCGAAGCTCTTGCTCGCTGCAAGCGGGCTATTGAATATGCCGTTTCCTCTTTGGGGATCGTTCATTCCCGCGCCCTTGGTTGGAGCCCCTGTCTCCTGTGTCCCTTGTCCCTCCCACCAAACCTCCAGGCAACCGAGCGAGGTCCATCCAGATGCCCGCTGGTACTCCATCAACGTTGGTTGTCTGTGTCTATTGGCTCTTGGCGGCTCGGCGGTCAGCGGGGCTGATTGCTTCAGGTGGGGCAGTGCTAGTGTGTACTAACCCGCAGGATCGGTGCGTTTTCCAATGCTACAGAATAATGCCTCTCTTCATATATTGGCTCTGAAAGTTTCTTGTATCGGTGCTGTGACTCATAGTTCCCCCCCTTGGGCGGGCTGTGATGTGACCAATAAGATGGCACAATAAAATCTTGCTGGTGGGGGGTGGATCCATGGCGCCTGCATCGGCTTGTGGCCGCGCATTGTCGCACACCTCCATCTGACCTTTCAGAAGGGTTTCGTGGTGGGCAAGGACCAACCGGTTGCGCGGCCGTGCGTGGGTGCCTCGCCCGGCACTGCCAGGGCCAGTTTGCTGCCTGATACAAAATCCTGCACCTCCGCCCATTTGTCCCTCTTTGACCTTCCTTTCTCTTCTCTGCAACCAAATTCACCCTATCAAACCAAAACAGTATCACCAGAGGCATCCATCAAGATGCGTTAAATCGCTCCCATTCCCCTGTTCTTTCGAACTCAAGTTCGGTAACCGTCAACATTAAACACTTTCACGTTTCCCCCCCTTCGTCAACCCCTTCAGCTCTCCCTTCACAGGTAGATCTGAACTTCAGCACCCAGCTTCGTAGCTCGCGCTCAAGTTCTCTTACCCCCACCGCCACCATTCACGGCCAAGACTTCCCAGTCTTCACCACGGATTCCCAACAGTCAACATGGCTTCCCTCCAGTTCACCGAGCCTGCCGGCACTCTCCGCGCAACCACCAGCACAACAACTACAGCCACCGCTTCAGGACTTTGTCTTGTTCGATCAGCCGATCAGACCACACCGTTCACATAATCGCAACGCTCTCCAGCCTCCAACCCGAGGTATCAATTTGAATCAGCAACATCGTAGCCAGCATTTGTCTCCGTCTCTGCAGAACCAGCGAGTTGCAAACATCATTCAGGCAACAGGGCACCAAATCACTTCTTCGGCTTTCACCAATCGGCACAGCTCTTCTCAGAACTTGCGTCCGCAACAGTTCTACGCTTCAGCACCTTCTTCAGCTTCGATTCTGAATTCTCAGAACCGCGCACAGCAGCGCCCTCCTGTTCCCTTGTTTCCCAAAAGTACCGGTAGCATCCCGCACGGAAAGCAGGGCAACAAGATGTTCTCAGGTAATAACGCCTCTTATTTCATGCTGCCTCTCAACAAGCGCTTACAATTCCGCACAGAACTGGACCTATTGGATTTCGCCACCTTTGACGGTGGAGCTACCACCGAGGCGGCGTTCGCTTCGCCTGCCAACCAGACATACGATCTTTCGAGCAGCGTCCCTAGCTCCGTCTCCAATCTGGGCACTGTCTCGCCCCAGGAGCTTCTGCTCCATGAGCCGTATCTGTCTGCTCCTAGCTCCACTGCTCTTACGGCTTTGACCTCGCCTTCGATCTTCGACGGCTCGCCGGATTTCGATTCCTTCGACATTTCTCCCAGCTTTGGACACAGCGACCTGGAAAACCCTGATTCGTGGTTCTCGCTTTTCCCTGATGCCAACCCGCTGCCTCAGGCTCAGGCTCAGACGCAGAACTTGACCCAGACCCAGATTCAGACTCAGAACGAGCAGCAAATACAACCGCAGACTGAGTTGATTCAACCTGTTCAGCAGACCGTTCAGCCGACCGTCGAACAAATAGTTCACTCTGTTGAAGCTTCGCCTGCTACACAATCTGAGGATTTGGAAGTTTCGTCTTCGGGCTCTGGTCATCAGAGGAGGAAGTCGTCGGTCAGCTCTCCTAGCGGTCGTCACTCGTCGGTCGCTGGTGTTGGCTCTCGCCGTCGCGACAAGCCTTTGCCTCCTATTATTGTCGACGATCCTTCCGATGTCGTCGCCATGAAGCGTGCCCGTAACACCTTGGCCGCTCGCAAGTCTCGTGAGCGCAAGGCTCAGCGCTTGGAGGAGTTGGAAGCCAAGATCGAGGAACTGATCGCAGAGCGCGACCGTTGGAAGAACCTGGCTTTGGCGCACGGTGCGTCTACGGAGTAAACCGAACCTTTCGGCTCCTTGAACGAAAAAAAAATATCCCTCGATGACGGGCGTCGAGGAGGGGTTTCATTGTCTTTTGTGAAATTCTCATTTCTGGTCTCTTTTATTTCTCTGGTTATCGTTTATTATTGAGTGTCGCTTGATCCATAAATCGCGACTAGGAATATTATCGAATTTCGGAGTTTTCAGATACCTTCTCAAGCTGTCGCATTTAGCGGAAACCAAATCAAAAGTTTTTGGTGTTTTTCAAAACATGGATTCACATGATGCCATATGTGACCCTTTGCAGTTTGTGATTCAATGCCTTCATCGTGATCCTTCTTGGCCCTATATCAGTACGAACCATGGTGATTGAAATGTTCAAGGACTCCGTTCCACTCGCGTCCAAGACTTTCGAGGATTGAACTTCAAGAGAAAGTGACAAGTTTTCTCCATGCCTTCTATTATGCCGTGATGCAGGACTAAACCATTGGCTTCGACTACAACACTTGTTGATTGCGTTGTTTAACGCACTCCTATCTACCTTGGTCATGTGAGAGATGGATGACTTGTTTCAATGCAGTTCCGTCGCTTGCTACTTGCGAACCATCCCTTGATGACTGCTCTCCACACCCCATCGTAGCAAGGCTGTCTTCCATCAGTCATAGTTGTTACCTCATGACCATATCGCCGCAGTAACACCAGTCAATCCTATGCGGAGATGTCTCTTGTAGACGGGTTATTGACATGCTGTGGCCAAAGCGATCAACGACAGCACAACCAAACTCCATGTTGAGATAGATATCTCTACGGACCTAAGATTAAAGTACCAGTCGCAAGGAAACAGAAAATATATTGGTAGAACCTCTCCTACCTACAGATATCTGGATTGTGCATGTTTTTACCCAAAATATGGAGTTTTACGAAGTTGAACACCAAAAGAAGGTACGGCATGAATATGATCTGTTGCAGTTCCTGTAGGGAAACGAACCTCTATGTGAACAAACCGAGCGTTGCATATATGAAATGTCAGATGGAGTTCCAGAGGATGGCCATATGATTCCTACCTTGGGCTACTTCAGAACAGCAAAAGCACGAAGTAGAAGAATAAGTGAAGAACCAACGGACCATCTCTACCTAGTTGCCGCGGTCATAACTATGATCTTTGAACACCTGCAGTATTAGTCACAAAACACAAAAACGGAGCACAACAGTCCATACCACTTTCAACCGCTTTATCAACTTGTATATTTTTGCTTCGTATCTACAGCAATTTTCTATACGTTCCGCCCAACTACCACCATGACTTTCCAATCATCCTGTTTTAATGCTTCTTAACAACTCCCGCCGCATCCGCCTGCGCCGCAATCCTCTTCTTATACGCCTGCACATCACCAGGGAACTTCTCCACCGTTCCGTTCTCGCACACCCACAAGCTCTTGCACACCGTCTGTAACATGGTAACATCGTGGGAAACCATCAATACACCACCCTCAAACCTCTGCAGCGCGTCCGAGAGCGCATCCATGGCCTCGATATCCAAATGGTTCGACGGCTCGTCGAGAACCAAGATGTGCGGCTGCGTGAGCGCCAAGCAGGCAAAGGCGACACGGGACTTTTGACCACCGGACAGCAACTCCATCTTCTGCAGACCTGTGGTGCCGGTGATGCCGAAGGCGCCCAGTTGGCGGCGGTATTCCTCGTCGGTCTTTCCTGGGTACGTCTTGGCCATGAAGGAGACGGCCGAGGCGTTGAGGTCGAGGGCGTCAACGTGGTGCTGGGCGAAGAAGCCGATGCGGAGACGGGGGTGCATTGTGATGAGGCCCGACGTGGGGGAAAGTTTGCCGACGAGCAGCTTGAGGATGGTGGTTTTACCGGCGCCGTTGGGGCCCACGATACCGATACGGGAATCGAGTTGGACGTCCAGGTCGACGTTGCGCAGCAGGATCTTGTCGGGGCTGTAGCCGAAGGTGACCTCGGACATTTGCACGATGGGCGGCGAGAGCTTTTCCACTTCGGGGAAGTTGAAGTGCACGCTGTACTCGGTCTCGGGCGGCTCCAGAATGGGCATCTTCTCGAGCTTTTTGATACGCGATTGGGCTTCTGAGGATTTGGCGGCGTTGTACCGGAATTTGTCGATGAAGGCTTGCAAGTGGGCACGCTGCGCCATCTGGTTCTCGTACTCACGCTTGGCCACCTTCTTGCGCTCTTCGCGTGTGGCGTAGAAGGAGTCGAAGTTGGCGCCGCGGTAGTAGTCAAGCCGCATGGAATGCTGGTGGATGATGTCGGTGGCAATCTCGTTGAGGAAGGCTCTGTCGTGAGAGACGACGAGCACGGTGCTGGGGTAGGTTTGCAGGTAGTTGGATAAGAAAGTGATGGAGGGGACGTCCAACATGTTGGACGGTTCGTCGAGCAGCAGGAGATCGGGCTCGCAGAAGAGGGCTCGGGCGAGGGCGAGACGCATACGCCAACCACCGGAGAAGGTCTTGGTCGCGAACTGTTGGCGTTCTGGGGAGAAACCCAGACCAGCAAGAATACTGGCCGCTCTCGACTCGGCCTTGTCCGACTCCATCTCGGCAAGCTTGCCCTGAATTTCGCCGAGCTTGTTGTCCTGAACCTCACGCTCTCTGTCGAGCTTAGCGGCATCGGCTGAGGTGTCGGCCAACCCGACGCGTTGAGCCTCGATGTCGGCCAACTTCTTGCTGATCTCGGCCTGCTCCTTGAGAAGAACCTTACGCCAAACGTCGGCGTCCAAGACGGCCTGGATGGCAGGCGTGTCGTCACCCGTGAGTTCCTGCTCGACGTGAAGAATGGAGATGTGCGTAGGAATGGGAACCTCTCTGCGAGAGAGAGCTCTGAGAAGCGTAGATTTACCGACACCGTTGTGACCGACGAGACCATAGCGATGACCGTAGGCGAGAGTGAGAGTGGTGTCGGTCAAGATTCTGAGACCACCGATGGTAACGTCAATGTTGTCGATCTTGATGTCCTTGGTCTTGCCGGTAGAGCCGTTCATCTGCAGAGGGTTGACGGCCATGTAGAACTCCTCGTACGACTGAGCAGGATCGGCCTGGTTGAGCAGACGTGAGGCCTCGTACTCGACCGTCTTGAAGGTCTTCTTGTTCTGCTTGGCCGCAATCTTCCGCTCGGCCTTCTCCAGCTTCTTCTTGTCGACCTTGGACTCAACCTTTCTGGCGTTGGCCGACTCGAGATCGACACCGCCCGTGGCCACGGCCAGAGTCGACGAGATGTTTCTCTGAGCGCTCACTTGGATAGTCTGGTCAAGACGCTTCACAGCCGGACCCCTCCTCTCCTGGCTGTCGTTGGCAGCAGAATACCTGTCCACCCACTTGTCGACCAGCTGACGGATCTTGTCCTGCAGGGCGGCATTGGTACCACCGGAGGCCGAGATCAGCAGGTCGGTGATGGCGGAGGCGGCCTCGACAAGTGGAGACGGGCCGGTAGCATCCTCATCGCCGGACCAGGCCGTTGAAGCATGGGTGAGGTAGCCGGCCGAATACTCCGAGATGATCGGGTCGATGTTGGGGAGAACGGTCCTGATTTCGGCTTCCATCTTGGCTATGATGGTCTGACAGGTGGCTGATCAGATTACGGTGAAAGCTAACACTGTCAAATTCTCACGTTTCCTTCAGTTGGACCTTCGAAACGGAGCTGTAGCCTGTCGGAGTGCGATATCAAAGTGGAGTTCAACTTTTGATACTTCCACGGCGTCGGTCCGCCTCCCGGGTGCCCTCGTCGTCTGGGCGCGGGGCGGAATTTGCCGCCAACTGACCGCTCGAAGGGGTGGGGTACATGGAAAAAGCTGTGATTGGTTTGTTGGCACTCAAGGAAACGAGCTGTTACTGTTAGTGCAGCTGCGCTAACGCCCGCAAAAGGAGCAACATCACGAGTTCACCACCAGTGGCATCGATCTTTTTCCCAACTGAACATCATCAGCACGGGCGGGCGGGCACCACGCAGCCCTCTTGCATGGGATATTCTTCCCGCCTTCTAGAATACGCACCGTACACGGGCGGAGTAGTAGTGTACATAATGTAGAGATCCAAACGGGAAAGGGAAGATGAATGGCCCCGATGGCTCGCCCTCCCCTGGAGGTTTCGTCCACTTGTCTGGAAACCACCAGCCCTCGGCCCTGCGCCGCATCGCAAGTTTCGCCAATGATGGCACGCCATCAGACACTTTACGAGTTGGGTTCAGACGGCTGTTGACAGTGGTGCATCCAACCAATGTTCACCAGCAACCAGCCCAAGTGGGAGACGCACAAACCTTACCAAGCAAGGTCTTCAGTTTGCAAACATGCCCGCCTTAATCAGCTCATCGTCATCAAAAGACACCTGCCTTTGACCAAAACACCATCTTGAACACAGGGGAAATCCAAGAAGCCAGCCACTTCGGCAATTAGCCGCTGCTACTCACTGAGTGGAGCGCCATTATCACAGACAGAAGAAGCACGGAGGAGCAATTGAAGCAAAAGAGCCCTGCCGACTGACAAGTACGAATGAATCTACAGTGCCTGAGGACCAACATGTAAAAAAACTCACACATGCCCGAAGCCGCTTTGGCGTCGCCTATTAATGTCCTTCGCCGCCCATCAAAAGCAGGGGATTTCACTGGTCGTGTAGATTGGAATTGATTTTACCCAGCAAATCAGCTGTTGAAACCGACGGAGGTTTGATGGTGTGTTTGCCTTCTTAGTTCTTTATCCGTTTTCTTTGTTCAACTGTCTGTCTTCCTCGCCTACATAGAACACTAGACAAAATTCCAATCACTCGGGCAGATTTTGTGAGACAAATTACCGACGGCGACCAGCATCACTCATCGTCTGATTCAGCCTGCCAGCTACCAGCTACCTTTCCTCGGTTGGACGATGCTGCTGCTGCTGCTGTCGCCGAGCTAACCCCTGCCTCTAGAATAGGCTCTACCCTAACCTGCCCTGGGCCCCGCCGTTACGGTCAAAATTTGTTAGAGAAGCGAGTAAGTGATATTCCCCTTGCCGACCGCGCGTGAAATGCGGTTACAAAGTGTGATAGTCACCAGCAGGCATCCCCAATTCCCACTATTACTTACCCGGGCCATGGCAGCATCGAGCGGTGCTTTCTATTTTTTAAGGTCTTCCAACGATTAAATCGTTCTTGGATGTCTGTGCTGTGATTTAACATCACCACAAACCTTTGCGCAATTGTTGTCAATGACTTGATCTTGATCTGCCCTTGGACCTGCCTACCTCCTATCTATTTCTGCCCTCCACGGCGCCGCCATATGTATGTTTCGGAAGAGGATCAGAATTAGCACCATCTGGATGCATCTTTCCAACAGCTGTCTGTTCCAACTTGCGTGTGTCTCGGACAACGGAACGGCCCACGATTTGGGTAGAGGCGGCGCAACTGAGTCTTGTGGAGAGAAATACTCAAGGGATCGTTCGCTGCCTGTCTCTCCCCAGTGTGTCTCGCTAGTTGGTTACGAGACTGTGGCTGACACAAGGGCTGGCGGCATGTGAAGTCGAGAAGAGAAGGGAAAGATAACGCAGTGACCGAAGTTCATACCGGTAGTGGGGGAGGGGATGGATCTTCGTTTCTTACCTGCTGCAGAAAGGCGACAGGGTGAACGATGCTTCATGATATCGAACTTTTGTAGTGGCGATTAAGCCATCTACTAGTTTAGCTGGTACAACCATGCTGTGTTGTGGAAACACAGCCATTGCTTGTGTCCTTGCTGATCTGTATACACTACCCACGCGCCATCGCCGCCGCAAGATACGTGGAATGATGATGTTCTTGTGTATCCCGTCAATTGTATGGGTTCAAGAAGCCGTTAAGACGGGTCTCAGCGGTGGCTCTGGAGAGGGCGCGCGTGCTATTTGGTGGGGTGTTGAGGTTTGCTGATATGCTGTGCGATGTATGGAGGTAGTGTAGGTCGCCGCTTCACCGGGACAGTCTAGGTGTATGTATGCATGTTCTAGTTCACCCAGCTAGGTCTATTTGTAGAGTGCTATATCTGCTAGAGCTTCAAGAGACCGAAATGTATGTGATGGGTTCTTTGTGTAATAATATAAGAGGGAAGTGGGGGATTGGAAGGACGGGAATTATCGCAGTGGCTCGAACATTTCCAGCATCTAGAATACGTACGTGTCTGTGTACGGATACATGCGCCTTCAACGGGCGTCTAATAACCTTTCATCCGTAACACTCCCGCGGGGATGGGAAATTGAGCGGTTTGTCGTTCACAGCAGTACGCTCGCTCATTGGGAGAGGTAGTGATCAATCACGTTTCCCTCATCGGCTTCGCGCGCGGAGAGAAAGAGATTATCATCGAAGATTTGTGGGGGAGTTTGAACTTCAACCTCCAAAGAGGTGAAGGATCCCGAACCATGAGCAACCAAACATCACTAAGCAGACGTCCCGCGTTAATACCAACACGATCCATAATCCTTGTCACCCACTTTCTTTTTATAGCATGGCATCCTTGCTTTTTCAGCCTTGCTGCTGCCAAGTTCTATCGATTTGATTGAAAATGAAAAGGGTGTCCGACGTGGACAGCTGTTCTCCAAGGGATTGATAACCGCCGCAGTCTCATCCATCGTTCAGCTTGCGTGGGAAAGCCACATCTCGCCAGATCTGTTCATGACGTTGGGCGCAAGGTGTTTGATGCGCTTTGGGACAAGGACAATGACAATGGCAACAACAACGACAGCGATAACGACAACGGCATTAAAGTATAATTGGGTAGCGAGAAATAGCTAGTATCAGAGTTAGACGCAACCAGACCAGGCCACCACGACCGGAAGCTTCCCGATCCTGGTCGGGTATTCACAGTCTTGTTATTGTCAGGGATAGACGAACACAACGTTGTGTAGTTGATTCCTGAAAGTGTACTTTGAGGGAGTTGCTGGCTGGCTAGTTGGCCGGCTGGCTACTGACACGGCTCATAAACAAATAATCCGTTGCGGTATAAGGATCGCTCACGTGCCTTGGCAAGTCAGCTAGTTGTGAGCTTCGGAGCCAGATAGAACCCATACCAGATCCCTTCCTTCTTTTCTCCCCGACCCTTGTTCTCAGAGGCCTCTAATCTGCACGCTTTTGTGGTTGGTAGTACGTGGGTGAATGCGAAGCAAAGCGCAAGTGTGTAGAGAGCTGTGTGATGAAAGTTGGATACCAGCGCCTCGTGCACCGTGTCCTGATATGGCCGGGGACGGCAAACTGGTTAAGACTACGATTGTGGCTACCGGACGAATGCATGTGGAAGAGGAATAAATCAACAATGCAAGGAACCCCCCCTCCCCTCCTCCACGCATCTCCGGAGCAAGGGCTGTGGCACAGAGACTTCAGGACTCGACAGGTCAATATTCCCTGCCTGCCTCTCTGTGTCGAAATGGCTAACCTCTTCCGGCGTGTATGGTGAACAAGAACACATATCAGATACACCATGAGAGAGAAGAGATGATATCGATCAAGAGAAATGTTTCTACATAAGGGCGAACCAGGTGGTGACGTGTAGTGTATCCAGGTGGGCAGGTGACCAGGGGTATCTCTGGTGATGGCCAGACAGCCAGTTGATGAACAAAGGGGAGAAGTTTGAACTGGCTACGTTTTGGGGATACTATTGAATATCGTAGATGAGTGCCTGGAGCGAAAGCACCGAGATAGATGGTGGGCTGTTTATCGAGTGGATGTGTCGAGTGATCACGTTGGACGTGGTCGTGGCCCGGTGGCCGGCGTGGCCTGCTGCAAGGTCCAACTCTGCAATGGAAAATCCAACAACAAGAGAGAGGAAGATCCTTGTTTCACAGAAAGGCAAGAGCTCCTCCCGGAAACCAGGGGTCGAGGATGTTGCATGGTGTGAGCTGTGGCTTCCGAAGCACATTGCGCATGCGGGTTTCAATGCATCATTTTTGGATGCTATCTGTGTTGTCATCGTTGTTGATGGTATTGACGAATAAAGGGTAAAGATGATGGATGTTAGAGCCCGCCCAAGAGGCAAGGGGTACAACATATTCCATCTGATCCACGGTCAGACAACTGTATGTAGATGAATCGCAGAAAGCAAAACCCTTAGTAATAAACCACGCAGTAATCTCTCGAACATTGTCTCGCTCTGGGTAGGACGAGGACTGGAACCAGTTGACCTTTACCCAGGGGACGGAAAGAAAGAAGGAAGCATCGAGAGATGATGGCGGTGTCACCTAGGTACCTCTAGGCTACCTCTAGTGTAGGTATGGTATCGACTCAGTGCGGATACCCATCACAATGGCAGGAGCAGATGGCACGAGGATACCACGATACACGGCACAAAGCTCGTACTCGTGTGGATTCCATGACGTGCATCATCTTCTCACAATAAGCTAGGGATGAATTGGCATCTGCAATTCTGCATGCTCTTGTTTCGTGTTTGTGGAGGGGTTGTGTCGATTGGTAAAATTGGCGAGTGGATATGGGATTGGGGTGCCGCCGCGGCGTCCATCTCGAAGTCTGGTTTCAAAATCAAGCAAAAACAACGTCAACGGCCGGTGGAACTGGAGAAGCGACGGAGTGATGCCTGCCGATGGACACCAAGGGAAAACAAGAAGAAGGCATGGCCAAGTCAAGATGCTCCACTTTGGAAAGCGTGGCCATGCCTTCCTTTCGGTGCTTTCTCCATTCACGCTAGGTTTTCTTCCTTCAGTTCTCTCCAGTGTTCGCGCGCACCCGCCGTGTGCTGCCGGGGTGCGTACCGCTGGCATGAGCGCAGGCACGCACCGCGCGCTCCCCGTAGCCGTATCGACGACAAGCGAGTAGCTGACAGCCGGGGTAAAGACAAGCAGACGAGCAAATCGCGCCAATCCGAACGGCTTCCCTGACCCGGCACCAAAATTCCACTTGGGTCTTCTGTCAATCGAGCTCCAGCAAGGACCCAGTCGGTTCCCTGTCAGTGGACCCACTGGTAGAGGTGCCATGGATCTCAACCACCGAAGCAGGTCCCAGTGGGCGGCCGGCCGTCACGGTCCAGGGCCCCTAGATAGGTAGGTAGTTGGAAGGACGTCCAGTGGCAGCCATCGCACGTCTGCAAGCCGAGACGGGCAACACGGGCGACACGGGCGACAACCTCAGGACGGGAAGTGCTGAGACCTTTTTCTCGCCTTTTGAGGGGAAGAGGAGAGGACCTGCGCGAGGTGACCTGCATTGACCTTGTTGATATTGCATGTCTCGAGCTTGATTTCATTTGATTCAACCACACACCACACACAACCTCTCTCCCTTACCTTCCTTTCCACCACACAAGGTGACTGCCGTACTCCCGTTCCAGAGTTGGGTCTAACCCTTTAGACCCTTCCATTCACTCATTGGTGACGCTGTGGTCAGTCTTGTCTCTGTGTTGGATGTAGTGTGGTGGCTTTTGAGAGGCTCCTGCACCATTGTCTGGTCTCTACACTTTGTTTGTCTCTTTCCCCTCGTTTTTTTCAGTGTGGTAGTAGATACTTGAGGTAACTACCTGACCCACGAGCCTACCGATTTGCGACAGCGAAGCTGCTACACGGCAACTATACGGACTTTCTCTCACTTGCCCCCTTCAACCGAACATATCGCGGGCATCTCTTGGCCTTGACGTCCATTCGTTATTCAGAAAGATCATCTTTGCAGCGAACGAGGTCGCCATTGAGGTTTGAGCTAGCTAGCTACCCACGCCGGCGACACTTGCTCGAATCTGTTTGGCAGCGATCCCCTCGCCTATCGAACCGAGCAACAACAGCGGTGTCTCTGTTTCCACCCCAGTGTCCGCCATAGCCGTGTCCGGAGTCTGGAGTCTGTACAGCAAACCTAGGTAGGAAAAGTCGGATCCCTTCGTCCCTCGCAGGTACGGATTCGGTTGTGCATAGAGTGGCCCCAGGTTCTGGTCACTCACTCGTCAGCGGTCCCCAGCTCCGGCTTGCAGGTTCAGGCTCAAGCTGTCTCGTTCACCTCCACCACCCAAAAGCGGCCAAGTCCCCCAAAGAGGCCCCAGGACAGGCCACCTACCGCCGACCCAGCAGGAGTCCGAAGACCCAGCAGCGAATTCATTCCGTTCAGCAGGGAGCGAGCAGACCTTTCTTTCCACGGACTGGATGCAAATTCCAAACGCTCAATTCTGTCGTCCGTCATCTCATCATTGTCGCTTGCCGACTGCAACTGCAATTGCAATTGTAAGCCGAACCAGTTCGTGTCTTGCGTGTTCGGGCCTTTTAAAGGACCCTATCGATCCCTTACCGCGGTGGACTTTGGCGCACCCCATTTTTGCAGCGTCCTAGAGGTACCCTGCCACCCTGCAGCAGTTAGGCGGCTGTCAACCCACGGCCACCTGCCATCCATTTGCGACCACAGACGACAACACTCGATTATACTCAACGACGACCATTGCGATTTACGACCTGTTGCGCTTGCGCTTGCGATTTCCCGACTGTGACTGCGGTTGCCCGGGGCGACTGCGATTCATCGACCAAAGGTGCAAACTCGGTGAAGGGACCCAAGGGGAAAGGGAAAGGGGCTTCGACCGCAAGAACGCGCCTGCATTGTCCACGTTCCTTCCGCCGTCTGTTGTCTCCTTACCGCACTAGACTATACACCAACAACACCCGCCCAAAGCAGTAATGTCCTGACGATGCAAACCGCCATCTTTTGCGAACCACGACTTTTCCCTTGCTCCCTTTTCCTTTCCCGGCGGTCAGTCCTTGACATAGCTTTGCCCCCCGTCCGGCCAAGATGCAGGCCGTGCCGAGTGTAAGTGGACAAAGAAGAATTCAAGCTCGACATACAACAGCACAAGCAATATCATAATCATAATCATAATCATAGTCATCACCATCACCATCACCGTCACCGATAGATACTACCTACTTTTCCTGCACATCTCGGCATTCCCACTGCGCAAACAAAGTCACTGGAACACACACGATCCCCCTTCTGGACTTATCGCGGCGTCCTTTCCTTCTGCCATTTCCCGCCTGCACGTAGCCGGTTTTCGTTGCAGGATCCCCGATGCTAACTTCGATGCTTGCGTGCAGCTTGTGGGAACCGGCACCGTTGTTGCGGCCGCCACTTCTGGTCTAGTATTTGGCCAACCTCCCGACCTCGACTACCCTCGGCCCATATCCAAGAGAAAGATGGGCCGGGACTACGATCTATACCGAATGTCCATGGCATCTCCTCGACCCGGTACTAGCGGTATCCTTCTCAGCTCTTCACAATCAGAATACTTCCCGTACAGCTCCTTCGAACCAACACTTGATGTAGTTCCGGGACCCCTTACGTCACATCCCACAAATTCGACCGGCCAGCGCCCCGGCAGTTTACCCCCACCGCCTTCGAGAGGCAACCGAAGGCAGTCATTCATACGGAGCCATAGCGAGCGGTCCACAAGCAATAGTGTGCGGGATTCGACCTCGTCGAGGGAGTCGTGGTTGAAGCGCTTGTCTCTACGTCCTCTATCTCAGCATGAAAGCAGTCCAAGGTCAAGCATGGGTCCAGACTCGCTTTCGATAAATTTCTCCAACAACGGCTCCGAAGCACCCATGCTGAGGTCCAACACCACCATTACGTCGGGGCCACAAGCAGCACCAAACAAGCTGGTCAAGAGGATAACAACTGGGCAAGGAGGAAACACAGAGACGAAGCAAAAACGAGGATCGAGGCCACAATTACCAACCTTGCGACGACCAGCCACCAGCCACCAACGGTCCATGACACTCCAGCAGCTTCAGGGCACCTTTTGTCCAACACCTGTGGATCCCAAGTTCTCGCTAGAGGAAGAGCCAAAGCTTCAAGATCGTACGACGAACCCACAGGCGGATGCGGGCGTTGCCAAGGGTCGCGGGCGATGGACATCGTTCTTCCATGCTCGGATACTCAGGTCATCCGGCCGGAGAAGCGGTGCGCGGTTGAGCGAGAGTAGCCTTGATAACCTGTTACTGCCCTCCAAGCGTGTGCAAGTACACATAGATAATGCACCAAGGCCCTACCTAACCAAGCCAGATTACATAGCGGCTTGCCCAACCCCCGAAATGAAACCACGGCAGTCTCGACCAGAGACCCGAGGGGGACGTTTGGAAGGCCTAGACAGTGCACCACTTGCTTCCCCGACTAGGCAGTTGAGAAGGTCGCTGTCGTTCCGAATTCTCAATTCACCCGACACAAAGGTCCTGAAGAGTACAAACGCCCGACGTCAAAGACGAGGCACTGCAGGCGATGCCGAGGGCTGCGGAGGACATGCTGCAGGACCGGAACGGTTGGACGATTTTATGCTTTCTGCACCCAATCGTGCAGATCAACCCGAGGCCAGACCGACTTGGGATGGAATTTCTCCACTAACTCAAACAACACCAAACCACTCCGAAACAGGCTTGAGGCCGGGCCTTCGTCTAGTTATTTCTCACAAAAGAAATCCTTCAGTCCCGCTTGCTTCCCTGTCCCGCATTCCAAGCCTCGACGTCGACGTTACACGATTGGATCAGGCCAGCCCTATCCCCTCATCAGCTTCTCCCATTCCATGTCAAGACCCAACCGATTACATATCGGCTACACAGGGCCTTGCGGTGCAACCAAACCGTCGATCGGGCGGCTCTGGCGAACAAGCGTCCACGTTGGTTGGTTCAGAATCGATCGACGGTCGGGATGGTTTGTTTGGCGATGACGATGATATAGACCTTCGAAGCGACGGCTTGTATGATTCGTTCCGCACCGGTGCCTCCTCCAGTCGGCTGAGGTCGGTTGAGACGCCACTAGAGTCCATGTTTGACGAGTCGCCACCGGGCACCGCCCACAACAACAACAAGACCAAAAGGTTGTCTCTCCAAGAAATTCTTGAGCAGTCGTGGGACGGTGCTACCAGGATTATGGAAGAGGATGAAAATCTCCCGCCAACCTTGCGCGCCGCGTATGAATCGGACGCGACTAAGATCGCTCACGACGGAAGCGACCAAAATAGCTATGAGCTTGATCCTACACCAACTCTCACTTTGGGCGAACATGACTTTGGTCGCTTGTCGCTCGATGAAGAGGATGACGACGACTGGGCGCGAGACGATGATGAGGCCTTTAGTAGCCATCTTTCACCACCGTCTACGACAAATTCAAGTCGCGTCAGTCCCGCGATACGACAGGCACTAGCAGGCCTATGCGAGCAAAACGATGCAGACCTTGGCCACGATGCACTCGATGAACGATCGCGGAGTAACATCTTCGACTGGTGTGAGCCGCCATCGGTTGACAAGTTCGATCACGATCGCCTATCATTGCGTCCCAAGACGGTGCACGGAAAGCAGGAGCTGGACTTGAGGGGAGGCCGTTCTGTGATTCGGAAAGGACCCAGCGCAATCCATATACGGAGCCAGAGTGTCCCTGTCGTTCCTGATCTTGCTGAAGGCTCCAAGCCTACTCCCAAGTTCGGCACGTGGGGGCTGAGTTCCAAGACAGTCAGCGAGGATTGGGACGACGACTTTGATTTTGACGAGGTGCCCGTGAGTCCGACCGGCTGCAAGGACTCGGCCACGAGCTTCTCGATGGTTGTCCCTGCTTCCATCCAAGCGAGCCAGCCTTCTGTTAAAGCACATTCGGGACAAATCCGGGAACTTTCCTTGCTGGTCAATGACCTCAAGCGGCTTTGCCGTCATGGAAAGGAGCTTGACATTATGAATGGCCCAGCAGCATCGAAGTGGGAGGAAGCCGAGAACGTCATAGAGCTTGCTTCGCCCGACGAGGAGGACGAAGACGACGCCGACACCAGCTCGCAGTCAACGGAATCGAAGATATCAAGCATTGATGATCGTTACCTGGAAGAAGGTTTTGACGGCTCGGTTCTTGACCAACAAATCGATCCGTTTGAAGCCATGCCGCCTCCGATGGGAAAAACCACGGTGATACGTGAGCGACAAACGGCACGGCGCCGATCGGTCTTTTCTCCCGACGATGACATCTTTGGTGGAGGTTGGCCGCTCACGGAGGGAAGCGCAAAGGCGACGCGACCGCATACCCCTGAGAGATCGACAAGTCCCACCGAAAAATCGGCAATGATCGCGACAGTTATTGAAGCTATGCAACAGCAACGTTCGACGATGGACACTGTCAAGCACGTGGCCCCAGTTAAGCCTTCAAGTTCGAAGCTGTTTTTCGACACAAACAGCCTTCACGAGTTGGTTAAGCGAGCAGGCCAGCTTCGGGACTCTCTCGCGGAAACTGTTCGACGGGCAGAATTGCTCACGCAAACTCCCACCAGTACCCCCCGGGTTGAGCCACCGAAACCCCGTCATAACCTTGACGGCAGCCCGGCTTTCACTCGAGTCTTCACGGACCCCTCTGCAAGCCCACAGAGTTCACAACGGCGGTTACCCAAGAGCCATAGTACGAATTCGGTCCTAAGGAGGAAATCATCAGTTGATTCTCCACGGTTGCATATGATGACCGTTAGCTAGTGGAGGATACGAAAACGACGGCACGACCGACGCCCAACAGGACTGAAAACACATTGTATATGTATAAATAATATATTTCGCCACGAACGCATCGACTATCACGGAACATCAGCCTCTTAGGCTTGAACCGGCTCTTGAGGTGGGCTGGATCGAAAACTCAAGTGATCCGGGTCTCTATAACAGGCTGAGGTCATCGGATACCAAGATATACTGGAGGGAGGTTCCAACCGATTAAAGCGAGTCATGAGAGGATGCGACAGCAAGGCGGGTCGCACTGCTCTACTGTAACGAGGAGAGAGGAAAAGGATAAAAATGTATGGGGACATAATGGCCACGGCATAGCAGGGCGTGCGGCATATTCATCGCTCTTGTTTTCCTGCATGGCGAGAGATCTTCCTTGAGCATCAGCAGCACTTCCTTATACCAGTTGCATTGCTTTTGGGCTGGGTTGTGGAATAGGGAGTGGAGGGAGGAAAAAAACATAAAAAACGAACACATGGGGGTTTGAGCAAGCGGAAGCGTACCCTTCGCAAAGCATGACAAAAAAAAGGCCCATCAACAACAATGATCAAGTCATGAATTAGCCTCGTGAACTGGTTGATCATTCTTTTACTTAAATTAATATGTCAATGTCTATCTACAACTTTCATTCACTGATTCCGTATATGCCGAGGAGCATTCCGTGCTTGTTCAGCGCGATTCGCCTGTTATCTCTGTCCCCTCAACTATGTTGACATGTACATTGTCATTCGTCCTGCTCTCCGAGCGCTGACACGAAGATGAGGAAATGAAAGCCATCATCCCTGTCATCATAAGCGACAGATGTTGCATGGCTGCTGCAGCGCAGTGCGCCTACATACTTCTAGTGTACTGCTCAATGTAAGGTACAACAAGGAAGTAATGAGCGATCCCTTCGCTGTTTGGGTGAGTGCAGTGAGATCTCTTTTTTCCCAATCCCAAGTTCCGTTGTGTTGTTCGATAAATGATATGCGGCAAGGTTCACAAGAGCGGGAGGGCTCATCCTTCCCTTCTGCGGGCAATTAACAGTCAAGGTACCCCAAATTGCCAATCAGCAGGCCCTTACCCCGTAGAAGTACCGTAAGCTGCGAGACTAGAAACGTGGAGATGGAGGGGTAGCTCCCCTTTGTTTGAAAAGTAGGTAATGGCATCAAGTATTATGCCGCGCCGAATTGAGGCGGGAGTTCTATTCATGTGTCTGTTTCTCCATGATATCTTGTTGGAGGCACGTGCACTCTGGGCCATTCACCCATACCCATGCACGGCCTCCCCTAGCTAGTTTTAGCCCTCCAGACCTCCCTACAGATTCTTTCTCTTTCCAGCAACTCAATATATACATCAATTGCTTCATTTTCGTTGCCTTGTGCGTCGCACAGGTTATAAGCCCTCTAAAGCTATCGTAATTGATCAACCGATCGATCAAACCGATAAGAGACTTACTGGCTATCCCGGGAATCAACCTCTTTATTAATAACCAACCTTCGTATCGTTAATAACCGACCTTCGAATCGTTAATAACCGACTTTCGAATCGTTAATAACCGATTTTCGAATTATTAATAACCGACCTTCGAATTATTAACAACCAGCCTTCGAATCGCTATATAAACAACTACAATTATAGTACCTACTATCGATAGCGGATCGCTTATTGTTCTTCGTAGCGAAAATAATATTAATAATTAGAAATACGCTTTACGTATCGAATTCGAATTCGCCGAAATTAACGATTATATTTATAAGATTATAACCGAGCCTAATAAGGAAGATAAGCCCGACGAATATAAGAAGTAGAAGCTTAGTCGCATCTACGTACTTAAAATTATTAATACTACCCTTAAGGACGATAAAATTTTAACTACCCTTCGTATTGAAAATTAGAACTAATTTAATAGAGACTCTAAGTATCTCTTTAACCTTATTAAAATTACAATTGGTAAAATTACTAATAAGGTACGTAGTAAAATCTTTAAATAGTACTAAAGACTTCGTCGTTCTAGCTTTAACTCTATAGCCAACTTTTTAAACTAGTATAAACTCGCCTACAAACGAATTACTAATAGTAGCCTAATTATCGATAATATTATCGAATATTTCAACTTCTATAATATAATTAAACGTAACTATCCTATTAACACTAAATTGTAAGCTAATAATATAACTAAGAACACCCTTACTACTAATAAATTATTAACTCATCTATTTACCTTTAGCAATATAGAAGCCTATTAATTTAATTTAACTATTCAAATTAAAATTATTACTAAGGTAAATAAGGACTTTAACAAATCCGGTATTAATAATAGTAATAACAATAGTAGTAATTTTAGTAGAGGTAAGAAGAATAAGAATAAGTTTATTTATCCTACCTGTAACAATACTATTTAAAAGGATTATATTTATTATATTTGTAGCCGCTACCGTTTAAGTAAGATTACTATTTATTAGTAGTGTGAATTTAATAAAGTACCCGATATATAGCCTAATAAGGAGGAGGCTCGTAAATATAATATAGGTACTACTACCGCGCTGGGAAATACTAATACTATATTAGCCAACTCTATTACTATTAATTCAGCCTTATTATTTAACAGCGCCAACTTTAATGCCAGCTTCAACCTCGCCTCCCTTAGTAGTAATTTGGGTTTTCACTAGAGCTTATAGCGAAGTCGATCCATAGAGTATCTAATATTGAATTAATTTATTTAAAATATCCTAATTCGTATCAATTATAGTATTCGAACCGTAACTTTACTAAAGATTAATAGACTTTCAAAGTACTATACGATATAGATAACCTAATTAAGAATTTAGTAATCTATAACTCTGATTATAGTTTATATATTTTCAACTACTAAAAGTAGTTTATTAAATTATATCCTCTAGCTCATCCCTTAGAATACACTATTAGTAATAGCACTACAATTTATATATACTATATTAGCACTATTAAATTAATAATACTAATAATAACGAATATTAATATTAGAATCCATATACCTAACGTTATATTCGACCTATTTACACCGGCCAACCTTCTATTAATCCAAGCTATTCTTAACTATAGTATAAAATAGAATATAAAGACGAATTAAATTTCGTTGGTTGGCAAAATATTTATTTAATGTAAATTTATTAACAATCTAGTAGCCTTACCGGTATTTCAACCAGATAATCTCGACCAGACAATTATTACGTTACGGTATATAATGCTTGCTTCAATTAATTATATAACGATATATAAGAGGATAATATACGTAAGTAAGGATTAAGTTCTTGAAATTTACGAATAAGCGGATATTAAATTTAATAATATTAATAATTATATTTATAATATATATTTACGTTCGAAGGTAATAGACTATATTCCTAAAAGTATTTACCTAATTATAACGACCTTATTTTAATTTATATAAGTCGATATAATTTTATATAATAAGCCGGGATATATAGGAGTTCAATATATAGTATATTTTATTTGCGATATATCTGGCTACTATTGGGTAAAGTTCTATGCTAATAAGGGAAACGCCTATATTATCGTTATTTAATTTAAGAAATAGATTAAACTATAGACTAGACTTAAAATTAAAATTATCGGCTTCGATGGAGGTCCTGAATTTGGCTTTAATACAATAGAATTCTAGAATAGTAAATTAATAGAATAGACCTATAATAAAGGGGTCTAATTATATAACACCCTAATATATATATTATAGATAAATGGTAAGTCTAAATAAACCGGCTATATTATTATAATTAGGGTTAGAGTATTGATACTTAATTTGGGTATATTAAAATATTTATAATTACTTATAATTTAAACGGTTGTAATAATATTTAATATTATGCTAACGAAATCTAACCTAAACAATAAGACTCCCTATAAAGTATTCACACAAACGATCCCAAATTTCCCAACGGATTAGATTAAGCTTCGTTTTAATTACCTTAGAGCCTTCTTCTATATAGCGTATTATTTTATTAAATTAGAAAAGTACGTTAAGGGAAATAAGTTCCAAAAATACGCCCGCTATAGTAAATTTATAGGTTATAACAACAATTACGGTAGAATCTACTGGATTTGGGATCTAGAAACTAATACAATTATTTATACTAATACGGTCAAATTTATTGAGGATAACAATAAACTAAATGATTTAGCGATTGAAGCTATTCCCTATAGAATATTCTTTTTAAATTAATCTATTTAAGAAATTAAAGAAGTAGTAGACAGCGGTATAACCGTTTAAGTTACTACAATTAATTTATACCGGCTATCCCCAATTAAATCCCTAAATCAACTAATTTCTAACTAGAATACTAATAATAATAAAAATTAGTAAAAGAAGGTACTATTTATACCCTTCTACCCTAACTTAAATTACCCAATACTAGAGGTAATACTAGTACCGGGAGAGATCGCTTCAATACAGCCTTCCCTACCTCTTTAACCGAACGAAATTTATTTAATTTAATATAGCAACGAGCTAATACAATTAATAGAAGAAGAGGAAGAAGATTAATAACAATAAGGCGATCTAATCAATTTCGAGAACTTTAATGAAGAAGACCTTATACTAAACTATACCTTTATAAAGTAAGAATTAAATTAATTAGATATTATAAATCTAATTTCAAATTCCCCGCTACCCGTAATAAGGTAATAATAGGTATAGACGACCCAATAGACTACAAAGGAAAATTAACCTTCTAAAGAAGTAGTAGAGTCTATAATTTTAGAGGTATATAAAGGTAAACCTCGTAGATTTACTATAATTAAATTACTTAATTTTAAATACGGTACTTAATTAGTTATTAATAATAATAATAACATTATTAAATATAATATTAGGCTATTTCATAGTATAATTAAAGCTAAATATATTACGAAACTAATTTAATACTATCTTATAGCAATAAAAACTATTTACGACCTTTAAATTAATACTAATAATAACCGCCTTATTTTAAAGAATTACTAGTAGGCGAAGAAACTCTATAATTTTAAAATTTACTAGTTCTTAACAATAGAGAAGTAAGTTAAGGCACTTGAAGATTAAGGAGTATATTATCTAGTTGAAAGAACTTTAAATATAATTATTTTACCGGGAAAATAGATTTTTAACGAAAAGTATAATATCGATAATAAAGAATACCTGGCACGTACTAGATAGGTAGTATACAATAACTACGAAAATAAAGATAATTAGGTAGTATAAGATATTTATACTACCGTAGCTAATATAGTTAGTGTAAAACTCTTCCTAGCTATTATAGTTACTTATAATTTAAATTACGAGTAATTTAATATTAGTACTACTTTTTTAAACGCTATTATTCCTACCGATTATAATTATTATATCGAATAACCTATAGGTTTTAAGAAAGGTCTTCGAAATAAATTAGTTTATTAATTAATTAAGGCTCTTTATAGCCTTCGTTGTAATTTATTATACTAGTTCGAGACGGTTCTACCTATTTTTAAGAAATTAAGCTTCTTTCCTATCGGAGGCAATATATGCCTCTTAATCTATAAAGGCTTAAACATATTATTTATCCTTTACGTTAACGATTTCCTTATTGTAGTACCTAATAAGAAAATTATTAATAATTTCCACTTTTAATTATAGAAGTATTTTACTATTAAATATATCAATCTAATATATACCTTCTTAGGCTTTAATATTATTAGAAATAGAGAAGAATATACTATATTTATATTATAAGAACAATATACCTAATCGATTATCGCTAAATTCAACCCCTCTAACGAACTTCTATACCCGGTCAAAACCCTATAGCCACCGGACTTTAAGATCTATAGGGGTGAACTACTTTTAAGCGAATTAAAGCTATATATCAAACGGATTGGATCATTAAATTAGGTATCGCTAGGTACGAGACCCGATATTATATATACTATTGGGAAGCTAGCCGAAGGAAATGCCAAACTAATAGATAAGTATACTATCGTTATAAAGCATTTCTAGCGATATTTGACTAGCCTTCTTAATTTGGGCATTATTTTGGGAGGAAAGCCCTCGCCGATAGTAGACTTATAGTTTAGGGTATATATAAATACTTTGTATATAGATAATATACTAATAAGGTGTAGCACTGCAGGGTATATAGTATTCTTTATATTAGGACCTATCCTATGGAAATTAAAGAAGTAGGAGTTCGTTACTACGAGTACGATAGAGGTAGAGTTCGTTAACTTTGTGCCAATAGTAAAATTATTGGGTTGGATTACTAGTATGTTCAATGATCTGGGTATTATTAATAATATTAATAATATTAGAAATATCCTATATACTAACAACGCAAATGCTAAGGGTAGGGCATTCAATAAGAATATCCCCGTTTGTAACCGATATATCGATATACGGTATAAATAGTTAATTGAATAAGTGGAATAATAGATTATTAAGGTTATCTATATCTCCGGAGAAGAGATGCCTATAAACGGTTTGATTAAACCGTTTAAGGAGGATAAGCACGTAAAATTCGTCAAATTAATTGGTTTTTATTAGAAGAAGGTTCCTTAGGCTTGAGGTATTACAATACTATATTATATATTACATAGTAAACAATGTATATAGATATTACGACTATTAGGGTCTTTCGGTCTATGGGGGTGTGTTGGAGGCACGTGCACTCTGGGCTATTCACCCATACCCATGCACGGCCTCCCCTAGCTAGTTTTAGCCCTCCAGACCTCCCTACAGATTCTTTCTCTTTCCAGCAACTTAATATATACATCAATTGCTTCATTTCGTTGCCTTGTGCGTCGTATATATCTGCAGTAGCTAGTGTACAGGTCGGGTTCTACAATGGATGTGAATGTAGCCCCCCTACGAGTCGCGACGTTCCTGATCTCCCAGTCCGGCCGGGCCAGTGAATCGTGCCCAAAACCAACAGTCAAATCCAATTGGAGGTTGTCACAGTTCGACAGCGGTCTCGAGCTGGCGACATTGACCCCACACTAACATGAGCAGGTGGGCCCCGCCGCCCGGCTGATTTTGCCTGCCAACTCTGCCAGCCAACCAGAAGCAGACTAGCGCGTCGCGCTGGCCCCGAGAGACAGCTGGGGGGTTTGGGTTTGGAGCTGAGGTCAACGCGTGAGGAACCAGAGGCAGGAGTGCAGGGGCCACCCAAACCGAGTCGACAGGCCTTCCAAAAGTTCGACAGTGCCTGATGTCCCCACTTTGGCAAGCGGCAACCCAGCAGCCCGGCGAGCGGCGGCGGCGGTGAACGAGGAGCTGGTGCTGGCCAGCTGTGGCCCGCTCATTTCTTGCACCAAAAATCAACAAATCTCCCTTTCCACTCCCAGTCTCCCCTAGGCCAGACATCAAACCTCTCCACTTTCACCGACCTCCGTCGTCTTCGTCTATCCGCGTCGGCTTTATCACCACTTCCATCTTTTGCTCTTCCATCTTTCTGCCTTCAACCTCCACATAGATCCGTGTTCGTCATCACCAAACCGTCAAAATGCGTGAAATTGTAAGTCTCTCTTGGGTGACTACTGCGCCGCGCACGCAGAGCAACCCTTTTTTTCCCCTTTCCCTCCCAAGACCCCTGATTGCTCTACCCCACCAAACTGCCTCGTCTCCTTCTATGGCTCTGCCTACCGCTGCCCGATTCATCATGATCCTGCTCGCTTTCTCGCCGTCGCGGACTGCCATCTCTCGCGAGTATCATGGACATCGACGCTGACACGATTTCTTCACGTGCTATAGGTTCATCTCCAGACCGGCCAATGCGTAAGTCGATGATGGCCCCGTCGCGATTCAACGACATTAGTGGGACTAACACGACAGCCACGATCAGGGTAACCAAATCGGTGCTGCTTTCTGGTACGTAGTCATGATCACGAATAATCACACTTTTGAGCGAGGGAACCAGATGCTGACAGATCCAACAGGCAGACTATCTCCGGCGAGCACGGCCTCGACGCCTCCGGTGTGTACGTAACCTCGTGCCCGATAACGATATATGGTGATGACCTCGAAAGCTCACCGCCCGCTACAGTTACAATGGCACCTCTGAGCTCCAGCTCGAGCGCATGAACGTCTACTTCAACGAGGTGAGCAACAACCAGGCTCGACGATCTTACCCCTCCTAGAGGGTTTGCTCGCTAACTAGCTTCCCGCTTGACAGGCTTCCGGCAACAAGTATGTCCCTCGTGCCGTCCTCGTCGATCTCGAGCCCGGTACCATGGACGCCGTCCGCGCCGGTCCCTTCGGCCAGCTCTTCCGCCCCGACAACTTCGTCTTCGGCCAGTCTGGTGCTGGCAACAACTGGGCCAAGGGTCATTACACTGAGGGTGCTGAGCTTGTTGACCAGGTTCTCGATGTTGTCCGTCGCGAGGCTGAGGGCTGCGACTGCCTCCAGGGTTTCCAGATCACCCACTCCCTCGGTGGTGGTACCGGTGCCGGTATGGGTACCCTCCTTATTTCCAAGATTCGTGAGGAGTTCCCCGACCGCATGATGGCTACCTTCTCCGTCGTGCCCTCCCCCAAGGTCTCCGATACCGTTGTCGAGCCCTACAACGCCACCCTCTCCGTCCATCAGCTCGTTGAGAACTCCGACGAGACCTTCTGCATTGACAACGAGGCTCTTTACGACATTTGCATGAGGACCCTCAAGCTCTCCAACCCCTCTTACGGCGATCTTAACCATCTCGTCTCTGCCGTCATGTCCGGCGTCACCGTCTCCCTCCGTTTCCCCGGCCAGCTCAACTCCGATCTCCGCAAGCTCGCCGTCAACATGGTTCCCTTCCCCCGTCTCCACTTCTTCATGGTCGGCTTCGCTCCCCTTACCAGCCGCGGCGCCCACCACTTCCGTGCCGTCTCCGTTCCCGAGTTGACCCAGCAGATGTTCGACCCTAAGAACATGATGGCTGCTTCTGACTTCCGCAACGGTCGTTACCTCACCTGCTCTGCCATCTTGTAAGTTGTTGATCACGGAATGCTGCTTTTGGACACAAATACTAACGAATCAAATAGCCGTGGCAAGGTCTCCATGAAGGAGGTTGAGGACCAGATGCGCAACGTTCAAAACAAGAACTCTTCCTACTTCGTCGAGTGGATCCCGAACAACGTCCAGACTGCCCTCTGCTCCATCCCTCCCCGCGGCCTCAAGATGTCCTCCACCTTCGTCGGTAACTCCACCGCCATCCAGGAGCTCTTCAAGCGTATCGGCGAGCAGTTCACTGCCATGTTCAGGCGCAAGGCTTTCTTGCATTGGTACACTGGTGAGGGTATGGACGAGATGGAGTTCACTGAGGCCGAGTCCAACATGAACGATCTCGTCTCCGAGTACCAGCAGTATCAGGATGCTGGTGTTGACGAGGAAGAGGAGGAGTACGAGGAGGAGGCCCCCATTGAGGGCGAGGAGTAAGCAATTCCACTCAACATTCCAGGCTCCTCTGCGCACGTAAAGGGCCAAAGACAATACCCTGCTCGGTGGAATGCCGCCGGGCTTGTCGATTTTACGCACATATGCGCATTCTTGACTTGAAGCGGAGGAGTTCTTCGTTGCGGGTTACAGTGTTTTAATAAAAGAATGGTCAAATCAAACTGCTAGATATAGCTGTCAGACACTCTAGTTGTTGGCCCCTATACTCTTAATACACAGACAGTACATGCATGTTGCATGATGATGGTAATGTCTGTCTAGAATCTACGTGTCTACCGCTGGTCGAGCGTTCTTTCTACACACTCTGTAACCGTGGTAGCGTGAGCGGTATCAAGAGCTCCTAGGTTTACGGGACTTTGTCCGTGTTGCGTGGTATGCTTGTAAGTTTGCGGAAGATGAGTTAGATCTACGTTTGGGTTTATCATAATGATCAGGTCCGTGACACAATAGCTGTGACGAGGCAGCGGCGAAGAGGCAGTCGGTTACTTCTAGGTACTCATCATCCGCCTGCTCTTACATGTGCCTCGAGTCATTTTGACAAGGAGTAGCGAGAACCCGACGTCGTCGACAGAGTCAGTAACAAGATCCCCAGCTTCTCGCAGCTCTGTTCTTTGATAATATCGCCGACCTCTGCAGTGATGATTTCGCAAGACCAAATGCCACAAAAAGTACCAAGTCCAAGTGAACTGTCTTACAAGCCCTTAAGAAATCCTTTTACCCAACTGCCTAGGTAGTACAAAGCACTTGGCTTCAGATGAGATGTGGAAAGCGCAGGCGTGAAAGTTCACCTAACTGCTGTATTAGGTAGAATGGCCGGGAAATCGAGGAACATCATATGACTGCGTATATCCACCAAACACTAAGTCATGTCAAGAAGGATATCCGAGCGTAACGAATTGTTTCAGATCATGAAAACTAGTAAGACCTGCCTCAACGAAATGTTGATTGTCGAAGTTGCTTTATAGAGTTACCAATCCCCAAAACCAGCAGTAAATCAAGGACCGGTAGCTCAGGGGTAGAGCGTTCGGCTGCAGTCCGAACGGTCACGCGTTCAAATCGCGTTCAGTCCTTAATTTTTTTTCCTTTTTTTTGGTGGTTTGCATTGTGTTTTCTTCCTCGTTCGTGACCTGCCTTTCTTTTTATGATCACTCGCCGCGAAGAAATTAACTTTCAGATTTGGATTTGTGGTTAAACTGAAATGATTGACGGGTGACTTTACAAATGGAGGATGCTGATGATCAATATTGACAACAGAGTTTGGGAGAAAAAGGGCGAGAGGTACTGGTAACTGGGTATTATTACCGTGGTAGAACAGGTGATACGAAACTCCCTAGCCACAACGTTATGTTCATTGCTGCCGTGCTGTCAGAAAACATAGAAGACCCCCGCGTGAAGCTTTGAGTTCACACAGAATGGAACTTGTCCTTGGGCAAGTTCGGTTGGGAAGAGTCAGGGAGGCTCGGAGAATGCCTTCTGTTCTCTCCTGAGGCAGCATACTGTATCCGCTCTGGAAACAAGGGGAAGGAACACTCGATGAGGTTCATATCATCAGGCCTGATAGCATCTAATACCTGTGAGAAAAAAAAAAAAAAAAAAAAAAAAAAAAAAAAAAAAAAAAAAAAAAAAAAAAAAAACCTTAAAAAAGGTTGAAGCAAGCAAGTGAAGGACCGCCCAGTGAGCTTGCTGGGCTTCATAGTGGGCGAATGCCACTGCATGCCTGACGGAGCTTTTCAAGTTTGGCAAGGAGTCAATTTGCGGGCCTGAGGTGAAGTTATGACCTATACCTAGAGGTACCTCTACGTAAATACCTGTAGGGGATGACACCAATGCCATAGTGACTCGTTTGGAATGGACAAGTTTCAAAGTTCGACTATGCATGACATGCGTTGCTCCCAACTGATGGCTCACTATTGCATTGGCGACAAACGGCCAACTGTGGGGTGATAAGGCTAGTGTAGATCCCAGTCTTGGTGTTGATGGAATTTCAGCCAAAGATCATCCACTTCTGAATTCTTTTAACTAAAGTACGTCCTGGAGAAAATCGCTGACACTCCAGAATTATGTCAAGTAAACCTAAACAAACCACCAGCCCCCCTAAGCAGATGATCAATGGCTAAGCTGCCAGAAGCTGTAAATCGGGACAATTACAGCCTTCTGATACCTACCTTGGGGTAAATCTCCAATGCCACATCAGGTTATGTGAAAGGTCAGATCATGATTCACGAAAAATTTTGAGTTGAGGTTATGAGTATGGTCCTTGAAGACAGTTCATATTGGGGAAGCAAGTCAAATTCGTGAACTATATGACAAGGATGCGGATGAGGCAACTGAACTGATGGGAATTTCATAGTTCCCTGTCTTGTTTCATCACTTAATCGCGCACTCAACTGCCCTTTACTAGATATAGACACTCTGACACGTTCATCAGCCACACTTCTCTGTAAAGAAATTTTTTCCTATCAATAATATAAGTTGTTATACACTTGGGATTGAGATGCCCGTCTTGCATCTTAGCTCTCTTACTACAATATGGCTGGGCAGCTCGGTTATGAAGGAAGTGAAAGAGGCCTCTCCTGTCATCCTCCCTTTCCATCAATCCGTCGGAAAGTAAACAATGGTGCGGGTGCGACTTACTGAAAGAAGACACAAAAGTCAACATAACCTCGGATGCAGGGACTTTGCTGTGTTGTAGATATCTGATAACGGAACGAAGGCTTTTAATAGCCATACTCGGGAGTTAACACCGGAAACGGGAACGGGGAAGGAGGGAGCCGTTGAGGGAAAGCCGAGCTCAGCATCTCTCCTCAACCAACTGGAATCCACTCCTCGTCGGACGGAATCCCAGCCTATCACACTAGGTACGCAGCAACACAGCAAGGAATCACAGCCAACGAACGCCTCCTCTACCACGACTCCAACCGGTCAGTAGCAGTAACCGCAGCTGTAGCTGTAGCTGTAGCGCGGCAGCACTTTCAGAGCACTCTGACAAGTTGCGTCACCAAAGTGATCACGCCCACGCCTACGCCCACGCCGCCCCAGATCGCACAAGTAACCTGCTTATACACAAGAGAGAGACAAAGATGTAGGAACGTACGGAACTAAGTTCCCGTAGCTGGAGCTACCTTGTAGGGCCAGATGAAGTGTGTATGCGTGAGTAGAAATCAGAATTTCTTACATTTTCTTTTTATTCTTTCGTTTTTTTCTTGTTCTTCTTTCTAATACAGAGAAACGTGTTTCATCTCCGCATCTCTCAGCCAAGTCAAGCCCAGAAGCTCTCCTTTGCATAGCATACTACCCAGCTACCTACCTACTCATCCGTCTTCCACCTAGACCTGCAGATGGCATGGTTGTTGTGTCACATGGAATTCCCCATTCTACCCCCCAAAAATGGCATGATGGACACTCAGCCGCACAACTGTTCTCCCGATTGCCGACTCCGTCCATATCGTCATGTTCGCCAAATAGAGAGATGGCTGCCTACTTGCTTGGCTCGGCAGGGGGGTAATAACGCCGATGCCGACGCCGAAGCTACCTCTATCTAGGTAGCCTTTTCCGCTTCGCTGTAAGGGATAGGATGGACGAATCCTGAGGGAAGAAGAAGAGAGAAGAAAAGTAAATTGGGGCGCCTGCAAGCTTAGTGGTGTGACGAGGAGTGCATGTGCGTGCGGATTTTGGGGTTGGGAAGGTATATGTGTGGATGTCCTGGTTGCTACTGCCGTTTCTGCCTGGCGAACTGTGATGTTGAAGCTGATATGCGGGTGCCATGATTTGTGGAGAGGAAATGGGAAGGAGGTGAAGGCGTCAAGGGAAGGAGGACTCCAACAGGGAAAAGTCTCCGTCGGCGATGGGGAAAACCACCATACACGAAGGAGAGGAGAAGTTCCGAAACGGTAGACCCTTGACTTCATCATCATCACTGAGGAGTGGCTATCGTTCACATGGCCGTTAACAGCCACACACACACACTTGTTCAGGTTGACTTTGTGAGAAAACATATCGTCTTGAAACCCAACATGGAGATAGACAGTTCGGAACTAAAAAAACTTGGATCATCCTTGAATAATACATCAAAACCCACAATAACCCACTGCTTGCTGGTCATTCATCGTCAGGCTTTTTTGGGGGCGGATAGGTGGTGCGCCTGTCAGCACTAGACGTCGAAGATGGGGGGGAGGGAGAGAGAAAGAGTCGTTTTGTCAGCCCTACGAAGAGCAGCGGACAGATAGGGTTCTGACCCCATTCCGACCCCAAAACCCGTCCGCCCTCGTCCCGGTGGGTTGGGTCTTCCTGCTTGCTTCCTGTCCCCTTTCGTTGTCTGTTCGATCTGATCCGCTGATGTGATATGTAGATGCCATGTTTTAGAGTACATAGTGCATTGTACCAATGCTGTGGTAACCGATCTGATTCACGGGGAATCAGTCAGGGTCAGGGGCAATGGCTTGCTCTTTGCTTATTCCGCTTTCCCGAGGAAATGGATGCATATGTGAGATAAGTGCAGTGTAGTGATCTTGAGGTTATCATCAAACGTCAGTCTACCTTGCGTCGTGCCTAGCCGTGGTGGATATCATGGTAATGATGGCAGTGGCTGTGGCAATGATATTGGTTTCGTTTACTTGCAAATCAACCATTCACCCGGCGGCGGGCTGTCTACCTATGACTGCACAAGTCGAACAATCGGACCAGCCTCCGACCACATTCGCTTTGGAAGCCAACAACAACAACATAACCCCAGGCGGACATAACTGATGCTGTTGCTTGATCATGGTTGGTGGTCAACCGTCACGTCGGCCAACTGAGAGACACGGGGGCAGGGCACAGCCACCCCGCCTTTTCGGTTGTCATTAGAGAAGGCTGTGACTGACGATGGCTTTCGAGTGCCACAAGACGTCGGGCGGGCATCATGCAGCAAGGAACATGGTAATTGAGAAGTGCGAAGGACCCACGCATCAAGCTCGCTCGCTTTATGCTTCCCGTCCGTATTTGGGTTCAAGTCCGAAAAACCCGGAAGTCGAGCACGCCTGACCATATCCCAACCGTGACATGACCTGTAGTGTAAAGCTGGCTCTCCGAGGAAGGAGCTGTTTCATTTCATCTCTCGGTACCAGAACGGTGTCTCTCTCTTTCAGCAGAGAAGCCATGGATATGATAGAGGCTTTCCTCTGGAAAGCTTGGAGAGCTTGCGATTACAAATCAGGAAGACGATGACCCATCCCCTGGCTAGGTAGTACTTACCTTTTGCTTTGAAGTATGTTGTGGGGGGTGAACATGGGGCTATTCCAAGCGTATGGGGTAGAATCAACACCTGATTTCTGGTCGTCAATATCCAGCATTGAAACGTCGATCAAGGGTCCCGAGATGGCGTGCTGATGTTGAGCAGGTGCTTTGCTGGTGATCATGAACTTTCTGCGTGTGGAGATGGGGGAGTGTCTGGATGGAGTCCCCTCCAGAAGGGAAACCGCACTTGATGCCAAGAAGAGGTTAAATCCGTGGATCGTGAAGAGACAGACTGCTGGGCCCGGACTCTTCCAATCACACCCTTCATTTCGAAGCGACCCCCTGCCCCTCCGCTCTTTCTTGCTGGCGATGGCCCCTGCACCACCGCGAACTGGCGGAGTGGGGCACTTTTGGGGCTTTTGGGGTTCAGGCCATGCCATGTCCGGGTGCCAGTGCGCCCGTGTCTCCACCCTGCACCATCAACCACGCAATCACACAGTCACAGCAAAAATACGACTGTAACGACCACAAAAACACCCGAGATTCACCAGCTCCGTCGTCGAGATACGGTTATCACCGGTCCGCCGGTTTTCCAACACATGCTTCCGGATGTCCACATTGTTGGTAATGTACCCACGGCGCAGCTCCAATCATCAACGGGGAATCGAGAACCTTGCATATGGTGCTACAAAGTCCCATCAGTACCTTGGTATCTTCGTCTCTGTAATGGCAATACACACACGCTCACAAAGAGGTACGGGCGAGCCTGGCTTCCGCCTGTGTCACCAAATTGCCGAGTGACCAAGGAGTCTGTTGTTTCACAAGACTTCCCCTCAGTCTCTTTGCATTCGTCAGCTTGCCTGGGCACCCTTTCGTTGGGTGTTCTTCTTTACCCGCCCATGGTTACCCAAAGGCAATAGAGACTTTGGACAGCCAATGCCTTTAGCGCATGGTGCCACGGTGCAATCGCTTCACGGTGGGACAAGGTAGCTATCTCGCTTTTGTCGTCTTCCTTTGACGTTTGGAGGTATACGTGCACACATACACCATACCGGACGGATACTGCAACTGTAGGCGCAATGTCTATTTGTTCGATTGCTAATACAACCACCTACCCTTTCCCGATGATGCCGACTGACACCGTATTGTTGTTCCGTTTTGAGAGTCTCAACACAGCATCCGTATGCGCATCAATCACTCTGTCGGCTGCCGGAGACAGTTAGAGAGAGAGAGAGAGAGAAAAAAAAAAGAAAGGAAAAGTGCCATCTTCACTATTGGGGTTGGAGTGTAGAGGAGAACAACAGAACACACAACGGAGTCATCCATTGTCCCGCGGGGCCGCCGGCGAGAAGACTCACTCATGCATACAGCAGACATCATCAGCCCTACGCAGGTCGCCACAACCCCGACCTAGCTTTGCAGCAGGAGCCTGCCTGACCTGAACGTTCGTTGTAAACCTGCGCAACGGCGGCGGTCATCAAAATTCCCACCGTGCTTGTCTTTAACTTGCAGATGGTCATCGATGTCGCGGCGAAGGGTTGCTGGGGCTACTGTGTCACAGTGTCAAGAAGCCTGTGATACAGTGAGGCTTCGACGCGCGCTTTCATATCGAAACAATACTGGACCTCGAAGCCGTATTTCGGCAAGTCAAACTTGCGATTTCAACCTCGAATGGATCTCCGTAGCGTCATATTAAACGACATAACACGGGAAGTATGAATCCCTATTCTACTAGTACACAATATATACCATGAAAAGGGTGGCTGTGGAGGCTGCTGATCACTGAAGTCTAGCGAGCAATACCCATTATCAACAACCCTGACCTCTTTTATTTCCGATATGAGCAACGCGACCGTTCTGATGCTTCGCGAGTATCACCCATGATGCTCTTCATCACCACTTCAGTGTGCGATATCTGACTTAAGATGTTCTTTCTATCGCCGCTTATATGAAGGGGTCAATATATGGCATCGCACGTCAAAGAAAAGATAAAAAATAAAAAAAAATCCCGACGTCACTTTCCCTTATTCGTTGCGTGGGACAGTAGGTAGATTCCAGAAGGTCCCTTGTCTGCATACCGTTTGTGCCGGGCCAGCAACGAAAACTCCATGACTGAAATTGACCAGTTACGGATTCTCGATGGCGTGCTGGCATAGCAGTGTATCTACTGGTAGCGGCGTAGCGAGTGAACTTTGAGCGGAAGACTCATAGGCATGAATCTCTACGGTACTTATTCTCTCTTTACCCTGCACAGTAAAGCACAGCAAGCACAGCCATCCGATCGGTCGGTCGGTTGGTCGGCGTATTGGTCGCCCGGTACTGGGGTTAATACGGATGAAAATTACACCGAGCGTGAACGGACGGGAGTCCGAGCCGACAAGTGGGTTTGCTGTAGAAATCCGAACGTCAACGGCACTATACAATCTGAATCATGATTATTCAAGTAAAGATCGACATTGATCATGGACATAACAGTTGTTGCAGCCCCTTAGAGGTACTTATGTACCGCAGCCCGCTATCGTCTTGTTGCGTGCAAGAACGGACGGAACAAGCTGACAGTCACAGTTGGGGAACCCTGCTTAGGTAGGTGTGGAGAGTTGGAGAGCACCTCTATGGCCCCTAGGGGGTTGGACATGGGGTGGGACGGGGAGGGGAAAAGGAGTCAACGCAAGAAAACGCGGCGGCCCGCCCACTGACCAGCCCAGCCCTATGGGCGTTGTCGGTGCGTTCGTTCGTTGCGTTCTCTTGTGTCCTGTTAGTTGTCTTGCCGTTACGCAGTACGGTACTTTTGGGACTGGACCAAGATTAAGTACTTACTTACCCAACAGTACAGTGGCTGACAAATTGCACATCGTACCTAGCAGATACTCGATGTCATGACCAAACCGCGGGGATGCGAGTCCTCCGAGATCAGCAAATTCGTGTTGAAGCGTATCTCTAAAGGTACGGGTTATCTCCAGAGTTTCGGAATACAACAAAGTTGCAGTTGCAATGCTACCAATCGGGCAATCCTAGACCCCTTGGTACTACTCCTGCGCTTCCAGGGAGCAGGCATTCGTGACACCCAAAACGGAGGGCAAGAACCGTTGTGAGCTTCGATTTGTTGTTCGTCCGAGCTTGGGTGTCGCACCTTGGGCCACCCTGGTCCGAGAAACCGCTGCGTGTTAGTGGTGGATGGTGATTGGTTCAAGTATGGGATGACCTGCTAAATTTGGGTAATTAGGCCAAAATATCCTCTACACCCCCTTTTCCTGCGACTGTCACACAACCACCACCAAGTGATTGGTGTCCCAGTCCTTGGAATGGCAGTTCAAGCGCCCTTTCCTGTATGTATGCGACTCCGATGTTCGTTTCAGTTTCTATCTTGGATATGATGCGTGCGTTGTGTTGAGTCTCCTCTCATTGATTGAGTTCTTTTCCTAAATGAGTTCCATTTTTGGTGTGCTGCGGAAGGCATGGCCTGCATGCTTGGCTTCCTTTACCTATCACCATTATCTGTTTACCCACCGGCGGTGCAACGGGACCTAACTGCTTGATTCACGAGCTTCTATCACCAGGTCTTCGAACCTTCCCAGGTACGCAGCACGCAGCATGCAGCAACGGCTCAGATACTATTGTGAACTGTCCATACTAGGTACATATAGTAGGCTGCCATTTCTGCAACCCACCGTCTGTTTTTTGATTTGTTCCCAACACCAAGGTCTCGGTCCCGCCGGCGAAATCCGGTGCAAAGGGGGCAAGCGAACAGGAGCATGAGAGAAATTTACGCGCTCATCTTTGGTTGACTCCCTTTTTGTTCCATAGCACCTTTTTGAAGAGGATGAGATTTCAACCAGCAACAAAACTGGACTTCTTGAACCGTTAACAGAGAAGCGTAATTTACGACATATGTACAAGCGGAAGCCAGGAAAGCCTCAGGCTAGGGGCAAGGCGGTCCCGGTGCAACGGGTAATGTAAGCCTTCCCCTGTCTTGCCTCAGCACCTGTGTGTGTGTGTGTGTGTGTCGGTGTGCTAGATACATACTTGAGGAGACACAGGGGGGCGGGCACCACAACCTCAGAATCCGGGGCGTTCACACTTGCTTGGCTATCCATCTCAATGAGCTGATGGACGCACGGCAGTTAAGAAGCCCAGGCTGTAGTCTGACTTTTGAGGAGAAAGCTCCGAGCCGCTCGCGTTGATAACGCTCATGCTGGGGGTAATGGTAGGTATGTATTAGGGACTCTCATGTGTATAATCCTTGAAGTTATTTGAGGATGTCTCGGCCCCTCCCCTCTGAAATGATGCCACCCGCCTGGCGCGCTGCTTGGTCCAACGAGACTCGAGCACCAACATCTCAGCTCTCCTTTTTGAGAACAGAGAAGCAGCAGTACAGTATTCGGTCGCCAAGCTCGCTCTCTGGTCTTGGCAAGTTCAACATAACCTGCTCAGATGACCGTTTGATCCAAAACTCCGTTTTTCAGCTCAGTTGGTATGTGCGGCACTGTCAACATGGAGAAAAGTTGCAAAGGGAAAGCATAAAGAGACCATGAGGCTGTGACTAATTCAGTAGATTCAGAGCATGGACATGATTCCCGATTACAGAAAGTGTGTTGATTTTCGGATCGATACAGAAACAGGGCCCAATTGAAGCCAGTGATATTTTTCACATGACGATTGGTAAGAGGCGTAAGTAATGTGTGATTACCGCTGGAATCCGTGAGCCACGCTGGCGTGGTGCGCTTAATACTACCTCTGCCGGCAAGTTGGGGAGGCCTTCATGCCTGACTGAAGAGTGAAGCGCGTTGACATTCTTGGAGCTTCGCGCACGTACGGTGAATACCCTATTGAATGAGGAAACTAATACGGCACGGGGTGCTTGTAGAAAGCCTCCCCAACGACAGGCGCACAGTCTAAATGCCAGCCCTAAAGTTTCCGTAGCCAGCAGCGGAGACACTTGATGATGCAGGGACTCCGTGGCTTATCCAAGGCAAAGATGGTGGCGACGTCGGAGAGGGGTCAGCACCTTAATGTGCCAGGAGATGGGCTGAGCTGGGGGACATGGACTTGTTGGTGATAGGATAAAGTCAACAAATGATCTGATTGCGCCTATGCCACAGAAGTGGATTGTTCTCCATAAGATAGACTACTTGGAAATTGCGTGCATGGTTTGCTGGGACTGTAGATACCCGATGTGGATAGCTTCAGACGAGTGTCAAGCATATTCACTTTGGTCTGTCCTTAGCGGTAGTTTCGATGAACAAATTATTCGATAGCCTCTCATAACGAATCGCCAAGATAGCAGGTATGTAGAGACAAAACGGTAACGAGCACTCCGTCCACTCCCAGCACTCTCAAACCCGGCCCGGGCCTTTGATACTCCTTGAAGTTTCTCGCCCTATTGGACCGTAACCGGGTGATCGTGGCTGTTCAAAGCCAAGACCCTGAAACCATGGGTGGATTGCCGCGGTAAATCAACATGGATACAACATACATTGCTGCTTCGCCTTTGAGGGATATCCTGGTGCCTACACTAGAACGCGGGCCGGTCCACCGCTAGAGGAGGAGAGAAACTTACTTTTGAGGTCTCCACCAGAGCTTCAAACTGCAGACGTCAAGGTCTTGCAAATCACCAACAGGCTCAACAGTGGTGGGCTTTGTATACCTCGGACGCGACTGTCGGGGTCGCAAAAGGTCCTCAACACTGAAGGTATACGCGCCGTAGGTGGTTCATGGCATGTCAAGCCAGTCCTGAAGAGCCAGCGGTTCGAGTTTCAGCAGCCACAGCTTTCCTCTTCTGATGGACATATCGGCGGCCGAAAAAGGTCGACTGATGGGGCGCCTGGAGATTCAGAGTATTCAGCGTACTGTAAGCCAAAGTTTCAAGGCGGTTGGGTGCGGATCACGAAAACCCGCACGGCAATTTGAAAGGCCTAGCTAAGGGCGATTACTGATCCCACAGGCTGATTGCAGGCTTGGATCTTAGACACGATGAAACTGGTGACCGCACTGCCACTGCCCTGAGTCAAAATGGTGGGCTTCGGTCGCTGGCGGCCGCGTCGAGTTCAAGTAGGGTCGGGCGCGCGTTGTCACTTTCAGGCTGTTAGCTTCGTTATCGGTGCTTTGGGTGGAATTTCAAACGTAAACAAGATTTGGAAGCAAGGGAAAAGGTACGTTAACACATCACGTCCTGGTGCCAACATTGATCGGCGGGCCCGTTAATCAGCCAATGAAACAGCTTTAACGTGCCAGGTAAAATCCAACCCAATACACAGTTTATTTCTTGGCAAACTGTTACTACGAGGTATGCAGAAAGCATGTGCATCAGATCCTTTGCCAGTAACAAATTCAACCACATCAACATTGCAACAGAACTCCCCTTGAGACTTCTAGCGCTGCCTCGGAGTTCAAAGTGAACGATCCCAATCTGGGCCTTGACTCTCCCGTTGTTCCATGTCTTTACATTAACCCTTTCCAGTTTGCTGGTGCCATCAGTTTTAGTGCAACAGCCACTTTGACTGGGACGTGAAGATAGGCTTACAGTACGTATAGCTACTGTCTGCCGCCCTAGGGTCCTGCGAGGTCAAGCAAGTCAATGTAAGGTTGCGATTGGTCAATGAGAGATATCTTTTTCCTTCCGGAGAGAACTCCGCTGGGCCCCGGCATGGACTACGTATTGCAAGTCCTGCCAAGTCGGTAACCACACATCAACAACCTACCAGCGACATGCTAGTCTTTACATCGCGGGGCGCGCCAACATGGCCCAGCAGCGACAAAGGGATATTTCAAAAATTCCAGAAACACCAAGAAAAAGCCCTCTGTAGAATAGGACTACACTTGCACGGAAACCAATGCTGTGTCGTATCTCTGCACAACGACCAACAATTACTACCGAAGCGGATTTCGGCAGATATCTGGTGAACTGGGTAATCCGGGTGCTGGTGGATGGAAAGCCCAGGACTCACTCCGGGGCCGCGCTCATTATCGATTCTTCGCAGCAATGGCGTGTTCGAGGTCTTTGTTTCGGACATGCTGTCAGTTACACGTCCGCGGGGTCTTTCCTTCACTTTTGACTCGTCACCTTGGCATTTATTCACCCTTGAGTTGTCCACCCATCACTGGATCTACAGGAACACGGCACTGGAGCAGTTGGGCCGAAGAGCGTGTATGGGCCATTAAGCCATGGTGTCGTGCCGCGTGGGTGCCCCAACAGGAGTTGTTGATCAGGTGAGAAAATTGGTTATCAGGATTTGCTCATCTGGGTCACCACCCAGGCGTATCAGGACCAGATTTTTTACTCTTCAGTGGTGGTGTTCTGGGCCCACGGCCTGTGCTACCACGGACTTAAGCAATGCGAAGGCGCAGAATGGGGGCCTCCATCATTTCAAGTAGTCCTGGAGCCCTGAAGGGGGATAGCGGTCGACCCCTTGAAGTTGTTAAGCTGGCGAAGTTGGGCAGAGCTAACCCCGGCCTGGATCCATCAACGGCGAGCCGTGACTTGTCCAAAGGCGGCTGCTGACCTGCTGGCGTTCCCGCTACTACCGCCGCCAGCCCAGAGGTACGTATAGCCTACAACCAGGAAGTACATACGCAATTCATGATGCAAGAAATCCGGGGAATAAGCTATGAAAGACAGGGATTGTCAGTTTTGTCATTGTTCAGGACAGAACCCTTTCCCTTATTATCATCTGCCAAACAAGTCAAAAAGCGACGAGGGCGGTAAGAAGAGAAACTTGGACTTTGTTTCGACGCTTTAGACTCATTTCTCTTACCGCTAGTGGACTAATATCCAGTCAAAAGCTATCTGTAGTCTAAATGAAATGCAGCAAGCCCATCGCATTTATCCCAAAATATCTCCTCATGAGGGTGTGCAAGATGCGAGGTCTGACAGGGCTAAGTCGGGTTAAATGGCAAAGTTAGGCCGCGATATCTAGGTTGTTATGTGGTTGATGTGGTGTCCTTAAATTAGCCCATGTTATGTGGGTGGTAGGATCCTTGTGGATCTTTTTCTCGAAATATGGCAGCCTAGAGGCCGACCCACTGGGTTAAACCTCTTTCCGACTGCGCCGTTTGGAGAACACTCCACTAGAGCCCACCGTTGGGGCAGCTTGCATCCGTAGCGCACCGTTCCTCTCCTAGCGTCACCGGGGGCGTCTTTGAACCCCAAAGACCCCACAGGTACCCGCACTGCCCGCACCGGACGGGGCGTCCATTAATCCACAGCAGGGATGGTACATTGCGCGACGGACCTCCACTTGCCGTCTTTTTTACATGGAATCTCCCCCAAATCACATCCAAGTCCCACTCACCACCATTGGGATTGGGGCATTGGGACATCGATTGTACCCCCAAGCACACCTGCAATGGCTGCTCGTAAAACCATCCACCAGCGACCGAGTTCATTCGATTGATGCGTGATTCCCATCGGACAAGTCTTCCATTCATTCACCCCCCCTCCCCTCCCTCTCCCCCCTCCATGACGACGCCCTCGCCCATTGCGTGACAACCCAGTGATACGGTTGCCATGTCCATGAATTTCATCATGTTTTCAGTCTTCTTTCCGGAATCATGTAAATTACAGCTCAGCCCTGCTCTGACAGACCATTACATTACCTAGTACGTACCTGCGAGAGAGATTGGAGGCTCCCATGTACACTACACCATGACCGAGATCCTCGCACACGGAATGATGGCCGGTTTCAACATGACTACTACTTCATGGCTTGCGAGACATGCTGCCGCTCGCAATCTTGAGGCCTGGACAACCAAAAAGGAAGACGGGGAGACATGGGCAGGGAGGGTCAGGAGCCCAGTTGATCTGGTACACCCGGCCCTGATAGCATTGGACCACTAAGTAAATTAGCCCTTGAGGGCAGAGGGGGGGCCCCGATCTTCCACTTCCATGAGGGGCCAGGGTTCAAAGGTGCGCTGCAGAGTTCTCATAACAGGGATTCATGGCCGTCCAAACCACTGCAGTGTCTCTTCATGCAGGCTCTTGGCCCAGCCTAGTGTACTGCACCGTTCTGCACGACCCGCAGCGACCAGAGGACTCAGCCCAAGGCTGTTGCAGGGTCAAGGGTGCCACCATGAGGTACCGTTGTGGAGGGATGTTCGATGAGAACCAGACTGCCAGAAGCACCCAAGTACAGGTACCGTCTACTACGGGGCTGTGTTGGAATGGCTACATGAGGTAACGACAAGTACCTATCGCTAGTAACTCCGTACAGCTCTCTCTTCACACACCCTTCTCTGCTTCGGCGATTTGGATATATAACACGATAGCCTCCTCCCCCTTCCCTCTTCGAGTTGCTATCCCACCACCACAGTGCCTCCCACCTCTACCATCTTGACCATCAACAACACACACGCACATGTCTGTATATCTTCAGAGTCGAGGGCTTGAACCTTACACATCAACCATGTTTTCCATGCAACAACAACACCACTACGCCTACCAGGCGCACCAATGTCAGCCGCCCCGTCAGTATTCCGGCCACGGAACAAGCAGTGCTTTCAGCAGCTCGGCAAACCCTGACGAGGACTGGACAAAGATCTCGGATCTGGCTGAGCGCAGGAGGATTCAGAACCGCATTGCTCAGCGCAACTACAGTATGTCATCAACGGGACTTACAATGTGTTGGTAACAGCCAGATGCTAATACTCTCGCTACAGGGAAGAAGCTGAAGAAGCGCCTGGAGGATCTCGAGAGGCGGGCCGGCACATCAGATGACTCCTCGTCACCCGGAACAGAAAAGACCAGTCCCGTCAGCAAGACCGCAAAACGCACCCAACAACAAACTGCAAAGGCCCAGAAACAGGCATCAGTGTCGCAGCAAAAATTGGTGCCAGTAAACAAGAATCAGTTTACGCCCCCGATGCATCCCGAGGACGACTACACCTTCGGCGCGTCGTACGACGAGAGGGACCGATCGCATTCGCACTCGCCACCCATGTTCACGTATCCATCGTACCCCCCTCCCCCGGAGGAGTTGCTCTACGCTCCCGTGCACTCCTACCGGGCGGTGACAACAGAGGCGGCCTATCACGACTACTACACAACTGCGCCAGTACCAGTGACGCTCCCCTCCATGACACCTTTTAGCGACGCTATCAAGCGTGAGTCGGGCTACCCCGGTGCGGACGACACTGTTTACATGAACTACGGTTATCTCCCGAGTGTCGACATGAACACCGGGGCTCCTTCACCATACGACAACATGCCTCACGTGAGTTACCCCGCAAGAAGCTGTATTGCTTCGGACCCTCGTCACCACACCTTCAAGTGGGAACATCGTTGCTGATGATGGATGGTAATAGACTCCTCCTCTGCAACACCCATACGATCACTCGGCGAGCTGCTCTGATTCGGGCAGCTACGAGTACCCTAGGACACCCTTGTCGATGCCTAGCTCCCCGGGACTGGGCTCGCAGCATATGTGAAGCCTCTCTCTCCACTTTATGATGGCTTTGGCCATTGTCAGCTTTTGGGTGACGATCAGGGGGCATACTATATTCGCTTCTACACTGTACAACTTTTTTTTGGTGCTCACAGCCCATGTGGGAATTTTGGAGATCAGGGGGCCTTATAAAGGAAAAGGGACAATTCGGTTGGGCGATCATTCTGCTCTTTCTTTTGTTTGATTTATCTATGACTTGAGGCAAGGCATAGCACTGGTTATTGCGCATATCACTTTCTTTGGGATTCCAGCGTTCACGTGGGTTCGAAGTGCTCGAACACGCTTCACGAATAAAGATGTTCTGAAGGTTTTCAATTTGTTGGGGTGAAGAGAAATTGAATACCATCACATTTCTTCACTCAGTGCTTTGCCGCTCTCCGTTTGATTTTGTGATTATTTTGTTAGCAGTTTAAGCTTTGCTCGAATGGCACACCTTCTGTACCTACTCCGCTAAGTGGACTCCCTTTTATGATTTTACTTGGGGTCCTATCAAGTCAACCAATCTGACAATCCGCAGTGGCATAGCGAAACCTGGTCTCGCCCCAAGACAATAGTCACTGTAGCGTATCACATCAATAATGTTGTCCCAAGTGGCTTGTCCTGGCACGACCTGCTCCTCCCCACTTGGGCGGTTGAATCGGCACTGGATAATTGACGGTTTCTCCAAGTTGCCGCCCCCCACGTTGCTCACGCTAACTCCAAGCAGCCAAAGATAGACATAATGGGGGCTTGGGGGTAGGGCTGATGGGGCAGCTAATAGCTGATTGACAATACGACGACGTGAACCGCTCTGTTTGTGCAGAGAGCAGTTCACAGGTGAACAGCAAGTCTATAGTTCCCTTTCTGTTGTTGTCTTCGGCGTCTTCATCCCGCAACGGTAAAAAAAAAAAAAAAAAAAAAAAAAAAAAAAAAAAACCATGGTCTACGGAAAAGCAAAAGTACAACATATAGCCACATGACGTGAGTGAGAGTGAGTTGGGTAGGTCCGGACGGCCCGCAGGCCAGTGAGGAAGAACTAAGAATCTGACCAAGAAGCTAGCTAGGTACAATCCTTTTCGGGACAAGCTAGAATCTCCATGACTGGCTCGACTGGCACAAAATCCTCAACTATACCATATTCGTAAGTAGCGTTGCTTATCAGATTCCCGTTCTAGCTCGGCGTTTGACAGGCTCGAGATAGGACAGACTGACGACCAGTAAAAGCCTCACAGGGGTCTTACTGTCCCTAACTCCCTCGTTCTTGAACGCCAGAAAAAGGGACGCACAAGTTTAGGAACAAAGCACCGAAAGCGAAGCGAGCGACATACCTACCTCTCTGTACGTAAAATAGATATCAGGGCAGTAGTGTCAGGCAAGCCAACAGTGTCCACGGTGATGGTGTACTGTCGTAGTAGCATCACTGCCCTGGATGAGCGGGTGCTCGGTGCACACTGTAACTACAGTAGTTCAAGTCTAAATGAAACAGAACGGCATGGCACACTCATCGATTGTTGGTACGAACCGCAGTGGTTGATTGGACGGCGGCTTCTAACGACATTGCAAACACACCAGTGAGGAACGTGTTCTTGACACATCTGGTTCGTAATTCCGATTCTTCTCGGCGTTGAGACTTTCCTTTTTTCTTCCTTTCTGTTTTCCTTTGAGACAAGTGACTTCTTCTTCTGTTTCTACGCAGCTTGGCAAGAGTTCCGAATACAGGGCTCTCTCCGCTCTTGTCTTCCAAGGCTCCGTGAGGGAACAGTAGCGTGGCGGCGGCAGCGGACGCTAGTCGGCTGGTACCTTGTCTAGGTACGGTGGCCGCCCAGGCAACTGAGACTCGTCCGCCGGTGGGTTCGGTCCCGTAACGTCCTTGGGTGCGCATTTTCCTTTTTCAGAGATCAGAGACGATGACACTACACTTTACACCTTGCGACAGTCTACCTGACCGGGCGGTTCCGGTGTCTGAGTGGCCCCTTTTTTGCTCCCCGCCATAAACCCACACAGAAAGGAAGCAAACGTCTAGTCCCTGTTCCCCGTGGGAATTAAAGCCAATCGCATGCGTTAGTTCCAACCCGCTGATCGCTTCTCGATGCTTACATATCGCTTCCTTCCACGCAGCAGCGATCATGAATGATCGATCCTTGTAACGACGACGATCTTTTCAAACTGGAGACGACGAAGCCAGAGGTTTCAGAGATAACCCCGGCCTCAAGCTACACTACTAAGTATTCGAGCCCCGACTAAATTTGATTAGGCCCCGTCTAAGAAACTCTGGAAGTGTACATTAGCATACAATCGGCGACCAACAAACAAGACACCAGAAACCAACAACTACGTCTAGTCTACAAGTTCCGCCTCGCCGTTGGCGCTTATACGCGGCCGCCCCTCGTCCAGGCTTGTCTCCTCCCTCCCCATTGCCCGGTAAACAGCCCGTCCGCGGCACAGCAACGTTCGAATGGGCTTTTGATCACACTCCCCTCATACTGGAAAAAAATTGTCCAATGTGAAGACCTCGCATATCGTAATCTGTGGCCAGCGGGACCGTTCTATCTATCATACCCACGTGCTTTTCCATCCAAACTTGTTGGTCGGTACAGCCGTGCAACCCGATGACATGGACGACGGTATTTGTCAGGTCCAGTGGTATTTATGAGTGCATTGCTAAGCGGCCGAGCGACACCGCGGCTGGCCGTACAAGCCCGGGTTAACCGTCGCCCGTCGGATCCGGCCCATCGTTCCACCTCCTTTGAAAACGCCTTTTACCTGTCCTGGATGACTACCTACCTACCTACCTATCCGCATGGGTGAACAGGCAATGGGAACTTCTTATGATAATGGGAGACGAGACTTGATATGCACAACCTGTGTATTCTCATGATTCGAGACGAGCCCTATACATGTCGTCAAAAGAAGGTGTTTGTTGCCTTGGCAACATTCGGCGCAAGAGAAGTGAGCTGAAGTTCGTCGTCTCGCTCGCGTGTTTGTTAGTGTAACAGGATGATGTACGAATACGGACTAAACGCTCTTTTTGACTCATTTCACTTTCCTGAATGTAACTGTACCCCGTATCTTGGTCTCCGGGTCTACATTTGTTAAGCCGGTATCTTGTGGTAGACCGTTACCGACAACTAGAACAAAGGTACTGATCCTCAAGCTTGCTCTGAAACCAGTATAGGATCAGGACGACAAGAAAAAGAAATGACCAATTTGCTAGGTAGGTAGGTATGTAGTCGGCTGAGCTGGGTCAAACCCCGAAGAGTCATGGCAGGTAGGCATTGATGGCGTTATGGTCGCTTAAGTCCGAGGAAACTTAAACGAACCAACAACTGTCGGGGTTTGGCCGGACAACGGGCAGAAATCACGCTTATTGGGCCCTTGCCAGACTGGTTGACGACACCTCCGACTTGCTAGGCTCGAGCCTGGTTACGACAGATATTTGTGAAGTCACATCACCACAGGAGCCTCTACCTGAGGTATGTTGCCGGAGCTTGTCGGACTTGACTTGACTTTACTTGCGCAAGATGACGACAACTCTTCTTCCAGAGTTTGAGCGGGTTCTTTGAACTACTTGCCTACCTCCCTATCTACCTACCTACGGAACTGATACCGAGCTGTATAAGAAATACCGTTCAACCAACCGATAAGGCTGGGACACCTACCCACCTGCCAGACGAGAGAGGAGGCGGATGATTATTAAACATGAAATCCGTTCGAGAGAGATGCAGATCCCAATGCATATGCCCTTCTTCCACTCATCGAGATTCCCGCCTTCAAAGGGCTGGCCGAGCAAAAGCAACTGAACTGAAGGGATAGACTGACTCAACTGGCCGGAGAGATTCACACTGAAGGTAATAGGAATGACAAAGACGCCACAAGGGTCTGGTTTCCTGTTTGGGTGGGTGGTGGGCAGTCAAAACGGACGATGTTGCCTGACGACTCTCTGCACTCGTAACTGAGTTGCACTCCATGGATGCCCTGGATAGTAGGTGGATATGTTTCGTTACAGTGACCGCTTTAGTGACTGGAAACCTGGCATTCCATCCGACTTCCACCATGTGATCTCTCGATTGGGTTGGGTCAGTCAGCTTTTAGTTGGTGATCCGATCGTTACTGCTTTTTGCTCGCTTGTTGGATGTTTGTGTAACGTCACACAAGAACCGAGAGAAGCGCAAGACCAAAGAGCAAGAGCGAGTTTGAAGAGAGCTCGGCTCAAAGCCCAGCTTGCAGTTACAGTGCTTTGCAGCGAATGCGGGCATGAATGCAGTTGCTGAGTCAGTGAGTTGCGTGCAGTGTGTATAATATCGATACCTCTCGGTACTTCATGCAACGGGCAATGGGGTCGACCTGGAGGGCTGCTTGGACGTTCGTCCCGATCAATGTCGAACCAAGTGAGGAAAAGAACAGTGCATACCAAGTCACTTGTATACCTACCTACCTTTAGATCCCCCCTATTAGTCATCTCCCTTCTTCCCTGCAACAATCTGCCCTGGCCACTATACCACGAACCCTAACAGATTCTCGAAAGAGGTAATGGGGTAAAAGTTTCCTGCTCGCTGCAGACGGGACCTACCCGACTCTCGCAATGCACTACACGACAGAACTGGCAGCTGCTATGTATGCAGTACGCAAGCCTATGTCAATGAACTGTACCACACAGCCGGAAAGAGCGACGGAAGCCGTTCAATCGTGACTGCCAAGTATTTCCGTGGTTCACTCATTCACTCTCTGAGGCTCCTCTTTGGATGGAAGTTGAAGAAGGAGCAAGGGGGTTTGCTGCGTGCTTGCGAAGCTGCGACGACTGGACGACGCAGCAAAGTCGAGTTAAACACGTCCGCTCACATCCAGCCCAACCGTATCCGTTGCCATGAATCAAAAATGAACTCCTACCTATGTGTCCGGTCTTGCCGAGTCCTTATCATGCAGTAGCCTGCAGAACCTTGACGGTCTGCCTTTCCCGTTGGAAGAACCACGCAGAATGGCGGGCATGGCCAGAGAGGCGGGGAGGGGGGTTACGTGGATGAAGGGTGGTTGAGTGTCCATTCGATGCTACATTGGGGATGGGGATGGACGGGCAGGCTACAGCACCCGACCGGGCTGGGATCCGGCCGGACTTCATTTTTGTGTGGTGGCAGGCTGTTCATTCTTTGAACATCTGGACGGATTTCGGTGGACGTACCTAGGTATCGTACTCTCTAGGCAACTCGGAAGGGACAATCGCAGACGCAAAGAGTGGCTGGCCCCCCAGATGGTTCTCGTTGTACTACAGCGAGACGGTCACCGCGCAGAACAATTCATTGAATTGCAGTATTTTACGTGATAACGCGTGAGGATGTCCACAAGGGCAAGAATCGTCAATCGCAATGCCGGCAAGCGAGCAGTAGACCATTTTTCGGAAGAATTGATTTTACATCTAGTTGCGGTACATGAGTTCGGTATTTGATGACGACCTTACTTTGTGTGCCGACGAGTCCCTCCGAGTTACTGAAGCTGGAGTAAGGACGTTCTTTCACACTAGAATCCATCGATGTTTAACTTACCCGTCGTAAACACTAGGGGTTTTTTTTTTTTTTTTTTTTTTTTTTTTCTTCTTCTTCTTTTTTCCCCCTCCTGCCAGTCTTGCCCATCTACGGTGGCTCGGACCTCCCTCACTCGCTTTATACCCGCGGTTAAGTAGGCCGTCAAATCTAGTCAACAAGGTGTTTAAACAGCAAATGGAAAAATCAAGAAACCCTGGGTATCCAGTGATATTAGACAAGAAGAATAAGGCTATGCTTCCTCTTGTCCGCGCGTCTTGTGAGGTGCGGATATACTTGATTCTGTAAAGTTTCATGACCTCTAAGCAATGTTTTCTCTAAACAATTATCCATTATCCACCACCAGATAAACTTTTTGAAGACAACAAAGTAAACATGCCGACTGTGATTGGAGAGCTCTGGGCACCACTTGCCATAAGACAAGCCGGCTGTACTCATGATGACAATGACGGCGATACTAATACAGAAGCAAGTACAAAATAAGATGATGAACCTTATTGCCCATCCATCCATCCATCCATCATGGCACACGTAAAGCTAAAGCCTTTTCCCACTTCTCCCTTTCTCCATCTCCAGCAGCAGCAGACCCATAAGGCATAACATAGTCCACAGTCTCCTGTATTGTTTTCCTCAATTTTCTTTCATCTTCCACGCTCGCAATAACCGCCCGTTCTGCAGAAGCATGTAGCTCAAAGCTCTGTTTTGACGAAGCCTTATTATCAAAATGTTTCTCCCATACACGATCACTGCTTTTGCCATTTTCCTTGTTCACTTTAAGCTTCAACTTCACATAATCCCTATCCAGCCACACCATTCTCAAAATGCCCTCCTCCGTTTCCTCTAAGGAGATTACCGGATCACGCCTCCTAGTTGCTATCTCTTTCTAAGCAGCACCGGCACCGGGACCTGCGTTTCCTCCTGCTCCCGCCGCTCCTGCTCCTGTTCCTCCCCCGGGACCTCCACCGCCGCCTCCGACATTGCCCCCACCGCGAGCTCTCTTGGGCCCTCCTTGGTTTCCTCCCTCTCCGTCACCCCTAGGCCGCTTGTTGCCAGCGGCCTGTTGACCGGGCTGGAACTCGCCGGCATGGGGATTCATACCGCCACCTCCTTGGGCGGCGTTGGCTCCGCCGCGTCCACCAAAGCCACCGCGACCGCGTGGCCCTTGACCGCCGCGGCCTTGGGCCCCGTATGCGCCACGTCCACCACGAGCGTTATTCGCGCCTCCTCTAGTGGTGACTGGGATGCCTGTACGGTTACCCTGTTGGTTCTGGTTTTGTTGCTGCTGACCACCGGGGAACTGGCCCCCTTGTTGCTGTTGTTGGCCAGACTGTTGCGGTTGTGGAGCACCAAAGGGGTTCGTGGCTGGTGGTTGCTGTTGTTGCGCGTTCTGTTGCTGCTGGGGCGCGGCACCGAAAGGATTGGCAGGCGGCTGCGAAGCTACCGGAGATTGATTTGCACCAGGCTGACCGAAGGGATTACCAACGACCTGTCCAGCTACAATAGAGCCTTGCCTGGCCGGAGCGGGCGCTGCCTTGTTGGCTGGGGTCGGGGTAATCTGAGGCTTGGTGTCCTCACCAGGAGCAGATTTGACTACTACAGCAGCGGCGTCTAAGCCATCGTTAGTATATTTGGTCATTGATTTGCGGGCACGGTGGAACATACTCAGATTGGCCGGCGGTGTGGCCGCCGATGGTGCCGGAGGCGGGGCAGGCGCCTTAGCAACCTTTGCAACTTCCCATACTTCGACCACGGGTTTCTGCGGCGTCTCCTTTGCTGCGGTCTCAACGACAGCCGTCTTAGCCTTCTCGGTCTTGAGCTGTCGGTCGAGCATATTAAGCCGGAGGGCAGATTTCTTCTCGGTGAGAGCAGCTGCTTGCTCCTTCGCTGAGGCGATCTTCTGCTCATACTCCGCCTTGACGATCACCTCCAATTCTTCGCGAACCTTCTTGGACTCTGCAGCAATGTTCTTCTTGACATTACTCTTAATAATACCCATTATGACCTGGTTGGAGCTGATGAGCTCGCGAGTCTGCTGGTCGGTGAGATTGGCGAGATCCGGGAGACCGGGAGTAGCGGCACCTGGGGTCTGAGCATTTTGGGCAGTGGGAGGCTTCGCTGGTGTCGCCGGCACGCCATTCTGAGACACGCCGCTCTGCTGCTCGGCCTTCAGGATTGCGAGCTCTTGCTGGAGCTTGAGATCGTACTCAGCCTGCAACTTCTGTCTCTCGTCCTGTGTCTGCTTCTCCATGGCCTCCTTCGACTCGGCCAGCTTCTTGTTCAGCGCAGTTTTCATCTTCTCTGAACGCTGCTTGACAATGGCATCGGCACGTTCTTCCAGGTCCTTAGCCTTGGCCTCAAACTCGGCAGCCTTCGCCTCCGCAGCCGCGATTCTCTCCTCCAACGCCTTCCGTTCCTCATCTGGGAGGCCGGTGCCCTCTTGTGCAGGTGCTGGGGCAGCAGCAGGCTGAGCCGGGGCCTCAACATCTTGCATTTCGGTGTCAGTACCGTGCGTAGAAGACTGTAGGCGTGCAACCTCTGCGCGCGCTTCGTCGCGTTCAGCAATCGCGGTCGCCAGTTCCGCCCTAAGGCTTTCGAGTTCGGTCTCAAGCGTGGCCTTCTGTGATTTGACTGACTCCAATTCTTGTCTAAGCGCATCCAGCTGCTGCAGAAGTTGGGGGTCTTGTTCTGCGGGAGCGGCAGGAACGGCGGCAACAGTCTGTTCTGCAGATGCCGCTGCAGATGCCGCTGCAGCCTGCGCGTGCTGTTCCTGAAGCTGCGTGTTTTGCGCCTGCAAGTTGGCCAGATCTTGTCTTGCCGACTCCAGATCCTTCTCAACGGCTGACAACCGTTCGTTAGCAGCATCCAGGGTGGTTTGGAGCGCTTGCTTCTCAGCAGCAAGCTCGTTGCGCTGAGTCTTGACGTTACCGAAGCGGGTCTTAAAGTCCTCTGCAAGTCGGGCCCGCATATTCTTCCAGTTGGTCCGCTCAGTCTCCAAGTTCGTCTCGGCTTCCTTGAGCTTCTCTTCAAGCGCGGCTTCTGTTTGCTTGAAAGCTTCACGCTCAGCTTGCAGGCTCTCAACCGAGGCCTTGAGCTGCTCGACTTCCTGAGGATCAGCCTGGCCGTACTTGCTGAGGATAGACTCAATTCTCTTCTGCAGGCCATCGCGGGCTTCCTGCAGTTGCTTGACCTCGGCCTCCTTGAAAGTCTTGTCGAGTTCGAGCTCAGAAATCCGGGCTTCCAAGGGCTGGATTCTGTTTTCGAGGTCTTCAATCTTTCGGTTCTTCATCGCAAGCTGCGCCTGGATTCGCAGGTTCTCGTTCCTGAGGGTGACATTGCTCTCACGGATCAAGTTGAGCTCGTTGAGCTTGTCCATCAACTCCTTGTGGGTAAGTGAGTTTCGGGCGCTATCAGCTTGAGAGCGACGCTCCTGGTCAAGCTTAAGACGTGCTTCATCGAGCTGTGATTGAGAATACTCAAGCTGCTGCTGAAGCCTCTTTGCTTCCTGCACCTTGAGATCAAACTGCACCTCGAGGATCTCCTTCTCGCGACGCAGATAGTTGTTGAGCTCCCGGAGACCTTCAACAGCAGTGTCATTGGCCGAAATCTGTGTGCCTTCGGCGGAATCATCCATGGCAGTACGCCTCTGCTGCAAAGCGCTGATCTGAGAGGTAACGCCATCGAGCTGTTGATGTAGAAGCTTGTTCTGCGCAGCGAGGTCGTCCCTCCTTGCCTTGATTTCAGTGATCTCTTGTTCAAGCTGCTGTCTCCGCTCCTCCCAAGACTGTTCACTCTGTGTCAGAGAAAGTTTGGCCGACTCAGCCTCAGCCCTCCACTGAGCTGAGTGGGTCTTGAGCTGGTTATGCTCTTCCCGAAGCTGCTGAAGCAATTTAGCCGCCTCTGCATGTTTGACAAGTTCTTGTTCGTAATCCTGTTGGGCCTTGGTGGCAATCTCGGCCTGAGCTCGCAAGTCTTGCTGATGGAACTTGAAGGTTTCCTTGTATCTTTCCTCCTCGTCCTTCAAGCGCGCAATTTCACTGTTGAGCATGCGTTCCTTGTCTTCAAACTTGCGAGCGACATCGGCCTGGGAATCGCGGAGCATGTTAAGCTCGCTGTTGGAGTTGCCCAGTTCGACTGTAAGCCCTTCAACGCGCTGCTGCAGTTCGTTGATCCTGCTCTCCTTGGCTGCGAGATCCGCATCCATCTGTTGCCGGTATTGCTCTTGGGTCTCGTTCGCGCTCGTGAGTTCTTCCTCCATCTCGCGACTGAGCTGCTTGAAATTATCACATTGTTGTTTGGCATTCTCAAGTTGCGCGTTGAGCAAGTCAATATTGTTCTTGAGATCCTGGACCTCATTCTCGAGCTCATCAATACGAGCCTGAGAATCGTCCTCTGTGGATCCCTGCTCAGCAGGCTGTGCCCTGGTTGTTGGCAGGGGACGGAGACGGTCGGCACGTTCTTGAGCGTTACGAAGCTCGACCTCGAGTTCACCGACACGTGCCTGAAGATGATCACGAGTAGTTTTGGCGGCCACGTTCTCCTCCTTGACTTGGCTGATCATCGTAGTAAGCTCATCAATACGTTTCTGGTATTGCTGCGCGTCGAACTCTTTCCTGAGCTGAATCTTCTTGCTCTCCTCCATCTCCTCAGAAAGCTTGCGCTTAGTAGTGGAAAGTTCTGCCTCAAGAGCGTCGATCTGGGTCTGTTGTCTGCGTTTCGCTTCGGACTCGCTAAGTTCGCGCTCGTTGAGAAGGGATTGCTGGTTGGTCAATAGGGTGTTAAGCCTTGCCTTCTCCTGTGCAAGACTCTCGTTATCTTGGCTCAAACGCTCTTGAATCGTCTTCCATAGGTTCTTCTCCGCTTTGAGATTGGCATTCTCGCTGCGGAGACTCTCAGCCAAGCCACGAGCCTCAACTAGGTCCTCAGCAATCTGCTGTACCCGCAAATCTTGCTTAACACCGGATTCAGACAAGGCCTGATTTCTCTTTTGTAGCTGCTGATTTTCACTCTGGGCTGCCTTAAAATTGGATTCCAGCATGCTGTAGCGTTCCGTAGCGAGCGTAAGCTGGCTGGAGACCTTGGCAATCTCAGCCTGAAGCGAGCCTTTCTCCGAAGACAGCTGGTCGATCTGCTCCTTAAGAGACTTCCGTTCAGTTGTTTGGTCGTTTCGGTAAGAGTCGTACTGCGCCTGTAGCTCCCTATAGGCCGCGGCGAGGTCTGCATCTTCGGTGGAGTTTTGCTCGATACTAGTGAGAACTTCTCGTTGGCTTACATCCTCGCCCAGGGCAGCGCGAATTTCGGCAGGGTTGGCTCGCTGCTGGAGCATGCGACGGAACATGTCTCTCTCCGTCATGTAGCTCTTCATGCGTACCGTGATGGACTTGACCTCGTCTTGAAGTGTCGTGACAACAATACGAAGTTGCTGGACCTCCTCATGATCCTGGGCTGCTTGCTGTTTCTCAGCCATCGCCTCCTCGTTCTCCATCTTGTCGGCAAGGTCGCGAACCACACGCAGGAGCTCCTGATTCTTCTCCTGCAGTTCGTAGATGTTTGTGAAAGCAACAAATTTCTCGGTAATGTACTGGTGAGTATCCGACATGTCGTCAAGGGCATTTTCGGTAACTTCACCCCTCTTGAGCCTTTCGAACTTGACAGCTTCTTCTTCAGTCAACTTATCGAGACCCTTCTCCTGCGCATGAATGTTGAAGCAGAGGACATGGACTTGAGTGCTTAAATCACGTAGCTGCCCGCGAAGAATCTTGAGCTCAGCTTGAGCCGTAGCTGCAGCTGCCTCGGCCTTCCTTTGGGTCTTGACGGCAAGGTCGCGCTCCTCGTAAGACTGCTCGAGGAGTTGTGACATTTGAACCGTTTCATTCTTGAGACGTTCCGACTCGGCATTAAGCTCGTCGATTTCAGGCATCTTCGCTTCCAGCATTGCGACGGCATCGTCAAGTTCTTCCTGTAGCTTCTTGCAACGCCTCTTCTCACCAGCAAGCTGGCCCTTGACATTGTAAAGCTCCTCGAGGGCATCGGTAGCACGCTGGCCGGCTCTACCGCGGATGGAGAGCGGGGTACCGAAGGGAGATGCCGCGCGAGTAGCGGCAAAGGAGCCGTCACCCTTGGGAGTTTGAGGCCCAGTGCCGGGCGATCTACCGCGGAGATCGCCGGATGCCTTGATGCGGTCGACTTCATTCTGCAGCTCCTGAGCGCGCTGTTCCGTCTGTGCGTGATCCTCCTTTTCTTGTTCGAGCTCACGTCTGATGCGTCTGATCTCGTTGGCGTGATCGTCCTTGATCTGCTCCAGTCTCAACTCGACCTCCTTCAAGCGGTTCCGGTGAGTCTCTGACTGTTGGTCTTTAAGCTCAACAAGACGCTTGGCGGATTCGAGCTCCTGCTTGAAACCTTCTTCAGTACGGGCAGCGGCTTCCTGGAGTTGCTGGACCTTTGTCAAGGTCTCCTCGGCCTTGTCTTGTGCCTCTTGGAGTCGCTTGCGGAGAACCTGCTCGCTTCTAGTGAGTGATTCGATGGTCGAGTTCGCGTCCTCGTTGAGGCGTTGCAGCTCGGCGATGCGAGCACCCTTCTCCTTGCGGAACTTGATTGCCTCGGCATTCTTGGTCTTGAGCTCGTTGTCCAGCCAGTCGTTGGTGCGCTTCGCGTGCTCTAGTTCCTGCTTCAAGGCCTCCTCACGATACTTTGCGGAATTGGCGGTCGTCTGCGCGGTCTGTACAGCCTGATTGAGCGACGTAACCTCCTGGTTCAGCTTGAGAATCTTCTTGTGTTGGGTTTGGAGCTCCTCGGCAAGGGTGGCGTTGGCCTGGGTTTTGGAGTCGACGATGGCAAGGGTTTCGCGATTCGAAGTCTCGAGCGAGGCAATACGCGCACGAAGGGTCTCGATTTCGGAAAGGGAGGTCGATCCCGACGACTTGAGGGTCTGTAGCTCATTTTCTATAGACCGCCGTTGGGTCTCTGTGCGACACAGACGTGTTAGCAGCAGGGCGCGGCGGGTCTTGGGTGGAGGGGGGAAGAGGTGGTCTTGCCTTCATCTTGTAGTTTCTGACGAAGCTCGTCAACTTCCTTGAGAGCCTTGTCGGTGGTGGCCTTGAACTGCTCGCAGCGCGATTCTGAGCTTCGGATGGCGCCTTCCAGTTCAATGCCCAGCTGGAACTTGTCCTCTTCGAGAGCACGGATTTTGGCTATTACAGCTTCGAATATGGTCTTGACCAGGTCTGGAGTCGGCGCGGTAAGGGCCGTGTTCAGATCGGGCTCAGGTACGCCGACCTGGGTCGAGAGATAGCCCACGTCCACCTCGGCCGCCGCCATCTTGGGAGCAACGGCTCAGCGGTGCATGAATGGGCGAGACCGCGCACACACACACGAAACACGCGACAACGGGTCGATTGCGGGATAGATGTAACAGATCTCACGTCGACTTGGGGACGCTGCTGTCGCTGCAAGTGGAAAAGAGAGTCGCGAAAGTGGATGGCCTCGGGGTGGTCGGGAGCCGTGGTGATGCAAGAGTGAGTCCAAGTGTTCAGTTGTTTGTAGAATTTCTTTGACGCTGCCAGTCGATGGGAAGTGAAAGTCACAGGTGGAGGTGCCCGGTCATTCAATGCCCCTGCTTGGTTGGAGTGACGGGACTGCACTCGTCGTGCACTGCGACCTCCTCCATGGAACGCCTGCGACTGCTTTGGGTTAGCGCCAAAGTCTCGCGCTGGCCAGCAGCGTGACGGGAGCAATTCAGCTAGAAAAGCTTCTGTGGACCTCTCCAGGGGCACCTGTCAGAGAGAGCATCGGGCTCTGTGTAGGTTGCCCTGGAGCTGATGCTGTCTGTTGGTGCGTCCGGGCAGATTTCCAACTGGGTACTTAAGGTTGTTGTACTGTGCCTCTATACCTCTAGGTACAGTACTTCTCGGTGTTGGACCTGCAGTGAAGTCATTTCTCCCGTCGACAACAAACATACATACCTAACAGAACCCCGCACAGTTCTCTGACATGATATATTTTGAATGCTTTCTCACTACTAGCCTTTGCATAGTTCAAAAAGCTGCAAGTTGCATCCTCGGATCTGAATCAAGCTTGCTGTCGAAACCTACGTTGACCTGACCATTCTCGAGACGGACTCCTACGGCCCAGGCAAAGAATGACCTGCTAGAGGCATGGAGCTCGAGGATGTTTGTATCGGTTGCTCTATGCTCTCTGTTTCTTCCTCTACATTCACATGCACCTTGGTACACGATGTTGTACTCAAACACGCTGACTAGAACAGAGGTGGGTGATTATCCCAGCTCAACACTTGCATCTCATTAATTGGGTCCTATGATTAGATCCATCATCTTTCACCTCAGCTACCCCCAGCTCCCTCCCGCGCTTGCGTGATCAAGGCTGCCCAGCCCTTCCTCTTCCATGCCCATCCATCTCATGATATCCCGGCACCGGACCTGACTGCCACGCCGTCGGCTGTAGTTCAGCCGGCCGCTGTGGCCCCGTCATCTCGTGCCTGTTCGGCATGAACCGAGGAGGCGTCCCCTGGCCTTGCAACTCCTGCCGATTCGGGCCTGGATATATCCCCCCACTTCCCTGGAGCTCCAAGGCATTGCTCAGCACAGGAGAACCTGACGAGGGACCTTGACCCAACGGTTGCGATGGGTTCTGCGGTACACCATATGGTGCGTGCAATTCGGCAGTGTTCGGCAATGGAGGATACGCAGGCGTCTGGCCGTGAAGCTCGGTGCTGTTGAGCGGATGCGGCGGTCCTTGACCTTGGAGTTCGGCCGTCAACTGGGGAGGGGAAAACCCGCCCGCACCAGCCGACACTGGGGATACGCTATGAACTCTGGTTCTGTCGTCCTTGAGCGTGCTAGTGGGACGACTTGGCGGCGAGGGCGGGACGGCGGCGCCGCCAACGATAGGATTGCCAGCAAGTTCGGGCTTGCCTCCCCCGGTAACAACATCATGGATGGCATTCGAGGAATCGGCCTGGTCCATGCCCTTACGCTGCTTCGACCTGCGGATGAAGAAGAAAAGGAGAGCGGCAATGATGCCCAGTCCAACAAGTACGCCAATGATGGCGCCAGCAATAACCGCCGTATTGGAAGATTTTTTGCCTGTATTGCCGCTTCCGCTGCCGCCATCATCGGCGCTTCCCGTACTGTCATCACCGGAATTGCTACCAGAGCCGGAGCCAGACCCTGAGCCACTGCCGCCGCTGGCCGTAGCCTGGGCACCACCGTTGGCCCTGCTGCCACTCTGAGCTGTTTGGGTCGGGTCTGCTTGGGATTCCGAGACGGTAACCCCATTTGCGACGAGCTTGTTGTTGGCAGCACTGCAGTACAAGTCCAGAACCTGTTGTGGATCGTTAGCCACGAATCGTTTGGACCATGGTTGAGGGTTCATGCACTTACAGTCAGTGCAGATGAGATATCGTCAGTGGCTGTTACACCACAACTATATTTGACGCTCGCGGTGATGGAACTTGTCACCAGACCAAGCATTTGGTCTTTGAGACAGACACATGATGCAAGTGCCTGGGGCCCGTCAGGGCACAGCTCACGGGCTTGCTATTTCACTAAAGTGTCAGCATAGTAACACGATCCTACAAAAGAAAACGCATGTTGCTTTTACCCCTTGAACAGCGTAGGATACCGCCGAAGCAGCACAATTGGCCAATGAGCTATACTGCGGCAGGTCCTTGATATAGTACGTCACTTCCCAACACGTACTGATCAGCAATCCGAACTATAGCCAAAAATGCATATCCATCGTTGTCAAACTTACTATCACCGGGAGGGTTACTCGGCTTAGGAAATGCCGAAGTGCCCTCGTTCAGCTTACACCACGCCGACCACATTCCCTGGGCTGATGAGACATCGGCTGTGTGGCCTGCGCAGTGGTACTTGACTGATGAGTTAATGAGTTGGCTCGCCAGCAGAGAGTTCTGATTCTTTTGGCAAGCGCAGGTGGCATAGGCTGCCAAGTCCGAGGGGCATCGTTCGCGTCCCTGCGAGGACAATCAAGTCAGTATCGGTGCCGCCCGGTCGAGGAAAATGGTCCAGAGGCTTCCGGTTTCCCAACGAACCATTTCCCTGACAGCATATCCAAGCGCACTAAACGCACAAGGCGCTAGCGCGGCCACCTCCGGAACATCAGTAATGTACTCGGTCACCGAAACCGATGGCCGCGGAAATTCTGGTAGCTTGTCCTGGCTGCAATACGCGCTGAGCACTGTCCCCGCCGACGCTTGGTCCTCGGTGGCCGTCGACCCGCAGTAGTAGTTGACGGACTTGGAGACACCGGACTTGATGGCAGCGAAGTTGTTGTTCTTGGTGCATACGCAGCCTTGGGGTTCTCCGACTGCGGCGGGACAGGCGTCGCGGGTTTGACCTTGGACGTTATAAGCGATGGCGCTTTGGGCGCATGGTGCCTTTATACAACGAATGAAAAATCATCAGCTCTATTGTTTTCGAGGAAGGAGGGTTGCACTCTCATGAAGCTATAAGGGATGAAGGGGAAGGAGGTCGGGTACCAAGGAGTTGTATATCGCCAGGTCGGTGATGTAGACGACTTGTGCAGCTTTTGCGACTCCTAGTAGGAAGCCTAGGAGCGGGGATGATCGATGATGGCCACGCATCGTCCTAAGGAGAAAGGCCGTCTCAGAAGTCGAGTGTGCAGGTTGAAGGTAACAGAGGTAAAATGATATTACGGTATGGGAAATGGACGATAGCTTGAGTTGAACAATCTGGACCGGATCAAAGCAGAGTGATGGTACAGAACGGCCTACTCAACCACATAAACCTAAGGATTTGCGTGGGATAAGGGGGGGGGGGGGGGGGGGGGGGGAACCAAAGAGAAAGTCAAGTCAAGTCCATGATAGAATAATAAAAAATAAAAGGAAAGAAAAGAAATATCCACGAAGATCACTTCATCAGGACCACGGATCCAGTCCTGTCGCTCAGCTACGACTAAGGTGCGTGGACACCACATTGGCGCTTAACAAGATGTCTTCCTCAAAACTTCGTTTACCCTTCCTTATCTCCTTCAAGAATTGCTCACGATGGTCGCCCATCTTTCCTCCTCTTTATGCACGCTACCTTCTTCTACACTCGCACTGTTGATTCGATGTCGAGATAGGAAAGAATACCCCCTTGTTGGTGTAGCAAGACCCCTGCCAGCTGAAAAAAGCATATCAAGACAGAGATGCAGGCACACGGCAGGGGGTTTTAGCGAGTCTGGGGAGGAAGATCAAGCTCTACGAAGTGTGGCCAGTGAGAGGAGTACTTTGGTAATAGTAGCTTGTGTATATTTCATCTATTCTTCGACGAGATACCTACCTAGAGGTATCTTCCTTACTCGCACGTTGTTGTTGTGTTGAAAATAGTCATTCCTTGGCCGGAGCTGGATGTAGCCAACGAAGACAGTGAAACGCCCATTATTCCAACTAAGCTGAAGTTAAAGTAATAGAGGGTATT